>CM056994.1:65194250-65504250 GCA_029891345.1 Dryococelus australis | reverse complement strand
ACTGCAGCAAAGGATGTCTATTCGAAGGAGTGCTCTGTGTACCAGAGGAGCAGCAAGCTGTTCAACGGATCCGGGCTACTGACAATGTTTTCTTTGTTGAGGCTCGGAAACATTTCCGTGCTCTCCAGGGCCAGAAGTGTTCTGTGCCTTACAGTGTTGTTGCTAATGCTCGACCAGCCATTCAGGATGCATGTACACAGACAGTCGATGTGGCTACGCAGACTGATTTGTCTGCGAATACACCGAAGCCACAGATAGTCCAGACAACCTGGACTACATCTGTTAGTATGTAGTGTAGGCCAGCTGAAATTAAACTGTCCAAACCTTCTGTTGACAAATCTCATCAGGAGGCTGCGCAAAAAGGATAGACAAACCAAAGCCTCCATCTCTCATATACCTTCATGTGCGTGACCATGATTTGTGGGATCACATCAGCTTGCCCCCTCGACATCCTGACTCCTCGGAGCAGGGGTCTGCGATGGCGGTTGATAATGATTCTCACAGCACTGGTTAAGGCTCAGAGGACTTTAAGCCAGTGATACACAGACATAGAGGGAAATTGAAGTACAGTAAAGTCTTGTTATAGCTAGATGTCACGGTTCCAAGTTCAATCCTCACTATGAGAGTGTCCTCGCTGTCCCCAAATCAGACCGATTTTGATCTCCAGTAGGGCCGACTACTTAAAAATAGCCTGTTATATGAAAACTAATTGCGTGAAAATGAGCAGAAAATCTTACAGTGCCATGTAAATATAGCCGCTCTGCCTGTAATCAGTTCATCGGCCTATGCAGCATTGCCCTGCAATCAGTTAGTCGGCCTACACAGCATTTCCCGCTATCACTTAATTGGCCACCGAAGCACTGCCCTGCAAGCGATAACTTGCCCGTCACTGCTCCACACGACTGCCTCAAACCAAATACCCGTATTTACTGGCATAATTCTCGCACCTATTTTACAGGATTTTAGTGCAAAAATCTAGGGTACATGAATTATGCAAGGAAGCGCCAAGACACGCACATGTAAACATTAAAATGGGGTCTGCTGTAGGTAATCCCTCGCCAACCGCAGGTGATACATTTTTTTAAAAACACAGCACTTCATTTATTGATAATACATATGAAAATACATATTCAAAATTAAATTACTCGTGTGCTGGTGCTAGCGGCAAAAACATTACCATGTGCACGTAGCTGGGTGAGTGCCTAGACCCTTTGCAGTGTGGCCGGGCTCAGCTGCTTGCTACTGTCGCTCGGCCCTAGATTCTCGAGCGGGGCAGCTGTCGGTCTGTCGGTAGCTACATGATTATTCAGGCCGGGCGGCAGCGCCACTGCGGTCATTATAGGTCCGATTCACTTCGTAACAGCGACCCGGTGTTGGTAAACCATGACATGTGCGTTAAACTCAGAAACAACTAATTTTCGACCCGCTGCTCTATTGCCTTTTTCTTCTGCATACGCAATTACCTGAAGTTTAAATGCAGCAGTTTGACTGCCATATTTACCTACTATGCATTCATACTAAACAAAAATTAATATAAATGTAAACTATTCCCTTCGCATTAAAAAAACCACCCGCATACAAATAAACTCCGTGACCGATTGTGTTTACATGTTTGCAGCGCGGGTGCAGCAGCCAGAAATCGATAAAGGGACCAACGACCTTGAAGTGTCAGCAACCTGGCGCGGTCAAACAAAGCTCATGCCGGAGGCCCGTTAGCATTACTTGCCTCGTTGATAGAAATATGCTGCGTGAATTGTGCCAGTGCGAGAATTATACCAGTAAATATGGTAGTCACTGGAAAATTATACTTTTCAGCTAATAAAACCTGAATGGTGTGATACTTACTCGAAACCAGCAAAAATTCAAGAAAACTTCTTAAAAGTGGATTAAAATTAAGTTTGTAATAGCACCCGGCAAAAATCTGTTAATATGTAGCTGTATTCGATTCCAGCTATTGCTTGGACTGTTATGTTTAAATGAAATTGGTTTTCATTTAACAATAACGTTCGACCCACATACGCCAAGTTGTTTGAAACCAAACCCAGTTGATAGCACAATGAACGTAAATGACTACGGAAAAGCAGAACTGGTTCATGAAAACGGTGTCAAGGTAGAAAGGGCAGTATTCTATTTATAGAACATGAGCTTGGGAAGAGCGGCACAAGGTACTTATGGAAACGAGGTGTCTGACGAGGGAGTGGAGTTACGGAATACAGATAACAAAAGCGTGCTTCACACGGTTACAAGTCCTGCCACAAGCCTGCTTCACACAATCTCACCGCACAGTTTCAACTCATAAAATTACAATTTTTCTTGTAATATCTTTTGCTATTTTTTGACGGTTCCTCAAAAAGACCTTTTCATACCTGTGTCCTCGCAGTTGCTGTGCTCGCTACAGCGGGATTCTACTGTAGTTGTTCCTGCACACTTTCCTTCCGTAATGTATGTCCCTCATATAGTGGAACTGCCAAGGATATTTCAATAATCATGAAGAACTGAAACAGCTCCTAGTGTCCCTCACCCCTACAGTAATTTGCCTTCAGGAAACAAACTTTCATCCTGCAGATACGGCCTCCATTCGAGGTCACACATTCTAACGCCAGGATAACGTGTTGGTGGGCCGTGCTTGTGGTGGTGTCTCTCAGGGATTCTGTTTACCATGAAGCTGTTACACTTCGCACTGCTCTGCAAGCAGTGGCGGTCAGGGTTTTCCTCTGTATGTTTGTCACTGTTTGTTGCATATATGTACCTCCCCACCAGCATGTACAGTCGACTAATTTGGAGGTCCTGTCATCTCAGCTCCCATCTCCATTTCTGATCATTGGCGACTTTAATGCCCACAATCAGATTTTGGGTTCTGACCACAGGGACGGCCGGGGTCGTGTGGTAGTCGTTGATCACCAGTTCTCACGTTGCCCTGTTGACACTGGTACTCCTACACATTTCACTACCCATACTGGCACTTCATCCTGCATCTATCTTTCTTTCTGTAGCCCAGCTTTGGTCGCCCACTTTGATTGGTCTGTACACCCAGATATCTGTGGAAGTGACCATTTTCCAGTCGTGTTAGATCACATTTTGTTTGCAGCCCCATCCAAACCACCTTGCTAGGTACTTAAAAAAAGCAGAATGAGCACATTTCCATCATTCCCTCCACTTCCCTGTTGTGGTTCCTCTTGACGTGAATGTGGCAGTGGAATTCTTCAACTCTATTGTCGTGTCAGCTGGGGATGCTGCTATTCCCCACTCTTCACATTGTGGTCATAGGCGTGTTCCTTGGTAGAGTGATGAATGCAGTGGTGCTGTCTCTCAACGACGTGCACTCGGGCGCTTTAATGCTCACCCTATTCAAGCTAACCTAGAGCTTTTCCGCATGTCAGGCTTGCGCTTAGCATGTCATCAAGGACAACCGGCGGACATCCTGGAGGAACTTCATTTCATCACTCATGGTACATACCACCAATAAGTTTGTCTGGGACAATGTTCGGAAGTTGTGCGGTCAATCTCTTGCCACACAGGTTTCCTTCCATCGGGTGAATAACAGTATTGTTACCGAGTGAATTTATTGGGTCAATGTTTTGCAGATGTTTCGAGCGGTGCACATTACACTCCCTCATTTCAAGCCAACAAGAAGACATGCGAGACGGTGAGTGTCCACGTTGGTGGCTCGGGTGAGCAGGACACCTCCCACTTGACAGGAAATTGTTTTTGCTAAGGATTTTTAATTATATTTGGTCCTTGGTCCTCTGGTGTCTTCCCCTTGCGTTAGTGCGAGTCGACCCTTGTGCCCGTCTTGAAACCAGGGAAAGTCTAAGGGGAAGTTTCCATTTATTGTCCTATTTCCCTCACCAACTGCATCTGTAAAACCATAGTGTGTATGGTTAATGTGTACGTCTGGTATACTGCCTTGAGACCTGGCAGCTGTCATCGCCTCTTCAGTGTAGTTTCCGCTGAAATCATTCTGTAGTGGATAATTTGGTCAGCTTGGAGGCCGCCATGTAGACTGCCTTTTTGCGAGGGCAGTGCCTCCTTGCTTTTTCTTTGATCTGGAGAAAGCATACAACACAACATGGCGACATGGTATCTCGAAACATCTGTTCACTTGGAGATTTAGTTGACATCTCCCTGGTTTCACACATCAATTTATGTACTTCCGTACCTTCAGGGTTCGAAATGGTGCTTCCTATTCTCAGGAGTTTGTTCAAGAGAACGGTGTGCCACAGGGTAGCATCTTAAGTGTAACCTTTTTTGCTATTGCCATCAATGACATTGTATCTGTCGTTCGACTACCTGTGAGATGTGCGCTGTATGTTGACGACTTTACTATCTTCTGCCGTGCTGCCTCTCTGCGCATGGCAGAATGTCAGGTGCAGCTTGCCAGCCATTGCCTTTGCGATTGGACAGACAGTTGCTGATTCCACTTTTTCACCACCTAGACACAGGTGGTCCATTTCTGTAGAAGACGTGGCATATTTCGTCCGCCCCAGGTGCCTTTGTATGGCTCTGTTTTGCATGTTTCTACTACTGTCAAGTTTCTCTGCCTCTTGTTTGACAGTAAACTCACTTGGAGGAGTCATATTCAGTCCCTAATGTCTCACTGTGTGACTCAAATCTCTTGAAAACTCTGAATGGTCGTGACTGGGATGCTGACACAGTCACCCTTCTTTGTCTGTATCATGCCCTAGTCCACAGCAAACTCGACTATGGCAGTGTCGTTTATTCTTCTGTTTGGTCATCTGTTCTCGCATCATTAGAAAGTAATCACCATTCTGGTATACGCATTGTGAATGGGGCTTTTCGCACAAGCCCATTTGTCAACTTGTGTGCTGTGGCTGGTTAACCTTGCCTCCATTACAGGCGTGGCCAAATGTTACTTTCCTATGGTGTGCGGGTGCGTTCGGACTCTTCTCACCTTCACTACACTGCTTTTCTCCATCTGCCCAATGAACGGTTGTACTCCACTAAGCCAGGTTCTCCTTACCTAGCATCTGTCTGCTTTGCACATACCATGACAAGGTATGATTTGCCTTTGAGTGTGCTCCCTTTGCCTCGCCATGAACAGCTATGGATGACGATACTGGTTGAGGTGCGCCTCGACCTATTGGAATTTACCGAAGGTAATTACTTTTCATTTTGTTTACAAGGGCCTTTTTGTTGATCTTGTGTTTTTTGTGTTTGGTGGTTTTATTTGCTTTTTTGAGGATGGTTCCAAATCTGATATCTCAACTGGGTGCAATTTCGTGATTGGTGCTTCTCATTAAATTTTGTACTTCATCCATCGTGCAGTATTTTAACTGCAGAGGTTTTGTTGCTTGTTTCAAGGCTCTATGTTTTATCTGTAGGGGTTTCGCCGTAAATGCCTTGTTTGCTCCAATTTGATGAGTGCATTGTCAGCCATTCGATCTGGCTCCACATCTTATTCACTTCTCCCTATGATCCAGGAGAAGCTGGCTGGGGGCTGTATGGATTGGTGTTCGCTCTGTCTTCCTGTGGGTGCCAGGGCATCAGGACATCCCTGGCAACGAAGCAGCATTTATGGCGGCTAAGGAGGCATGCAGCCTTCTACCCTGGGATCCTCGTGTCCCTGTGTGCAATGTGCTGCATGCAGTCCATGGATTTGTTTGGCATGCTTGGCGACGTGAATGGACTTCTCTCCCACTGTCCAACAAGTTACGGGCCATCTCAGACTTGCCTTTTTGTTCTTATGTTGTTGGGGTGATTTAGCCTGTTTTGTTTGTTGTTATTATGATCCTTTTGCGTCATTGAGGTTTCTGCCTGTGGTTGTTGCCTCCTGTGGAGGTCGTTTTGTGTTATCATTTTTACTTCATGTGGGCACTAATGGCCTCGCTGTCGTGTGCTCCACAACTCCATTCACTCACTCACTCTTCTTTAAGCCACTCTAGCCTTTGCTTAAAGTTGGCTTTTCTCGAGTCTTCCTGAGTCAAGGAAGTAGCAATAGTGGAAATATTATCTTCATACAGGCAAATTATATATTTGGTGTGAAACCAAAGGAAAGATGGCAAGAATCTAAATTGACCACCACCCTAGTTCTCTCAAGAAACTCCAGACCTAAGATCAAATCCTGAGAAAGGTGCAGAATCACCCAGAAAGGAAATATCCAGGAGAATCGACCAATTTTTAAATGAGGGTTGACGACGACATCGGATTTCACTATGCCGCTGTTGGCCACACACAAGTACTTCTCCTGAACAATGCTAACATGCCCCTTGGATATGATCCTTAAAGTGAGCAGTTGTTTAAAAAAATGCCTCATTGATAACACCATGAGTAGCGCCTATGTCTATCAAGGCCTGAACTTTCCACTCGCCACATGTGACATTGACGGTACATTTATGGAAATTACGCAAGCCTTTATTACTCCCTTGACTGGTTTGCCCATTCTTACGATCATTCATTGACCATCTCCCACCCCCTTACATACACGACGTAGATGCCCCATCTCCCCACAATTGAAACATCTCCATTCTTCAGGACTACATTTTTCTAAGTCACAACTCTCTGCCATATTACAGTTGGCACAGCATACTTGGGACTCGCGCTGCTCAATGCCCTGAAGTAGAATTATATGACAGGACACACCTGCCGTCGCCTCGTTGCGAACACGCATGGCCCACCTAAGATTGTACAAATGTGACTTTTTTCTCACGAAACAAAAACGAAAAATTTGTAATGAACTTTGGTGAAACTGAAATGAAAAATAATGTCATTAAAGCTCAGCCTTAATGAAAGATTAACTAATTTCATAACATAAGTGCAAGTTATTCATTATAACAAATTTGTTGCAAAACCAAACCCAAAAAAATGTAGGATATGGAGTATTTGCCACAGGGGGTCTTGCCTACGTTAAAATTTTCATTTTATGTAGTTATTTCAGTTATAAAATAATGAAAGCATACAAAATAATTTACACAAATAAATTTTCTTTGCTGCTGCACTAAATGAACATCCATTAAACACCTGAAAATTCATCAAAATAGAGAATTTTCATTTTGCTACAACTTTCAGTGACCTAATTTCTTACTGAAACGAAAATGATAGTTGTCATTTTTAATTTTTTTTCAGTATACTGAATATTCGCAAAACCCTAGCGATGGGTAACTAGTCCGATACTAACTTCCCCTCGAAGGGTAACTCTTTGCTTTGGACTCAGCAGATTGCTTCGGATAAAATTCTCGGTTGTCGCCGAATCTAATAGGGCTAGAACCCTTTTCCCATTTTTTTCACTTCAATGTGAAGGGCGATAGGAGGAGTGGGTTCCTCGTTTAAGCGCTGGATGCGGGGCCCTTGTTGCCCGGTGGTGGCGGCCCGCTTCGCACCCAGGCTTTGGCGTTTCCCACATTGGGAGTTGAGGGCATTTTGACAGTTATGTTGGGTTGGTTCAGGTCTTCTGTCGGAGTGGTAGGCTTATTACTCAGGATCCCTTGACCCGTAGGTCTGTGCTGACAGTCCATATTCCAATGGCTATCAGGACAGGACCAGCACTTAGGTATGAACGAGATGCATGGCAAGGAAGCAGGTGACTGTCTGGGTGCCTCTGTTAACGGAGTTCGTGACTCAGGAGTCTTCACCATTCGCGGTTTGTCTAGTGCCACCGGTGCTGCGAAGTTCTGTTCTGCTTCTTTGGCGCGCTCTACCAGTTCGTCAATTGTTGAAGGCTTGGGCATGAGTAACACGTTCTGCAACCCGGGTAATAGCATTCAAGTAATTGAACGGACAGAAGTCGCCTCATCTACTCCCAGAAATACTCGCCGGAACATCTGTGCCTTCCTAGGGATGAATATTACCACTCTGTTGTCGGGTACGTGGGTATGGGCTGTAGAATTGTGTCACCTGTGTGGCCGGCACTTCTTTGCCAGTAAACTCAGTCTCCAACCGACTGCAAAATTTTTTCCACTCAGTTATAAATTCGTCGTAGCGATCCCACCAGTCTAGCGCTAGACCTTTAAGATGGGTCTTGGCGTTGCTCACACACTGCTTTGTATGGAAGTTGGTTTCGGTAGACTTTTTCTTGCATTCTATAGTAAATGCCACTGGGTCCTCGTGTGGCCGTCCCGCAAAGTCTGTGACCTGTATGTCCAGGTTGTTCCCTTTTGCAGGATGTTCTGGGGTTGTTCTTGGCTGAATCGAAGAACGTGATCGGCGAGGACAGGTTTTGTAGGCTTGTCTACACCTCTCACATTGATAAGCTAGTCCTGGTCTGGTGACCCTTTCATTGGGTCAGCCTGTACAGGCATGATGGTATGGTTCACTACAGGTGGTGCAGTGCATCCTTTTTACTGCATACCCTGGACACATGACTTGATTACAAAACGTTGTTAGTGGTGTCCGGCATGCTTCGCACCTGTATTCGAGTCCCTCAGTACTCAGGGTATCGTCCTCCAACCTTGGCAGAGATGGTGGAATGAGTTGTCACAGTGGGTGCATGAAATGCTAAGTGTGCCATTACCTCTGCATTCGGTGTGGTTACATTGGTTATCGGTAATGCCCACCACATTATCGATTGCCACTTCTACGGTATTAACATTGGCGTCAGACATTGTTTTGATTTGAGCACCACGGGGTGTTTAGATGACTCCCCAAAGTCGGTTTTGGTTCCCTGTTTAGTCTTAGCTCTCTGGGTTGTTCTCACCTTGTCCTGTTTTCACTAGTTAACAGTTGATTACGCTTACGCCCCACATTGGGTGCCAGAAAATCACTTGACACGTGCCGGGCCATAGACTTGTGTGCATGGTCAATGTGGTTTTTGCTGCGTAAGGTCATGCATGCTTTGCTAGTCCTAGTTAGACGTCTGAGCTACTTTTCTTACTGAAAGAGTCAGTTGACTACTGGGAACAAAGTTTTCCACTATAGGAATGGCAACTGGGTTAATCGGGATTCTAGTCGGGTTTGCAGTACCTGCCTTACCAGGGGTTATTTCAGTCAATAAATGTGAAGATGGTGCTGGCTGGCTGGAACAGGCGATTCTGGCGGAAGGCTGATGAACGTTTGCACCGTGCCAACCAACACAGTACCGTTAACTCCACTCCAGGTACTCTTGGCTCCAGAACGTGGGGTTAGCTGCCCTGCATGTTACCTCTATACTCTGTATCAGACCTTGTACAACAGGATTGTTTTCCGTGGCAATATGGCTGTGTGCAGGGAAATGAATATAAGTAAATATTGGAGATGAAGGACTCTCCAGAAGGCAGGCGAGTGCCACACTGTCCCGCTCAGCTTGCTTACTAGGAGTAGGCGGATCTAACATGCACGCTCACTTGGCTGCAGTATAGGCCACCTTTTGCTCCTTCCTCTGTGAGCCTTGCCTTCTACCAAAAGGCATAGAGGTTGGTTGACAGTTGAAGATATTCACTGATCGTCGTGAACACGAGACAGATCCCTATCTAGGTGTATTTCCAGTAGTCTTTGCCGGGATGAGTTCAGTGCTCTAATCAGTCCCCTGCCACTGGCATGCAAACCTAGAGTATTGAACTGTATGGGCCGACTTCCTACCACTATTGGGTGTAGGTCGCAACAGAGAGTAGCCCTTCAGTCTCAAGCAAGTATCCCCGCCAGTACCGTAGGTGCTCTGGTTAGGATAGATCTTGGAGTAACTGTCTTACCCCTGATGGATGAGTTTCTAGTTGTCAGGGCTGTACCATTCTATCCCCTGAGGTTTAGAACGAGTGGCCGTCAAATGGTGTATTTATCAGAGGTGCGAATTCCTAAAGGGACTCCGCAGTCATACTCTAAGGTTCATACTGTTATATCAAAATCCAGTCTTGGTTGACAACGTACAGTAGATATATTCCTAGTGGTCAAGGGAAATATCTGTAGAACATATACGCATCAGGAAAGGAACACTCTGTATTTATCAGATGTAATAAATACAAGTGACACATACTACCTCCTAACCAAGCAGAGAGTGAATATGGAAGTAACCTTCGCTAGACAGGTGTAGGTGACCTGTTCCTAAAACACCCAAGATATCTAGTGGCTTTGACGGCTATAACAACAACTTAGTCGCAGTTACTCTATACAAAGGGCATCTAGAAGGGACAATATAAAAAAGGGATCACTACTTTAAGAGCAGTGAGTGTAGTGGCCTCTACCAGCAAGTAGTGGCAGCTGTTGATCCTGGAGGAGCAGCAGTAGAAGGTGTGGTGTAGACTGGTGAAGAATAAGAAGAGCTTCTATTAAATGGTTGTTGTTGTCAACAATGGTATCTTCTGGTAGCTGGTGGTGGTCGTCGACAGTGAAGCCTCTGGTAACTGCAGGTGGCTGCAGCAGGAGCGTCTGATAAAGGTTGCAGGAGCCTCTGGTATGGTCAATGGGAGTAGCTTCTGGTGGCTGTCGAAGATTGTTGAGCAGTACAAGGCCCCAGCACACAAAGTGTTAGAGTGAGCTACTAGAGAAAGAATAACTCCCGAGCCAATTTTCTAACTACTGACGCCGGCTAACAGCCAGCAGCGCTGAAGCTCATGACTGCGCTCACCATGCACATGACACGTGTACATGCATGTGCACAAGGAGGCTCCAATTTGAACTTTCCTCTAACAGAATATTATTTGTAGTGTGAAATGTGTCTTCTTTATTTTTCAGGGTCTAAAATGTCTTAAAGTGTTTTAAAATGTATGTTTGTCAATATTGGAAAATGTTTAGCTATAAATTCAAACCGCACACTGCACGGAGGTTAAGAACAGTTCTACTCCGGCCAGAAGGCCATAGTAAAAGAAATTCAAAGAAGATGAGAAATTACAAATAAATATGTATAATGTCAATTCATATTTTAATTTTTAAAGTGCCTTTTATTTTTCAATAATAAAATATTTTACCTGGCGTGCATAGCACTTCCGCTTATGTGAACCCCATAGGCAGCCATGATAGGTCCGTGCAATGCTTGCCTCTGACAGTCTGTCTAGGAGAGCTGGCGATGTAAGACACTGTCACGTACGCACTACAACTTTGGGCACTGATGTAGATTTCCATAGCACTTTTAGTATACCAGTTAACCCTTGCTTTGCGTACTTTTGCCAGACATTCCCCAGCATTATGCTTCCACTTAAGTAATAATTTGTGCCTTTGTGGCTTTTTCAAAACTTAATCATGGAGAAGGAGGAGAAAGATGTCGGAGAGGTCACATGACCAGCGAAACTTGAATCAGGCACCATCTGCTACTGCTAAAGGCACTCCATTGTAATTTCTGTATTATTGCTGCATGCAATTTTAAGGGCTTTAGTTTCATGTATGTATTTAAGGGTATTTTTCATGTTTGATCATTTTATGGCCACATCACATATGACAACGTGGTCAGATATCGCCAAGTATGTATCTGCGCCATCAATGCGTTTTAAAGGCTTATTTGTGTAAAATTATGTGTGCCATAATTTTATACAGGGTTCTGTGTAATTTTCACGTAAATTGATGCTTTATGTGTAGGACTACGCAGTAACTTTCATGTTTGCATTATCTGTCTTCGGCCATGCTACAAGCCTGTAAATGCCTTAGTCTTGAAGGGAATAATATTCCCAACAGAAATAACAATTTGTCTTATTTAATTTGCCATCTCTACGAAGAAATAATGCAATTTCACCTGCACCATGTAGTCCACTACGAACTTTATCCAGCGACATCCGCACCATCTAAACTTGCTTTCACGCATGTGCGTGTTTATTGTAACTACTCATCATGTGCCCCATCGTGTTCCATTGATATTTATGTCATTTTGTAATTTGTGTATGGTAATATTATTTCCGTCCTAGCTGGCTCTGTGTATAGGCCGTCACCACACTAACCACGTACTGGAGGGCGAGCCCCGACAAGTCTGCACTAGTGATGCCTAATAATCACACATGTTTATGTATCATCTGTTGATTCATCTTGTAATTCTCCGTGTCCTATCTTCAGGGAAAAATCGTCAGTTCACCCTAGCGGCTGTCGACTCCCTTCCCTTGTGAAGATTGTGTTTTCAAGCACCACAGTGAAGTCATTCATATAGGCGTGTGCTAGAGTAATTGCGAGCTAGGGAGCATCCAAACGGAGTTAGCTAGACACGACCGAGTTTCATCATTAAATTGCCTGGCTTGTTATTTGTATGAGTGGTATCAATAAAAGCAAGTATCACAGTGTTCCACTCTTTTATTTGTAGTGACAGTGTCCTAGCCACATGTGTTTTTCAAGTGTTAAATGTTTAATAAAACTTTTGTTTGCAAAATGTATCGTAAGTATGCTTGGGTGAGACAGAAACACAGAATCCACAGCATCCCTGAGAACCCTGAGTCTCAACAGTGCGGTGATTGGTAAGCACCACTGGAGCCCATATCATCAGTAAGTTATTTATGTCATTGTTCGTCTTGTGTCTCACCCGACAGCGTCACTACCGTACAGCTAAGTGTTAGGTGGAAGCTCGGTGGGTAGGGCGGGAGCTAGTCGCATCTCAGGGTGAACCCCTTACACCTACACGGAAGGAAATCATGCAAGGAGACATGCATCACAGCAGAGAGGGATTGGGCAGCCATGGCCGCTATTGGGGCCATGACTACCTCCCTAAGTATATTTATGGCTAAGCTACAACTAGAAGAAGAGACTGGAAAAAACCAGCAAAGACACCGTAAAAACCCAGTTGACAGGATAGAATTAAAAATAATTATATCCATTAATCAGAAATGCTACAGGAGACAGAGGTCTGATATCATACTTTTTTAGTAGAGATGAAAGACTAGTAGAGAGTGGGCATTTTGTGTGGAGTTCATCAAATATACGCTGGCGTAGCCAGTGAGATGCAAGCATCACCCTGGTGAGGGAAGTGGTGCAATTGGGCCTCTTCCCCCCAATTCCCCAGTGGAACCTGAAAAATTAAAAAGAAAAGGAGTGAGCTGCCAGTAAGTGTCAGCGGGGCCAACACTTACTGATTTTTTCATGGCCAGGAAGAGATGGTAATAACCTGCAAGAAAGAATAGAAATGAATGACTAATGTAAGTGATCTGTAATAACATATGTGCCTTAAACTCATGTTGTTCTACCTTGCAGCGGGCATGCCTCTGTAGCCATAGGCTGTAATGGAGTATATTTCCACCCGTAATGCTGCTATTACACAAAGCTTTGCATGAAGGTGCGATACTCCAGAGCCAATTTTTTTTTTCTTCTGACGAACCCCCAAATCTTGCTACGTCAGCATGAGCACCTTCACAGTTCTGTGTGCATGTTAGTAGCTAAGACGGTTGGAGAATGGGATACTTCTCGGGGCAAGCCCTATGCGCCTTAGGTCAGGTTTATTTATTGAAATGGGTGCATGCATGGCGGCTATAGCAGGGCTGTCTGGTGCCATGGCTGCAATTGTAGCCATGTACACACCCCCAAAGAAGAAGGGTCTTAATGGAAGAGCATAGCAAACCAGGAAATGCGGAGAGGGGCATGGGAAATCAATGTGACAGTCGTGGAGGATAAAATTTAATTTTGTTTAACTGGACTAAGACTGTAGAAAGTAAGGTAAGTCGTTAGTTAGCGAAGATAGAATTTGTGAGTTTGATGCAGGGTGAAATTAAATGAGGTTGCAACTGGTGTATAACCAGGGTCGCGCTGTTTGGCCGTGATGGTAGGGGACAGAACTGAGCCACCCACCCGACAGATGCCAGCCATCTGTCTGTAACACAGGAATGAGTGTTAGAGTGTTACAGAGATAAGAGGGAAAATTATAAGTAGGAGTAATATTACTATCACCTTGTCTGCGACCTCATATGCAGCTGAGTGTAGGGGTGTGTGTGTTAGTGAGGGTTGATGTAGGTGCTAGTGAATGTCAGTGTAGGTGTGCAACTCCAGAACTCTCACCAGCTGCTGCAGAGAGCACACTACGCCACAGCCTCCTCAGTTTTTGCAGGTAAACTGACAAGAGGCCGCCTTGGAATCTGTATTGGGGATAGACCATACATACAAACAGCTGTCGGATGAGAGGAGCTTTCTAGCGTGCGCGTGTGTGTGTGTGTGTGTGTGTGGAGGGGGGGGGGTTGAAATGTAATTCACAGGGCCGATGCCAGCCAAAGGCTATGCGGTGTATGTTTTGCCTTGTTCTGTGATCACATAGTGCTTTGCTAATTATTTGTTAATTATTTTGTGAAGGAGTGTATTTTGTAATTTCATTTATTGCAGTAATACGGGTTTCGAGGTTAATATTATTTGGGTGCATATCTGAGGGCCTGCATTAGCCCCAGCATGCACAGACTTATATAGTGCTCTTGGGCCTCACGCTAGTTACGACTGTCAGGGTGGGGTAAAACCCCCGCTCTCTGTTTCTTTTATTCTTGATGCCTCGTGACAGTTGCAGGGTGTTTTGTGGCAGATGTGGTGGCTGGTGACAGATTTTTGGGTGCTTCGTGATAGTTTTTCCGTGGTGAGTTATCACACTTCAGGAAGGCTGGCGCGAGAGGTGTGGCGTGGTTTCACATGTGGTGGATTGTAGGCTCTCAGCGTGGAGGCGGCGTGCTTTTGGACGGCTTTTGCAACCTTATTTTCCACGTATTTAGAATCGCCCTCCAGGGTAGTGGCAATCTAAGAACACTTGTGTAATTTGTTGCTGTGTTTGACTCTCCCTTGGGTGACGTTGAAATACATGAGGCAGATGAGTCATAGTTCTTGTAGTATAACAGGAAAGTGGCTCACGTCAGTACATATTACTAGTGCTAAGTAGAACACGGACTCCATAAATGGAGAGATAAGCTTAGCTTTTGTTATTATTACTATTTGACGTATAGGTACACAGAATTAAATGTGCATTTTTAAAAATGTACTATGTGAAGAGGTGTAATCTTACCAGGATCACAACAAAGACTCGCTATATGCATCCAAAAAAATTTTACTTAATTTTCATCCCATATATGCTTCATGTAGTGCCATGTCTAAATAAAAATAATAGTAGTTTTCTTCTTATTATTTTTGTGTTTTGAATCATTTGAGTGTTTTTGTACCTTCATATATCAACAGAGAGTTGAACCAAAGAGTAAGCCCGGGGGGCTTCCATGAACTCTCGGCGACTTACTAAAGGTACTACAGTATTAATTCAGTGTTCTTATGTGTTTCAGTGTCCATGATTATCTTGTATTGGTGACCATTGTAGGCATATGTTTCTCATTAACTTCATTCATTAAGGTGTACTCGTATTGCAGCAGTAGTTAGTAAGCCCCAGGTGACTGGAGGCCTGAGTTTGTCAACCTTCAATTATGTCACGTGTAACTGTTGTGCATGTGGTGAGACCCACATGTTGCCTAAAAGAGAATGTCAGGTTTCCTCCAACCTAATACACCACTGCAAGCAACGAGATAGTTCGCACTCGACCCCGCCTTCCACAAGTAAGGCATTGTACATAATATTTTATTCTCAATCATTTTCCACATTTCATCCTTTTTTTTTTTTTTTTCCACAGGTTAGTGTTGTAAATATTTTATCATTAGTAACTGCAGCATTTATGCTGTGCTTGTAAACAACACATATAATAACGGAGGTTAAGGGACACCTGGTACACTACGTCACCCTTGACAGTAATCCCAAACTACAGGGGGGCAAACGCATTAGCAGAGTTCCAGCACCAGCTGGCCGTGTGAGGAGATGAGAGGGAGCCAGAGCAGAGAGAGAGAGAGAGAGAGAGAGAGAGAGAGACAGAACTATGGCTGGCGACTTGTCCGGCTTGGCGATTTCCGACAAGCCCCAGCACACAGAGCGAGCGCAACTACAAATACCAACCACCTCGAACTTCAGCAGTCTGCCTAGAATTCCAGAAAAAAAAATATTTGCTATTTGTTCACGTTTGGACCTTCCAGATCTTCCAGAGAGGGGGAACAGTTCTACATTCCCCTACTCCATCTTTAAATGCAACGGATGAGCCTCCGTCGTGCCACGGGGGGGGGGGGGTGAATTTGACGCTTGCTGCTTTATTAAGTTATACTAAACGACTACAACTCATCACTAACATGTTGTACGTCAACTCAAGAAGGCAATCATAAATGACTACAGGATTGTTTCCCATGGGAGGAACAATTACAGACACGTGGTATTCCTACTTATTCCTGGCCTGTCTTTGTCTCACTACTAACATAGTTCTACGCAATCTGAGGAAGAGTCAAACCCAGCACATTATTCACGAATGCATACAAGATCGCTCCCATCCTAGTGGGCAGTTCCAGCACGTGATTTAAACATTTTCCAAGAGGCCGAGTATCACTTCAGCCTCCCTGACGCACCGGGCAGACAGAGTGTTACCACCCTGACGAAGCTCCCCGAAGATGTCCGAGCGCCAGATGCCATATAGCCGAGCACAGAAGGTGACTTCTCCCACCCTGCTCACGCCAGGCAGATGTCACAGCCCCCACTCCATCCCAGACATGGGCAGCCAGATGCACTATCAAAGGCCGTGCGCAGCCATACACGGGAGTTATACAGGTGTGGTGTTGCAGGGCACCACCCCCGTGTGGTGGCGGGGTTTTAGAATACAACCACAGCCACCCCGTGCTTGTCATAAGAGGCGACTAATCAGGACGCGGTCGGGATCTGCAATTTGTTCAGACCATCATCTGATGCTTCCTTCTTCTCTTTTATCATCCTTTCTCTTTCTATTTCACCAGGTCCCATCACTTCTTCCTTCGTTACAGCATCGTCTCAGGCCAGGGCGATGTCATTCTTCTTAATGAGGGTCTATCCTCACAAATGAGTGCTGCCTCCAAACTGTGCGAGCCATACGTGGTGCCTTTGTTAGTGACGGTCTAGCGAACCCTTCTCACTGGCCCAGCAGGCAATTGTAGTTGCGGAGCCCATGTCCACGTACATGTACAACCACGTAGCACCAATTGGTGTCTTCTTGGCGGGAGGGTGTCATGGCCAACTAACCCATGTGCCCAAACCCACCAGGAAGACGTGTTACCGCTGTACAGAGGGGGCCGGTGTAATCAACCACAAGTCCCCTAAACTGGCACCCAAGGGTGTCCTTTATAGTGAGGAGCCTGGGATTTTCCTAGGTAGGGGAATAAAACCAGTCTTGCTCAGAATGTACGACTTGCCCCTGCTTTACCCTGGTATACACTTCGGTGTGCTACTGGGGCAGTAATTTGCAATGAATAGCGGCGAATGGTAGTTGTTCCTATGTACTACTTAGGTCTGTGGAAGTTTGATCCCTCTCCTAACGGCACAGCCCATGAGGTGTTTCAACTGCTGGCATCTTTCCCCCCTCCCCCAACAGCAGGCTGAGGTCGACAAGTCTTAGTATCGGAGGCCCTTCAAGATGTCTTCCAAAAGCACTCCCCAAAAGGGTGGCACCCTTAACAGTCAATTAAAACGACAGAATCATGATACTGGAAGTGGCTCGGATTGTGATTCTGCAGTGCGTCAGTCTAAAGCTATTACTTTCCCTACGCCAAGCTCTTTGTCATTCAAGGTCTAGAAGGGCACACTGTCGCAAGAAGGTGTAGCCTTTCAAACTGCAAAAAGTCATCGATGGAGCAGCTGGTGGTCCTGTTGTCGATTGTAAGAGAATCGACGACAGAGGCAAACTTTTGGTTGAGACTTTGAATCCTGCCCAGTCGAGGGGACTCTTAGCACTGAAGAATTTCAGTGGGACAACTACAAAGTTTCCTGTTGAGGTTAAGCCCCTTGTGTCCCTCAATTCCAGCAAGGGTGTCATCTGGTGTCCTGATTTGATTGAACTCCCGGAACAAGAGATCTTAAGTGAGCTGCACACTCAGTATGTCACAATGGTTCACTGTGTACTGAAGACTACTGATGGTGTCAAGTCTCCTACAGCTACTCTCATCTTAATTTTTGGTGTGCGTGATCTTCCCTCACTAATCAAAATAAGGTACTTACATGTGCGTGTTAAGAAGTTTATTCCTGCTCCACTATGTTGCTACAACTGTCAACAGTTTAGTCATTCCTCTGCAAAATGTCAGATTACACCAGCTTGTCTGAAGTGTGCGGACCCACCGCATCCAGATACTCCGTGCAGCAAGCTGCTGAAGTGTGTGAACCGCGGCAAAGGCCATCCGGTCTGGTCTAAGGAGTGCTCTGTGTACCAGAAGGAGCAAGCTGTTCAACGGATCCGGGCTACTGACACGGTTTCCTTTGGTGAGGCACGGAAACATTTCCATGCTCTCCAGGGCCTGAAGCATTCTGTGCCTTACAGTGTTGTTGCTAATACTGGACCAGCAGTTAAGGATGTGTGTACCCAGACAGTCGATGTGGCTACCCAGCCTGAATTGTCTAGGAGTACACCGAAGCCACAGCTATTCCAGATGACCCGGACTACGTCTGTTGGTATGCAGTGTAGGCCAGCTGAAATGAAACTGTCCAAACTGTCAGCTGTTAGAAAATCTCGTCAGAAGGCTGCCGCGAAGAGAATCGACAAGCCAAAGACATGTTCTTTTGTATCTCTTCCCATTAGTGACCGTGATTTGCTGGATCACGTCAGCTCGCCCCTCGCTGTCCTGTCTCCTAGGAGTAAGAGTCTGTGATGGTGGATGATGTTGATTCTCACAACACTGGTGAAGGCTCAGAGGGCTTTAAGCCAATGATAAACAGACAGAGAGAAATTGAAGTAGTTGTTTCTGCACACTTTCTTTCCATGACTTATGTCCCTCTTACAATGGAACTGCCGAGAATATTGCAATAATCATTAAGAACTGAAACAACTCTTAGTTTCTCTCACCCCTACAGTCATTTACTTTCAGGAAACGCACTTTTGTCCCTCAAATACTGCCTCCCTTCGAGGTCACACATTTTCCGCCTGGATAATGTGTTGATGGACCGTGCCTGTGGCTGTGTCTGTCTTGTGGTGAAGGATTCTGTTTACCATGAAGCTGTTGCCCTTCGTACTGCTCTGCAGGCAGTTGCGGACAGGGTTCCTCGGTATGTTTGTCACGGTTTATAGCGTATATGTACCTCCCGCCAGCTTGTAAGGTCAGCTGATTTTGAGGTCCTTTCATCTCAGCTCCCACCTCTATTTCTGATTGTTGGTGACTCAATCTCACAATCGGATGTGGGGTTCAGACCACAGGGACAGTCTAGGTCGTGTGGTAGAGTCGTGGCTCACCAGTTCTCATATTGCCCTATTGAACACTGGAACTCCCACACACTTCACCACCCATACTGGACTTCATCCTGCATCAATCTTTCCTTTTGTAGCCCATTTTGGTCTTCCACTTTGATAGCTTTATATACCCAGATCTCTGTGGGAGTAACCACTATCCAATCATTTACATCACATTAAGTTTGCAGCCCCACCCATTACACCTCGCTGGAGTGCTTAATAAAGCAGACTGGCCAAATTTCCAGCGTTCCCTCCAATTCACTGCTCAGGTTCCTCTTGACGTGTATGTGGCAGTGGGCCTCTTCAACTCTATTTTTGTGTAAGCTGAGGAGGCTGCTATCTCCCAATCTTCACCTCCTGGTCGTAGACGTGTTCCTTGGTGAAGTGATGAATGCAAGGATACAGTCCGTGCTCGACTATGTGCATTCAGGCGCTTAAGTGCTCACCCTACTCAAGCTAACCTGGAGCTCTTCTGCGTCTGTTGGGCTCCCGCCTGTCGTGTCATCAAGGACAGCCGGCGGAAGTCCTGGAGGGACTTCATTTTGTTGCTCACGGTACATGCTACCAGTAAGTTTATATGGGACAGTGTTCGGAAGCTTTTGGACAATCTCTCGTAACACAGATTTCCTTCCTTTGGGTCAACAACAATATTGTTACAGAGAGGACAAGCATAGCAGATGTATTAGTCAGTATTTTGCAGATGTTTCAAGCAGTGCACATTACACTCCCTCATTTCAAGCCATCAAGGAGACATGCGAGATGGTGAGTGTCCACATTGGTGGCTCGGGTGAGCAGGACTACAACCAGCCTTTTGCCCTTCTCAAGTTGGATCAGTTTTTGGCACTCTCGAAGAATACATCTGTTGGCCGTGACAATATCCATTATGCTATGTTGTAACACCTCCCATTTGACGGGAAATTATTTCTGCTAAGAACTTTTAACAATATTTGGACCGTCTGTGTTTTCCCCTTGAGTTGGTGCAAGTCAGCCCTTGTTCCCATCTTGAAACCTGGGAAAGTCAAAGGGGGAGTTTACAGCTATCATCCTATTTCCCTCACCAACTGTGTCTGGAAGACCATGAAGCGTATGGTTAATGCGCGTCTCATATACTACCTTGAGACCTGGTAGCTATTATCGCCTCTCCAGTGTGGTTTCCACCAGAATCGTTCTGCGGTAGATCATTTGGTCAGCTTGTAGGAATCCATACAGACTGCCATTTTACAAGGGCAGCACCTCCTTGCTATTTTTCTTTTATCTGGAGAAGGCATACGACACAACATTGCTACATGGTATCTTGAGTCAGCTGTCCATTTGGGATTTACCTGGACATCTCCCTGGTTTCATACAGCAATTTATGTATTTCTGTACCTTCAGAGTTCGCAATGATGCTTCCTATTATCGGGAGTTTGTTCAAGAGAACGGTGTGCCACAGGGTAACATATTTTTTCCATGTTTGATATTGCCATCAATGACATTGTATCTGTCGTTCGACCACCTATGGGATGTGCGCTGTATGTTGACGACGTTGCTATCTTTTGTCATGCTGCATCTCTGGGCATGGCAGAACATTAGGTGCAGCTTGCCGTCCACCACCTTTGCAATTGGATGGACAGCTGTGGCTTCCACTTTTTCACCGCCAAGACGCTGGTGCTCCATTTCTGTAGAAAACGCAGCAAACTCGACTATGGCAGTGTCGTTTAATCTTCATCTCAGCCATCTGTTCTCAAATCATTAGCAAGTGTCCACCATACTTGTATACGCATTGCAACTGGGGCTGTTTGAACAAGACTGGTTGTCAGCCTTTGTGCTGTGGCTGGTGAACCTCCCCTTCATTACATGTGTGACCAAATGTTGCTTTCCTATGGTGTGGGAGAGCGTTCGGACTCATCATACCTTCACCACACTGCCTTTCTCCATCCGCCCAATGAACGGTCTGACTCCACTAATTCGGGTTCTCCTCAGCCGGCATCTGTCCGCTTTGCACATGCCCTGATAAGGTATTATTTGCCTTTAAGCGTGTTGACTTTACCTCACCATGAACAGCAGTGGCTGATGACGCAGGTTGACGCAGCGCAATTTCCTAAGCTGACCACTCCTCCTCTTGCTTACAAGGGCCTTTTTATTTGATATTTGTGTTTGGTGATTTTATTTGCTGTTTTACAGATGGTTCCAAAATGGTTGTCGCAACTGGGTGCGCTTTTGTGATTGGTGCTTCTCAGTACATTTTTGGACTTCATGCGTCTTGCAGTATTTTAACGCAGTGCTTTTTGCTATTTTTAAGGCTCTTGTGTTTTATCAGTAGGGTGTTTCACTGTAAATGCCCTGTGTGCTCTGATTCGATGAGTGCCTTGAAAGCCATTCAATCTGGCTCCGCAGCTCATCTGCTTCTTCCCATGATCCGGGAGTAGCTGGCAGGTGCTGTGCAGATTGGTATTGCCAGGCTCATCGCACTTTTAATTTTCCTGATGACATACGGCGTATGCTGTGTGATGGGGGTACATCTGTGAGCGGCGTATTCCCATTTTTACGTGCAACGGGTCTTTTTAATTAATGTGTTACGATTTGTTGTTTCGTTCTTGGGTTTTTGATCCCCTGTAGTGTTTTATTCTGTTTTGTTTGTTGTTTTTGTGACTGTCCTCCTGCCGCCTGTTGATGTTTTTACCTTTTTTTAGCCTTTTGTTCTTGCCTCCTGTGGGGGTTTTTCCCATTTTTACCTGACTTATATTTTGTCTCCTGTGGAGGTTTTTACAGCATTTTTCTTTGATGTTACTGTGGGCGCTAATGACCTTGCTGTCGAGCACCCCACAATACCACTCACTCACAACCACAGTCTCTTTGAGAGCTGTAGCCAGGGAAGGAAACTTCCCCGGTAAGCAGTGAGAAGTGGCGATAATGCAACCGCTGGATGGTAAATGGCCCTGACAAGGGCCCGGGCTACCCATGCTCTGAGCTTCGGCAATGATTGAAAAGGTGGCAGAGTCGGGAGTTATCTTCTCCAGTAGCTCACCTCAACACTTTGTGTGCTGGGGCGCTCTACTGCCTACCAGGTCTTCTAGATCTTCAGCAACCACCAAAGGCTACTACCACCATCTACCAGATGCTCCAGAAGCTTCTACCACCAACAGCACCTACCAGTAGCTCTTCACATCTAAGCCTGTAAGACCTCACTCCGCACCTTTCATTGTCGTTCCTCCTGGTTCTGCTAGTAGTGGCAACTACACCTACTACCCTTCTTGTAGTTGCCCTTTTCAAAGTCTCTTCTACGCAACCCCAGGTTAGAGTAACTGTGTCAAAGTTGTTTTCGTAGCCATCAAAGGCATTCTTATCTTGAATAATTTAGTTGCAGGTCATCTCCACCTGTTACAGCGTAGCTTACTTCCATTCATGCTTAGCATAGTAGTGAGAGTACATGTCACCATATGTATTATTTATAATAAATACACTTCTGTTCCTATCCCAAGAGTGATTTGTTCTAGAGGTAATTGGTCCCTTTCCAATTGCTAGATATTATACCCTCGTGCGGAGCAAGCAGGAGACAGGGTTTAACTAATTGTATGAACCATACAGTAGGACTGCAGATCAGATCCCCTTCAGGAATCTGTACGTATCATACACACACCATTTTCGACGGCTACCCGTTCTATGCACTCAGATGTACAGAAAGGTAGAGCCACAACCACTAGGTACTCATCCAAGAGAGGCAGCACAGCCACCACATGTTGCATTGCTGCCGGAGCGCCGACAGTGTTGGCAGGAGTATTTGTCTGGGTCTGGAGGCTCGACCTTTGTTGGACCACACCCAGCAGTGGTAGGAAGACTACCTACCGCTCCAGGTTCATGCGCCAACGAAAAACAAGGTATGTCGCTGCTAAGGGAGTGTGGGCCAGCAACCTTTCTGCACCTTGCAGAGACACTCCACGGGGCAGGGCTCAAGCTGCCCGACACCTGGAGTAGCCTCCTTCTTCAATCGGCGCCTTTATTCTTCCCCACACACACTAAGCTTGGGGTAGACTACCATCCAGTTGCTCGTGCCCTGGTAACTGGTACTGACACTAGACTTGACATAGCTAACACCTTCTTCGGCAGCAGCGAAGCCGCAGAGTGGAGCAGGAAGTACCGTACAATATTGTACGGTAACTCACCATCCAGCACTTCAACAGAGATGGCTGGTCCCAGCCAACCCACTACTTCATCAGAGCCAAAGAAGCAGGTACTTGAATACCCCGGTAATTCTGCCCTACCTAAATGGTATAGTGTAACAGTAAGACATATTGCTGTACCGTCTACGTCAGATTTTGTGCCAAGTCACCAACATACATGACTAGTGTTAACGTCCAATTGGAAACCACCTCAGAATAAATAATGTGTTATAACCAGAGTGTGCCTGACCTAGTGCAAATCAAAACTAGGTATGGGTAAATACTATATTTTCTCGATATCAGTTTTGATCCTGAAACATTCTCACGATACTTGATACCAATACTTTTCTCAATACCAAATTAAAATTGTCATGAACACAAACCACTTGGTCAATAAAATTGCTCATTTCACGTTGACACACACTGAAACTATATAAAAACACACATTACAATGGTAACAAACGGTGGACAGCCTGTAACCCAAACAGTGCTTAACCAATGATAAACCAAGACAGTCTCCTTCGATTCTATATAATCACGTTTCCACAGTAAAATCTATAATCAAACTTTGAGAAAAATGATAGCTCAGTACACACATATTTTGTGGGTTGTTGTTGTTTGTTATATATATATATATATATATATATATATATATATATATATATATATATATATATATATATATATATATATATATATATATATATATATATATATATATAGACACACACACACACACACCCTCCATGGCCTAGCACACGGACTACGCAGACTAGGCCACAACAGGTGTATCAAATAATTATGTTTTTTTTTTTTTTTTTGCAAATATTTAATAATGCAGTTGCATCATAGTGTAATGACTCCCTACCTACACCTATGCTCCTGCTAATATGTTTGCTGCTCACTACTCTTCCTGCCTCATTCTTAATACAACTCTAGTTAGGTGCTTGGGGGGTAGCTATCTCTGACAACTATTCGACAAGAGAAGGGAAATTCAACTAAACACATTTATTACAATACTTTAGCAATAACAGAGCAATGCATAAATTACACAAAGACATTAAGAATCAGACTACAGTTTCCTTACTTCGCCTTACTCAAGAATGGCATGTTAATTAGAAGAATGTAAGAGAATATATTTACGCCAATACGCTAACCTTGCCACGTATATTATTACGTCTTATTAACAGGACCTCGATATTGGGAGTGCCACCCTACTGCCTGGCCGGAATTATACTCACCAGTAGTAACAGCTGTGTGGAACGTAGATAGCCGGATCTCCTCCAGATACTCTGTCTCTTTCTCCTGTGCCCCTCCCGCACTGACGTTGACACTGTTCAAACTCTTCCGGACACCTGGGGGTGGGGGTGCGAGCTCGGCTCTTAAATAGCCTGGCTTCAGTGGGTCAGCCAGGCTTGTTGAATAAACAGGGGGCTCGCTCAGGAATCTATACTATGTAGAACCTTAACATGTGTGCGGCCCCCTGGAGCCTGCTACAATAGCCTACGGAATCCGCAAGCTAGGCCACGATGAGTGTATCAGATAATTATGATATTTATTTTTGTAAATATTTAATAATTCAGTTGCATCGGATAATTATGCTATGTGTGATATGTACAATAACTAAATTTGCTTGCTCATGGATATCGGAGCTTGCTCGCATCTCTTTACCTGTTTTTATTGTAACAAAAATATGTACCATAAAAGTAAAAATGAATTAAGTGAAAACATTTTGTGCAGCATATAATTGTGGTATGTATTGGGTGTACAATAACTACTCAAGTTGCTCACTCGCACCTATCGGCACTCACTCATAACTCTCAACCTGTTTTTATTGTACCTCAATTATGTACCATACAAGTAAATGTCAAAAATCATAATTGTGGTACATATGCGAGGGCAGCACCTCCTTGCTATTTTCTTTGATCTTGAGATGGCATACGACACTACATGGCGACATGGTATCTTGAGACAGCTGTACATTTGGGGTTTTCGTGGCCATCTCCCTGGTTTCATACAGAAATTTATGTACTTCCATACCTTCGGGGTTCGCAATGGTGCTTCCTATTCTCTGGATTTTGTTCAAGAGAACAGTGTGCCACAGAGTAGCATATTGAGTGTTACACTGTTTGCTATTGCCATCAATGACATTGTATCTGTCATTCGACCACCTGTGGGATGTGCGCTGTATGTTGACGACTTTGCTATCTTCTGTCGTGCTGTATCTCTGGGCATGGCAGAACGTTAGGTGCAGCTTGCCGTTCACCGCCTTTGTGATTGGACAGAGTGCTGTGGCTTCCACTTTTCCACCGGCAAGATGCAGATGGTCCATTTCTGTAGAAAAGTGGCTTATTTCGTTCTCCTTAGGTGCTTTTGTTTGATAGTAAACTCACATGGAGGGAGTCATATTCAGTCCCTGAAGTCTTGGTGTATAAGAGACTTGAATCTGTTGAAGACTCTGAGTGATCGTGACTGAGGTGCTGACACAGTCACCCTTCTTCGGTTGTATCGTACCCTGGTCCGCAGTAAACTTGACTATGGCAGTGTAATTTATTCTTCTGCTCAGCCATCTGTTCTCAAATCATTAGCAAGTGTTCACCATGCTGGTATACGCATTGCGGCTGGGGCTTTTCGCACAAGCTCGGTTGTCAGCCTTTGTGCT
Source organism: Dryococelus australis (assembly GCA_029891345.1). NCBI lineage: Eukaryota > Metazoa > Arthropoda > Insecta > Phasmatodea > Phasmatidae > Dryococelus > Dryococelus australis. Next base: position 65,478,389 of record CM056994.1, on the reverse strand, counting down.
GTGGCTGGTAAACCTCCTCTCCATTACAGGCATGACCAACTGTTGCTTTCCTATGGTGTTAGGATGCATTGGGATTCTTCGCACCTTCACCGCACTGCCTTTCTCCATCCGCCCAATGAACGGTTGTACTCCGGTAAGCCAGGTTCTTCTCCACCGGCGTCTGTCCGATTTGCACATTCCCTTGAAAAGATATGATATGCCTCTGTGTGTGTTGCCTTTGCCTCGCCAAGAACAGTCATGGCTGACGACGCAGGTTGAGGTGCGCTTTGACCTAACGGAATTTCTTAAGCTGACCACTCCTCCTCTTGTTTACATTGAGCCTTTTTGTTGATCTTGTGTCTTTTTTTTTCATTGGTTTTATTTGCTGTATTACGGGTAGATCCAAATCTGATATATCAATTGGGTGTGCCTTTGTGATTGGTGCTTCTCAATACCTTTTTGGACTTCATCCATCTTGCAGTGTTAAACTGCAGATCTTTTAGCTATTTTCAAGGCTCTATGTTTTATCAGTAGGGGGTTTCACTATAAATGCCTTGTGTGCTCCGATTCGATGAGTGCCTTAACAGCCATTTGATCTGGTTCCACAACTCATCCGCTTCTTCCCATGATCCAGGAGAAGCTGGTGGGGGCTGTACGTATTGGTATTCACATCATCTTCCTGTGGGTTCCAGGCCATGTGGACATCACAGTCATTGAAGCAACAGATATGGCGGCCAAGGAGGCATGCAGCCTTCCCCCTGTGATCTTCGTGTCCCTGTGTGCGATGTGCTACATGCAGTCCGTAGCCTTGTTTGACATGCTTGGAACATGGATGGACCTCTCTCCCGCTGTCAAACAAGTTAACAGGCCGTCTCCGACTTGCCTGTTTGTGCTTGTCCTGTTTTCGTACCTGCAGGGAAGATGTAGTGCTTTCTCGCCTTCGCATCGGACACACTTGTCTGATGCACAAGTACCTGCTTTGTGGTGAACCCCCGCCTGAGTGTGATGCCTGCGGCACTCCCTTGACTGTGGGGCACATCTTGTTGGAGTGTGGCAGGTATGGCCAGGCTCGTTGCAATTTTAATCTTCCTAACGACCTACGGCAAATGATGTGTGATGGGGATACGTCTGTGAGCGGCATATTCCCATTTTTTACGTGTGACGGGTCTTATTAATATATTGTGACTTGTTTTTTGTTCTTGTGTTGTTGGTGTATTTTATCCTGTTTTGTTTGTTTTTTTTTTTGTGGTTTTTCTTTTACCTCCTTGAGGTTTCTGCCCTTTGCTTTGCCTCCTAGGGAGGTTTTTATTTCTTTTACCCCCTGTTTTTTGTTTTTGCCTCCTGTGGAGGTCTTTTTGTGTTTTAATTTCTAACTTCTTGTGGGCTCTAATGACCTCGTGCATCCTACAACACCACTCAACTCAACTCAACTCAACTTCAAGGTGCTCACAGCTGTGTGAATATTATGCTATGAATAAAATATGGTATATTATGGTACACTTATACTTTTAAAATTTAACAACTGGTAAACCATTTATCCGATCTCTGCCCACAAAGGATTTTTGGGATGCTTGCAGGAAGCTTTGGAATGCTCGCTGCCAGCCGAGATAATCATGGTACGCAATTTAACGTTGCTGTTAATATCTTGCAAAATGTTGGCCCTAGGTCGAATTTTATGGGTGCGTTGAATGGCCAAGTACGTAGATTAAGTTGACGCTTTCATGTGACACTCAATAATATAAAGTATCGAGGGTATTGCCGTATCAAGGATCCCATCCCTAATCAAAACTACATTGACCGAGTCTCCTTAAGTCCAAAGTGACACGCGTCAGTGTTATTCTGTTTGCTATCGCCATCTAATGGCATTTTATGTCTGTGGTTCGACCACCTGTGGAATGTGCACGCTATTTCAATGAATTTACTATCTTCTGCCATGCTGCCTCTCTGCGCATGGCAGAATTTCAGGTGCAGCTTGCCATCCACCGCAGCTGCTGATTCCACTTTTCCACCGCCTAGACACAGGTGGTCCATTTCTGTAGAAGACGTGGCACTTTTCGTCCTCCCCAGGTGCATTTGTATGGCTCTGTTTTGCCTGTCTCTACTACTATCAAGTCTCTTAGGCTCTTGTTTGACAGTAAACTCTCTTGGAAGAGTCATATTCAGTCCCTAATGTCTCACTGTGTAAGTGACTCGAATCTCTTGAAAACTCTGAATGGTCGTGATTATGGTGCTGACACAGTCACCATTCTTCAGCTGTATCGTGCCCTGGTCCGTAGCACACTAGACTATTGCAGTGTCGTTTACTCTTCTGCTAGGCCATCTGTGCTGAAATTGTTCACGAGTGTTCAAAATTCTGGTATTCACATTGAGACTGGGGTTTTTTGCACAAGCCCAGTTTCCGGTTGTCAGTTTTTGTGATGTAGCTGGGGTACTCCCCTACATTACAGGCGTGACCAACTGTTACTTTCCTATGGTGTACAGATGCATTTGGACTCTTCGCACCTTCACCACAGTGCTTTTTTCCATCTACTCACTCTGCTAGGCCAAGTTCTCCTCAGCCGACATCTGTCCGCTTTGCACATACCCTAAACCAGGTATGATTTACCTATGTGTCTGTTGCTTTTGCCTCGCCATGAACATCCATAGCTGATGGCACAGATTGTGGTGCACTTCAACCTAGCAGAATTTCCTAAGGTGACCGCTCCTCCTTTTGTTTACAATGCCTTTTTTTTCATCTTGTGTCTTTTGTTTTTGGTGGTTTTATTTGCTTTTTTACGGATGGTTCCAAATAGGATATCTCAACTGGGTGCACCTTTGTGATTGGTGCTTCACAGTACCTTTATTGACTTCATCCATTGTGCAGTATTTTAACTGCATAGCTTTTTGTTATTTACACGCCTTGGTGTTTTATCAGTAGGGGGTTTCACCGTAAATGCCTTGTGTGCTCCGATTCGATGAGTGCCTTGACAGCCATTCGATCTGCCTCCACAGCTCATCCTCTTCTTTCCATGATCCGGGAGAAGCTGGCAGGGGTTGTGTGGATTGGTGTTCACATCGCCTTTCTTAGAGTTCCAGGGCATGTGGGCATCCCTGGCAATGAAGCAGCAGATATGGCAGCTAACTAGGCATCCAGCCTTCCACCCTGTGATCCTCATGTCCGTGTGTGTGATGTGCTGCATGCAGGCAGTGGCTTTGTCTGGCATGCTTGGAGAGAATGGAATTCTCTCCCACTGTCCAACAAGTTAGGGCCATCTCTGACTTGCCTGTTTGCGCTTGTCCTGTTGTTTCATACTCACAAGGAAGATGTTCTTTCTCGTTTTTGCATCGGGCACACAAAAATACCTGGTGAAATCCCTCCTGGGTGTGATTCCTTTGGCACTCCCTTGACTTTGCAGAACATTTTGTTGGAGTGTCGCAGGTATGGCCAGGCTTGTCGCACTTTTAATCTTTCTGGCGACCTAAAGTGAATGCTGTGTGATGGGGGTACGTCTGTGAGCTACGTATTTCTATTTTTACATGTGACGGGTCTTTTTAATGTGTTGTGTTTTGTTATTTTGTTTGTGTGTTGTTGCTTCTTTGGAGTATTTTATCTATCTTTGTTTGTTGTTTTTGTGACTGTCCTTTTGCCCCTATTGAGGGGTTTTTTTTTTTTTTTTCGTATGGAGGTTTCCATCATTATCTAATTTTTTTTTGTACCTCCTTTGTTTTTACCTTTTTAAGTACTGTAGATAATTGTAAATGATATATTTAATTGTTGCAGTCACTGACTTTGTTGAATAAATGCAATTGTGTAAGTACTAACAAATGAGTTTGTTTAATTTCTCAGTATTTAGCATTACCTGCTTCAAGCAAAAATCAAAAGTATGATCCCACTAGATTTCAATTTATTGCATGGTTGTACTTTTACATAGGATAATTTAGGGTATGAAGTGTAAGTGTTCATCTTAAGAATGGGAATTTCTATGTTGTGATTTTGCAAACTAACACTTACAGGTTATCCCATACATTGCCAGTGGTTTTCGAAAGGATAAAATTTGGCTGAGGAGAACAAAACTTTCAAAGAGAGACTACCAGATATTGTTGGCAATAGATGATTCACAGAGTATGCAAGACAACCGTTCAAAAGAAGTAAGTAATCGTTCATTAATTATTCTGTTTATTTTGTTAAGCAGTACTTCCTTTCAAGTATAATGCAGTACCGTAAGTGTTGGGCAACATCCTTATATCAATACAGTACTCTTGTCTCGTAGTACTTGTCAGCTACTAGTGTTCAACAATTATAGAGAATGAAACTAGTGTACTCTATTGACATGATACATTCATTAAACAAGTTATAAGATATATGATTGTGTTACATAATTTTGTTTATTATCAATTATTATAAGTAAATTTAAATATGAAGCATCTATAGATAAATTTTCTGTTCATTGTGTTTTTTACTCAAGTGTTTATATTAGAGGTGAGTCAATATGGTTTTGAGCCTTTTCCAATAGTGCCGATGTCCGATACCAATACAGATACTGCCTTGACAAGGAAAAAATACATTATTGCATGTTTCAAAAAATAAAAATTTTTATTTTTAAAACATTAAGCTAAAGAAAATTCTAATTGTCTTTGTTTTTATTGTTTCAGTGATAGACTTAACTATTAAGATAAATAAAAATCAAAGAATCACATACTAGTTAGTACTTATGCTTAAGCATATATTTAAGACAAAAATAATGTCCGAAAACATGTCATTATGCAATGAAACTCTATAAAAAAAAACCCTTTTTTTTTTTGTTTGTTTGTGAATAAGTGTAGCCTTATATACGCCGAGTGCAAATATCTTAGTCACAACATAACCACTATTGCTGAATTGGCCTACTATTCTAATAACAATATTGTGAGAGGGATATAAACACAAGGAAATTGATGTAAAAAATGTGTAAGATGAGATAAGCACATATGAACTATGCATTCTTTGCAAATCATTTTTTCAATGAGAATATTTATTTTCATGTTTGCAGGCCTGTGATGAAGGATATGGTATACATTTTTTCCCTTAATTCATACACATCATGAAATTTCCATTTTGGCATGTTTACGTCACTGCTAGATGAACATGTAGCCACACAGTCATTATCTGAAATTGGTGAAGTACTGGTGATTGTGGCATTTCTAGGCATGTTTTCTCTGCTAAAAAATGGTGTTGGCAGTTGTGCAACAGGCCTAAGGGGACACTGTAGTAATTTGAAATTCTTCACTGTAAAGGTGTACACATTTAAGGTGCCGTTTTAAGTTTGTGATACTATACAACCTTGATGATGTACTGTCTCTCGAAACCAAACATTTGCAAATATTGCAAACAGCCTTGTATTCTTGTGTGTTGCTAACGGTAAAGAAATTCCTCTTGTCACTTTTTCTTCCAACCATTTTTTTTTTTATTATTGCTGGCACATAAATAATTCAATCACGTTCGTACCCTAACTTAACACAGTCATATTACTACAGCAACAACAAACAACCGATGAACAAAAGAACACAGACAAACTGTCAGATTGGTGCCACTTAGCGGCAGTAATGTGCAGCATGTAACCAAGGACGAGTTCTGTTACCTCCACGATGCTCAATATGCGCAGCGAAGTAGTTCCAATCTCTTCTCACAGGTGCATCTGTGCACCTTCTACGTCATTCTACTTCCAGCCAATCTCATACATAAACTGCACAAGGCCTGGAGCACAAATGCTTCATGCGCTGACTTCACAGTGGCGGGAACGTGCAGATTTGGAGGTTAATATTGGGGGCTGCGGCCAAGAGGCAAGGATGGAATATGTGAAGTTAATTGTAAATGGGATTCCTTTCATGCTTAAAGTGGGCAGAGAAACTGCAGAAAACTTAAGACATGGTTGATATATTATTATTTGTGGCATGTTAATCTGCTGTATGTACGACTTTCGGGTTAATGTGTGCCTGTGGTGGCTGTTGTGTAGTGCAAGTGTTCTACTGCTGTTAAATATTTAATACTTTACTCGTCCTTGTTTACATATGTGACAATTGTAAACTCGTTATCCTATCAAATCGTACGACAGGATCACGGGTTTACTATTGTTGTATATTTAGCCTTTGTAATAAAAACGCTCAAATTACGCGGAAAATAGAGCGTGGAAGTTGTTCCATTCCCTAGCCCAACCTTAAATGCATGGAGTAACAGAACAACAACTGGCGGCTGTGCAGCTGGTCGCATCAGTGCAGGGAACGGAACACGGCCCAATATTAAAAGATTACATGCATTTTTTTTTCATGCATTGCAGTGTTCGTGGTTAAACGTGAAACTACTATGACAAAATATTTTTGGAGGTAATCGTAAATATTAATTATTGATGTGTCAGACTGATTAAATGTTAAGTTTTGTTTATGCTGCAAGCTTACCTACAGAGGTAAAATTCAGTAAAAGTAAATTGTGGCTACTGTTGTTTTGTTATACACATGTTTTGTAAACAAACATGCAAAAGTGGTTAATTTTTCATTAGAAAATAGCCTGTTTGGCACTTTAGTAAAAACAAATTTAAAAACAGTGATTATTTAAATAAAGCCAAATAGTGCACTACGCCAGTTATGACAAGTTGAAAACAGTATCATCTTATATTCGGTTCAGGGCAAAATATCTGTTATAATATCAGCAATTTAAACATCAATAGTGCACAGTTACAATAATTATGATATTGGCCGGTGTCAATATATCATTACCAGTATCGGCTAAGCCCTAGATTATACATTCTTATATATGTTTGACTATCTCGCATAGAGGTATAATACTGTATGATTACTGTGTTTGTAGCTGGCTTTTGAGTCACTTGCTCTGGTGAGTCAGGCATTGGTACTGCTGGAGGCTGGGCACCTTGGTGTGGTGAGCTTTGGAGAGGAGCCCATACTATTACATCCCCTGAGTGAACCATTTACTGATGCAAGTGGCTGTGGGTGAGTGCTGGCTGTGCCAATTTCTCTTAGGGTGCTGATTGTGTAGTGACATGTGTCAAATTCATACTTATGGCAGACAGTGGGTTGTTGAAGATTAATAATTTTCAGTAATAAACCTCGTAATAAAATAACTACATCAACCTTTTTTGGCTAGAGGTTTAAAAATACCTGAACTAGCTTGGTATCCATAAAGGTTAATTTTTATACTGGTGTCACTTTGTACAGGGTTTTGTTAATATTTGGCTGCTTTTTGCTCTGTCATTTACAACATTTAAAAAAAAAAATGTTTTTTTCAGGAACTAAAAATATGAAACTATTAAAAACTGTTTTCACCCTATCATATTGCTACGTAGACTGTTATTTTCTCTCCCTGTCACTACATCACCATTTTTCACAGCTACCCTAGCCCCACTATTTAAGATACTTGATATGGTGAAATATTATCTGTGGGCTTAAGCTGCCCGGGCCTCGCATTTCACTCTCCACTTTCCGCATGGGGTGCTGGTATCAGTTGTAGAACCCTGTCATATCATGGGCCAATCACCCAATCATTGTATTTATTGCTTTCTTTCTCCTGTCTCTTGATGGGACTACCTCCTCCCCTCGCGGAGATCACCCATTGCGAGGACGTGTCTGAAATGGTGGAGTAATACAGGCATTGCCAGATCAGTCTGCAGACAGTGCCCAGGTACTGTTGTTGTTTTGTGCGTTTACCATGACTCGTGACACCTCAGCTGACTGGTCGTTCACTGCATCAGAGAGGAGGTTGTTTTGTCCGGCACTAGGTCAGGCGCTCCCTTCCGGTGGGGTTACTGGTTTCTGATTCAGTCTCTACATGGCACTAGTGCACATTCAGTGTAGAGGACTGGCTTGGTGGCTTTCCTGCAGGGTACAAAGTCTGGTTCAGGCAAAGACATCTTAAGTTTCAGACTGTTAACTTTTGGCGGGATACCTGGGCGACGCGTAACCTCTGTGTTAGGCTTGACCTTGGTGGTTTCTGTGTGGCGTACATGAGTTAAAGGTAGATTAACAATCTGGTTTCTGACTTTCAATCGTGCCTGTGGTGGTGTTGTAGCTGGCTCAAAACTGAGGTAAACGATAGGGACTGTTTGTGGCTGGTCCAGCTGGCTGAGGTACTCAGCAATCCAAGGGTGAACTTCCTCACTCAGATAAGTGGCACCTCAAAGAGGTCCTGAGGGACCTCTGGTGTTATGGGAACCAGTAGGTGACGTAGTGCCTGAGCTTGATCCTTAGGTGACAGCTGGCTAAGCGTGGCGATGAGGGAGGGGGTAAGCTCTTGCAAGTGCCCGGAAGCAGTACGGACTTGCTCAACCTTCCCGCGGAGACCACTCCGGCAGGAGAAAGGCATTTGGATCAGAATCCACTCTAACATCCATGATGGTTCGCAGGCTACGTGTATCCCTACTTGGTGTAAGGTCACGTAAAGCATCTACCAACATACTGGTCACCTTCTCGCAGTGCTTGGCACCTAAACTTGGTGACCACTTAGAATCAGGCCTCGTCGTCAACATTTCCAACATGTGGGTGTATGCTCAGAAACCCAAGTCTTCCCAACTCAGGGAACATGGAGAGGACAAGCACCGAGTCAACAAGCTGAATTTGAGAGACAGAGTACCTGTGTGCAGTCTCTACCATTCTGCCTACCGTGGTATGCAGAAAGGTTGGCTATGGTAATGAGTGTGGGTAAGCTGGAAGTGTATTGGCTCAAGTGAGTAAACTTTCCAGGTCACCTGTGTTACCCTCAGTGGCATGAAGTACACTGGGAAAGGTGTTATGTCTAACGGAAGGTGATACCCATGAGTCAATTAAACATTATTTATTCTTTGTTACGGGAAATAAACAAGTGGTCTTGCACTACCTCCTAAACGCTGGCAAAAGGACAGTGTAACAGGTGTAGGCTGGCTGGAACTGGCGACACTAGCAGTTGGTTGCAGGACGTTGATATCGTGCTGACCAACACAGTACTGTCGATTCCATGCTGCTGACTCTGGGCTCCAGAACCAGGGGTTGGCTACCCTGTACCTTACCTCAGTACCCTGTATTAATCCTTGCACTACTGGGTGATATTCCCTAGGAATACAAATGTGTGGAGGGAAATATATGTACTCATACACAGGAGAGGAAGGCCTCTCTAAAATACGGGTAAGCGCAGCACTGTCACGTTCAGCGGTGATATGGGCCATCCTTTGCTCCTCGCTCTGTGTGCCATGCCTTTCTCCAAAAGTCAGAGGTTAGGTTGACACATGACGTTTGCGCTTATATCAACTACCAATTACGATTATGACTCATCTCACTGCAAACCTAGTATACTACTTCTACACACGTGAGATTCAAACCCCACACCAACCCGTAAACAGAAGTCGCAGCCTGCGACAATCCTGGAGGGCAGCCAGACACGTGAATGCGAGGGGTTTCGCAAACAAGCAGTACGTCACCCCCTCCCCCCTGCGCTGAGAGTATACAAGCCATCAGCCACCTCGGGACATGCCCAAAAGCCACTGAAGATACGCGAAGGCCAAGAGATCACCAGAGGGTGCTACCCCCACTCCGGCCTCACAGCAGAGGGACATCACACGCCCTTCCCCGCGGCCACAGTGACACGCGCTACCCTGACTATATAAGTCAGTGTGCGGTGGACCTCGCCAGTTGTTCCTGCCAGTCTTTGAGCTCGCTCCTCCACTTCTAGTGCTGGGGCCCTCCGACTACTGTTAGATCTTCAGCAGCCCTTCTAGAGGCTGCCACCAACTGCTCAACACTCTTCAGCAGCCACCAGAGGCTGTCACCATTAGAGCTCTGCAGCACCCGCGACTAGACGCTCCAGTGATGCCAATCGCCAATAGCTACCAGAAGCTTTCTGTAGCAACCAGACATTCCACACTATCATGCTACTAGAGCAATGGTTTAACTTCTTTGCCTTCTACAGACACCCCGGTTATAGTTAGTTTTGTCTGAAACCATTTTCAACAGTTTTAATTCATTTCCCCAGTTAGCCTAGAACCAGGTCACCTACACCTGGCTGTCGCAGGTTTACTTTCAGCCAGCCGTATGCTTGGCAGGAAAGCACAAGTCACTGTATTTACAAAACGATTAATAAACACAGCTTTGTTTCTTGTAACTTTGAGTCTCATTCATAGAGTACTTTTAAACGAGCTGCTAGGACAACCACGAGTCAAGTACTGCCGACCTAGAACAGGGAATTGTTACTACGAACTAACTATAACTGGAGACTCCCCTTCAGGCGGCTCCAATTCTGATACGCACGTCTGACGGCCATCTATTTTATTCCTACCAAGTATACAGGTACTGGAGGAGTGGAATAGAGGAGCCCCGACCACTAGCAACACTTTCCACCCAGGGAGAGACAGTATGCCTGAGTTGTATCCCTACCGGAGTACCTGGGTGTTGGTGGGGGTATTTGCTTAGGTGCTACAGCCTTGCCTTGGTTGGGATTGCACACCCAGTAGTAGCAGTGGTAGCCCACACGGCTTCAACGCATCTGGTTCACCCGCTAATGTGGGGGGTCTTCTGAGGCACTGGGCTCGTTCTACCAGCCACTACTGGGCAACACTATTCTAGGGTTACTTGTGTCAGTAATACTTGACTCACAGTCCTCAGCAGACGAACCCGGTCTATGCCATTTAAGGTGAGACACTGCGCAAGAAGGGAGGAGCAAAGGATGGCTTGTCTCGCTGCCAAGCAGCAGTATAGTTTAGCTCCCCCTACAGCAAGTCGACAAGCAGAAAGAGATCATGCCGCTTTGCTCAGGTAACTAGAAACAATGGGTAGACAGGGCCCAACTACACCTGAAAGGCGTAGCATTAACATGGTGGGAGAGGTACGGACTGGAGGCAGTTCTGCAACCGCATTGCATCCGAGTTCACTGGCAAGGAGGTGCTAGCGCGGTTAACGACCCCCAGTTCTACAGCCAGGCACAGATATCCGAAGATGAGACTGAGATTTTCACATGTCGCAAAGAGCATATGTTCCGGCGCGAATTCCCGGAGGTTCCAGAAACAATGGCAGTCTGTTCAATAAGCAGGTTGCTCTTATCTAGCCTGAGGAACGTCCTCCTCATGGCCAAACCTATAACTATCAACGAACTAGTTGAAAGAGCACGAGAAGCCGAACAGAATTTCGCAGCACAGGCCAGTCTTGATAAGCCACTACTGGTAAAAACCCCAGAACCATGAGATCCGCCGTTCAAGTCATGCACCAGCTCCCCCGTCAAGCACGACCTTTGTGCCAAAATGTTGGTTCTGCCCCAAAAATCATTGGAACAAGTACTGCCCTCGCAAACCTGCTGGGCCAGTTGTTCCACCTTTTAAATCTGATAGAGGTTGGCCTCCATTGGCCCCAAGAGCCACTGAAGCCACTATGTAGACGAAAAATTCCGCCACCATGGTGCGAAGCGGGCTGCCACCACCAGACCACAAGGGCCGAGAATCCAGGGCTTAAACGAGGAACCGGCACTCCCCATAGCCCCACATATCGAAGTAGAGATAAATGGAGATTGAGTATTGGCGTTGCTCGATTCAGCTGCCACAGCAAACTTCATTCGAAGCAACCCGCTTATTCCCGATCAACTAGCAGATATGCACCCACAAACCAAAACCGTCAGAATGGCCCAACCCGACATGACCCTCCCGGTAGATGACTGCACTATATCAAGGGTGAACGTACACCAGACCTCAGTCCCCGCAGAATTTGTAGTGTCCACGGCCCTGTCCGAAGCAGTTATACTCGGCTGTCCATGTCAGACAGCAACAGTGCATTATTGATCATGGGCAATGCCACGTGTACATGGGCGAGTAGGAGAGGATAACGGTATACTGGGATCACAGCCCAGATGGCATCATACCAGCACCCATAGATCCTGTTTGGATCAATCATGAACTCAACGAATCCAAGTTTAACCAGTTGCAACATGTATTAAACGAACACGCTGATGCATTCGGACATGGGGGGTTCTTACGTCAGACTCAATCAATACAGCACAAGATCTGGATGACAACCAACGTACCAGTTTATAATCGACCATATCGAGTATCAGCCCGCTGGCAACCTGATTATGGACAAAGTGAACAACATGAAGGACCAGGGGATTGTGGAACCCTCTAATTCACCCTACAACTCCCACGTGGTCCTAGTACCCAAGAAGGATGGAAAGCTGCAATTCTGCATTAATTACAAGGACCTAAACGAAATAACGCACCCTATCATTCCCACAGCTATTGACCTCACCGATACCCTGCGTGACATTGGCAAGGCCAAGATCTTCAGTACTTTAGACATGGAATCTGGACACTGGCAAATTGCGGTATACCCCAATAGCTGCAAGTACACCGCATTTACCACAAAAGAGGGCAAAACCGTACAATTTAGGGTATTGCAGTTTACGCTGAAGAACGCCCCCTCCACATTCCAACACCTAATGTCCGCAGAGGTATTGACCAGTTAAGTCGGAGAGTTTTGCTTTGTGTACCTCAATTACTTGATCATCTACTCGAATAGTTGGGAGGAGCACCTCAAACACTTGCAGCGAGTACTGGAATACCTAGAACTCCATGGGATGACTTGCAAGATGTCCAAGAGCTACTTCGACAAGTCATCCATTGACTTTCTAGGACATGTCGTATAACCCGAGGGAAACTTCCCACAGCAAATTTCAATACGAGCCATTGAAGACGCCGACAAACCGGCAAATAAACGCCAACTTTGACAGTATCGGGGTCTGTGCAATTGGCTATGCGACTTTGTGCCAAATATTGCACATATCATGGCATCTCTCCATCCGCTCCTGGAGAAAGACACACGTAGGCAATGGTAACCTGAGCAGTAACAGGCCTTCTGTGACCTGAAGACAAGCTTCGGAAATATACAGCAGCTACATCGGCCCCAAGGAGATTAACCACTGATCCTACAAACCTATGCATGCCAAAACATACTGGGAGCAGTCCTCTACCAGCAGGACGTTAACAACCAACCACGCGTGATAGCATATACCTCTACCAGCCTCGACTAAACGGAGCAATGCTATCACATGAGTGAGCAGGAATGCCTGGCGGTTATCTGGGCAGTGCGAAAGTACAGATATTCCTTAGATGGGCAACATTTTATCTTGCAAACGGAACTATAAAGCCCTCCAATGGCTACACGAGTCCCGAAACAGTAGCCAAGCTTGGTCTGTGGGTCATGTTTCTCACCGAATTTGACTTCGAAGTACAGCACCGTCCAGGTAAAACCAACAACCTGCCAGACGCCCTGTCCCGTTTCCGTACACTGGAGGAGAAAGCAGAGGAATAGGAAGGGGAGATGTCCCCTCCCCCTCAAGTAGAATGAAGTCCCTACAAGCAAATCCGTCTCCTCCAGTTACAGATTTCCCGACACCAAATCTCGATATGCCAGCAGGAGGACCCTGACATGCACCGTCTCCTGCAGAAACAACCACAGTGCTTCAAAGCCCAGGATGACGTGTGGACACAAAACGGCCAACACAACACTCGTTGGAAAATATGGATACCACAACAGCTGCGAGCCGACATTTGTACCCACCACCACGACCACCCACAAGCTGGACACCAGAGTACTCGACAAACCCTGCTGGATATCGGGATCCGGTATAGCTCGGACAGAATGAGCCGCGACGTCTGGCAGTACATCAGCAACTGCGTTACGTGCTGCCACTGCAAAGTCTACCCCATTCCCCCTCCAACTGCACGACCAAGGAGACCCAAGACAACATGGACACACATAGCCGCCGATCTGATGGGACCATACCTATGTAGCATGAAGGGGAACTGCTACCTCCTAGTAGTTACCGACCAATTCTCCAGGTGGGTGGAGGTCTTCCCTCTACCTAGCCAGGAAACAGCCCCAATTGTGCGAAAGATGGAAGCGGAAATATTTGAACGCTGGGTATACCTGAAGGAGATACTGACTGACAATGGCACCCAGTTCACGAGTCGCCAATGGCAGTCAGCATGCCAGGAATGGGGAGTCGAGATGTAGACAACTCCACCATACCACCCCCAGGCCAATCCCATTGAATGAAGGAATTAAGAGATCAAGAAATGCTTTGGTATCAGTGTGGGGAATGACCACTGTCACTGAGATAAACATATCCCCACCATTTTGTTTGCCCCACGTCACATGAACAAAGCTGTAGTCACCAGCCCAAGTACACTCCTCCTGGGACAGACCCTACGCCGGCCAAACGACTGGCAGTGGGAAAGAGAACATACCAACATGCCTCAGGCAGAGGATATCCGGCTAGCCATGCTAGCTCGCACTACCACTGCCCAGAAGGCCCAGGATGAGTATATCCGCAAAAAGTACCCACAACCAAAGACAGGGGTACGCAAATTCAACCTCTGAGAAGCTGTGTTACTCAGAACACATCACCTTAGCAAGGGCAGCAATCAGTTTAGTGCTGGCCTCGTTGACAAATGGGACGGACCCTACCATATTATTGACAAACGGGATAACGTGTACTGGGACGAAGACGTAAGGGAAAGGATAGGGAAGGCCACCCGAGGCCAGATACGACCATATCCGGGGGACATGCCGTTAGTTGAGAACTCCAACGATGTAGGAGGAACATCGGGGGACTCCAACAGTGAGGACGAACGACAACCCCGAAAGGCAGCTCCAGAACTCAACCCAGGATGCATGAAACCGCCTGAAGCAAGACCCTTTGGCATCAAACGAGCACCCAGCTATGTGCCACCATGGAGGCCGAATATCGAAACATGCTGAGGCGCAGCTAGCGTAAGATCACTGCCCTAAACACCACGCAGCCACGAGGACATAGTCGCAGCATGACACGACAGGACAATCTCGAGCGACTCTGAAGTGTCATGGCGGAGCCAACGAGACCATGAAGGCAGCCAGACACCCCGCTGATCTAGTTGCACCAGCGAAAGGTCAGAAGCACCTTCGGTGAGGGGGGTAAAACAAACCCGGGCACCTACCCCCTCACCTGGTACAACTCTTCAGCCCGAGATCAAGGTCATTCCACCTTCTACGGAGGCGATCTTGAGCCCCAACGAGGAAGTGCCTACTGATGCCACTAAACCACCGGACAACGAACTCATCAAGAGGTCGTAACCCATCAGCGCCATTGAGGACAGGAGACCCGATCTGTCTCTCGCTCAATCAGCAACCGATACAGAAGGTATTGAGACCGTTGACGCCTCCAACTATCCGTTACCTGGTGCAACTCCCGCAGTCAATGTTGAGACCCTTCTCCCTGGCACTGCCTCACCACAGGACCTGGATGCTGAGACTGTCAACGCCTCCAACTACCTGGCCCCCTTGACGGGTTATTTCAGCAGAGAAACATCCTGTCCTATGGTTAGGAACCTGTGAAGTCGGTGTGGAGGACCTGGAATCACTCCCCCGCACTGCCACAACGTCCCTAGTAGCTGGGCCTAACTATCAGTTCCAGCAGAAGCAGGCATCATGTCGCCGCGTGCCGAGCCTCAACGTCTGATGCCACCTCATGCTGCCAAGGCAGACTCAATGCCTGGCCAGTACGAAGAGTCACCATGGCGACCCACATCGAGATACATGTGGCCGTACCCACTGCACGCTGAGCTACGTCTCCGAGGAAGGCCAGCTAAACCCGCACACACAGAATCAAGTAAGCGAAGTGCAGCTAAGAACATATACACATGTAGTCGTAGACTACTACGTAAGAACAGAACAGGACTTGTTAACAGACCTGTCCCCAGTGAAAATTAAACTAGCCACCAGTCAAAGACAGTAAAACCGAGGAATATTCACAATTAGACTAGATTTAAATAAAGTGTGTATCCAGTATAAGTGCCTACCCAGCTGTCATTAAGCAGGGAAAGTAAAGGAGCCGATGAGGTGGATATAATAACCAGTTATTTGACACTCGACTATGTGTGAACTGAACTTGTGAAAACAGCAGTCATTACACTGTAAGTGACCGAACCAGTATAATTTAGACGTTTTTCACCTCACCAGCGATAAGGTTCCATGTATAATTAATTGCCGACAGTCCACATAATTACGTCGTATTACTTAGAGACGCTCACCACAGTGCCGGTAATATCTAAGAACGTATCACGTATAAACGCTCTTCACTGGGAACATGATAAGTGAAGATAGAGACTTCCACAGTATGCATGTTAGATTTAGCCTTCGATATCAGGACTTTCAGATAATTTTAGATTTTTTTAATATAATGATGTGATTTGTAGGTACTCTATTATATATATCTTTGAGTTTTATGTAGTGTTCATGTGAAGATGCAACTGACGAAGAATACAGTTTTGCAGGGCAACTGCGAGAAGAATGCCATTTCGCAGGGCTATGTATTTTCCTAATATGTTTTTCTCAAAAAATTTTCCAGTGTGTTGACAGTGAACATTCTATGAACTTACGCCATGAACTGGTAAGATAGGTGGACAACCAAAAGGTACAGGAGGAAGTTAAATTTTTAGTATAATGACTTGATGTGTTGGTAAACTAGTATATATGACCATGAGTTTTGACAGTGTATATGTGAAGAGACGCCTACAAGAAGAATGCAGTTTTGCGGGAATGTGTCTTTATGCTATACTTTTGATTGCTCATATTCATTCTCTAGTGTTCTTGTATGTTTGTAATATCTGTGCACCACCAACGAATCGAACCAGGACTCTTGAGTCACAGGTCTCCCATGAACTCACTACGGTGAAACCAGGGGCCAGGTATTTTAAATTCCATGTTTTAAAGTATTTTATGTACGTATTTAAAGTGACCTCTGTGTGCCAATTTCTGCGAATTTCATGCATGTTATTGAAGTGTATTCGCATAGTGTCGTCTAGCCCACTAACCCAGGTGATGGAAGGCCTGAGGTTGGCGAACTCTCAACCTGTCACATGTAACTGTTTAGCTTGCTGTAAGACCCACAGGTTGCCCTGGAAAGATTTTCCTTTTCTTTCATAAACACTGCAGCAAGCTCCAGGATATTTTGTGACGTTTTCCCTGCCTTCTGCAAGTAAGGCTTGCACATACTTTTTATCATCCCTCATTTTTAGCTTGTCATCATTTTTCGTGTTTTTTATTCCAGGTTTTGTGTATGTATTCTCTTGTAAATAACCATAACGATATGTTGATTTTGTGGCGAGATGCAGTAATTTAACTACGTTGGTGGGACACCCACACCGCATTAGTCCTGACACTAATCCTCACCACAGGGGGGAAAACCCATTAGCACCATGCAGCACTCCGCTTTGCCCCATGCAAGGGGCAGAGAGAGGGAGCCCATCTAAAGAGAGAGACAGAACTACCGGCCGGCGTGCCATGTGCCCTGTGTTTCCCAGCCGCCCTGGAGTACAGAGCTAGCGAAGAGATACAGCGATCAAGCAGCCTCACACTAAGGGTCCTGCCTACCTTACTTCAAAAATTTTTTTCTTATTTCTTCACGACTCCTGCCAAGAACTTTTAATATGAGGGGGCCTACGTCTCTTTCCACCAAGCCTTCATGATGAGTCTTCATTTCATCGAAGGGGGGAGGCGAATTGACGTGTGCCGCTTATACCAACTACCAATTATGATTACGGCTCAAATCACCGCAAACCTAGTATACTACATCTACACACGTGAGATTGAAACCCCGCGCCAACCCATATACGGAAGTCGCGGCCTGCCACAATCCTGAAGGGCAGCTGGACACGTCAATACGAGGGGTTGCGCAAGCAAACAGCTTGTCCCCCCTTCTCCCCAGCGCTGAGCCAACAAGCCATCAGCTGCCTCGGGGCATGCCCAAGCGCCACCGAAGATACGTGAAGGCCGAGATATGACCAGAGGGTGCTATCCCCACTTCGGCCTCACAGCAGAGGGACGTCACATGCCCTCCCCCGCGGCCACTGCAACACGCGCTACCCTGACTATATAAGATAGTACGCGGCAGACCACGCCAGTTGTTCCTGCCAGTCTTTGAACTCACTCCTCCACTTCTAGTGCTGGAGCCCTCCGACTACTGTTAGATCTTCAGCAGCCCTTCAATAGGCTGCCACCAACTGCTCAACACTCTTCAGTAGCCACCAGAGGCTGCCACCATTTATGTCACGATTAGAGCTCTGCAGCACCTGTGACCAGAAGTTCCAGTGATGCCAATCGCCAATAGCTACCAGAAGCTTTCTGTAGCAACCGGACATTCCACACTACCTCGTTACTAGAGCAGTGAATTAACTTATTTGTCTCCTACAGACACCTCGGTTATAGTTAGTTTTGTCGTAAGCAATTTTCGACAATTTTAATCTATTTCCGTATTAGTCTAGGACCAGGTCACATACATCTGGCTACCGCAGGTTTACTTCCAGCCACCCATCTGCTTGGCAGGAGAGCACGAGTCACTGTATTTACTAAGCAATTAATAAACACAGCTTTGTTTCTTCTAACTTCGAGTCTCATTCATAGAGTACTTTTAAACGAGCTGCTAGGACAACCTCAACTCAAGTACTGCTGACCGAGAACTGGAAATTGTTACTACGAACTAACTATAACTGGAGACTCCCCCTCAGGCAGCTCCAATTCTGATACGCACATCTGACGGCCATCTATTTTATTCCTACCAAGTATACAGACACTGGAGGAGTGGAATAGAGGAGCCCCGACCACTAGCAACACTTTTTACCTAGGGAGAGACAGTACACCTGAGTTGTATCCCTACCGGAGCACCTGGGTGCTGGTGGGGGTATTTGCTTAGGTGCTACAGCCTTGCCTTGGTTGGGATTGCACACCCAGTAGTAGCAGTGGTAGTCCACACGGCTTCAACGCTTCTGGTTCACCTGCTAAGGTGGGGGTTCTTCTGAGGCACCGGGCTCATGCTACCAGCCACTACTGGACAACACTATTCTAGGGTTACTCGTGACCATGGTGCATGACTCACAGTCCTCAGCAGAAGATGAACCCACTCTATGCCATTTAAGGTGAGACACGGCACAAGAAGGGAGGAGCAAAGGATGGCTTGTCTCGCTGCCAAGCAGCAGTGTGGTTTAGCTCCCCCTACAGCAAGTCAACAAGCAGAAAGAGATTATGCCGCTTTGCTCAGGTAACTAGAACGGCCTACGTCTGCAGTGTATAATCCAGCTACTTTCTCATCATCACCTATTCGCACGCATCCTGCCTGCCACTCCATCGTGAGTGGGCTAATCATCAAGACAGAGGAATGCATGGGTACTGCAAACACCACTCTCTGGAGCTCAGCCACCATGAGGTGGAATGGTAGATTTTGTATTGCAACACCCCGTGCCCTCTCTCCCACCCTAGCTGAGAACGATAGACTTTACCAACTGTACCCAGTTAGTCCTCATCCTCAAGCCATCAGTAAGTCTGTAAACGCTAACACCTCCCGCCAGTCACCGACGACATCTAGTCACGCTGCTAGCAATAGGGCAGACCGATATAAGGGGTTTGTCAACGGTAACATTGAGAACATTGTTCTGCACAAGGCTACGTGCTCGACTATTATATCTGACCGCAAATGCCAGTAAGTCAACCTTGAAAGCACAACTGTCCTAAGTGCAACCAAAGCCACACGACCGTGAACATGAGACAGTGCCCTAC
The DNA here is from genome assembly GCA_029891345.1 of Dryococelus australis. Lineage (NCBI taxonomy): Eukaryota > Metazoa > Arthropoda > Insecta > Phasmatodea > Phasmatidae > Dryococelus > Dryococelus australis. Next base: position 65,458,847 of record CM056994.1, on the reverse strand, counting down.
CTTTGTATATTTCAAGCAGTGGCTGCCGGCACGAGCTCTGTGCTCCAGAAGCCCCCCCCCCCCCCCCCCACTGACAGGCGAGCTAAAAGCATTGAGCTGTATGGGCCACCTTCCTTACACTACCAGGTGTAGGTTGCAACACGGGACAGGCTGTAACCCTCGAGCTAGGTGCTCCGGTTAGGATACAACTCAAGAGGACTGTCTCTCCCCTGTTGGATGAATTACTAGTGGTTGAGGCTCTACCGTTCTGTCCCTAGAGGTCTAGAACAGGTGACCATTGAATGGTGTGTGTGTTAGACGTACAGATTCCTGAATGGGATCCACAATCCTACTCCATTTCATAATGGTATATCCAAACCCAGTCTCGGTTGACAATGCACTGTAAGTATTATTCCTAGTGGTCAAGGGAAATACCTCGAGAACAAATACCCTTGCTGAAGGAACAAATCTGTATTTATTAATACTGTAATAAACACAGTGATGCGTGCTATCTCCTAACCAAGCTAATGTGATTATGGAAGTAATCTACGCTTTACAGGTGTAGGGAACCTGCTTCTAGCTACTCAAGAAGATTAGTGGCGTTGACGGCTATGAAAACAACTCAGTCGCAGCTAATTATATCAAGGGGCGTCTAGAAGAGACAAATATTATAAAAAGGAATCACTACTCTAATAGCAGTGGTTGTTGCCTCTATCAGCAAGTAGAGGTGACTGTTGGTTCATTAGGAGCAGCAGCGGAAGGTGTGGTATGGTGCAGAAGAAGAAGAGCTTTTGGTAGATGATGGTGGATGTCGCCAATGGTAGTTTCTGGTAGCTCGTGGGGTTGTTGACAATGAAGCCTCTGGTAACTGCATTCTGCAGAAGAGCTTCTGGTAATGGCAATGGTAGCAGCCTCTGGTGGCTGCTAAAGACTGTTGAGCAGTAGATGGCCCCAGCACACGAAGTGAAGGAGTGAGTTACTGGATAAGGAAATAACTCGCAAGCCAAGTCGTGCACAGATTTTTGTAGTATGAAGGACGAGTGCAGCATCGGGCCACGGTGGGAGATGTGATTTTACCTAATGACATCCCTCTCATGCGAGACCAGGGTGGGAGTAGCTACCCTCTGCCCGGCCGCTTAGCTTCGTGCATAATCCGCAGCACTCAATTTTTCCCCTAGGCAGCTGACAGACAGCATGTTGGCTCTCAGTGTGGGGGGAAGACACTCGTTTAATAAGTTGGTGGGATTTGATTCTTTCTTTCTTTCTCTCTCTCTCTCTTTCTTTCTTTCTCTCTCGGGTGAAGTAGAAATACTTGAGTCAGATGAGTCGTAGTCGTATGTATAAGACAGGAGAGTACCACATGTTAACTTTTACATTTGTACAAACCACAAAAGGAACAAGACCATTCTAATATTACATGCAACATCAATGGCACACACACACACACACACACACACACACACACACACACACACACACACAAATTTTATAACAGTTGAAGGAAAGTGGTATGAAAGCACTACGTCAAACTATGAATGAAGTGCCAGTCACAAAAATATATCTACCAGTTACAGGTATTCATTGTTAATAAAAGACACTGAACTTTCTAACCACAGCATTCTAAAAATGCTGTAAATGTCGGTAGTTACAAATATTTTGCTGTCACTTTCACCTGACAACCTCAAAGCTTATATATCCTCTACAAACAGTTAAGTCAAACATTTTTAATGTCACAATTAAATAGACATCACTTTGAGAACCCCCTTTAATTTTTATTAATATTTTATGAGATTTTCTTTTATCCAGACTTTCCATGATTGTTTAATATTTCTTACTTCAGATCACTACATGCCCCAATAGTTGTCATGACTACTACACTGTACAGTACATGCTGCTACTTATACATGTACAGTTATTATTGCACAGACCATGAAATGTTTATCTTGAGATACTTGAAATCTCTCTCTGCAAAATCACTCACTAGCCTGATGCTATTCTGGAAGTACATTACACTTACAGGCTCCATATGGCCATCGTAGCATAGGGTGCTCACCTTATGTAAGGGAAATGCAATGCTAGTGACATATGCTAGGCTGTCTGATGATACTTATCAATATGTATACAAACACAAGTATGATGAGATTATTAATTAAACTTTATTATAACCTTTTGTTCACACACATCATATTTTACATAAACATTACAAAATGAATCATTATAGTGTGTTACATTACAAAACATCTCCCCACTCTGGGCAGCATAAATGTTATGTGGCAAAGACTAGTTAATAGCCCTGCTACAGTTACAGTCCAATCTACCTCAGTCGATCGATACATAAAACTCAGGTACCATGTTGAAAAAATAAAAAGAGATGGATTCCAGTTTGCAATATTTCTCAGTTTTATTGAACTTTCCTAAATCCAAGCATACAACACGAACAGATTACTCAATCAGCGAACTTTGAACAGCAACACCACCACAGTAGTAATGAATGTATGTTCCTTCATTCAACTCGCATCATGAGAAAAATTGTGAGCAGGTCACCCACCATGTTGTCTGCCTTCAGACTGTACAACTGCTACACGGACAAAGAGCCTGGGAACACAGTTCGGCATGTGGCTACCCCCACTCCAAACTACCACTCGTACTCCATAGTTCCAAACACGGAAGCACGTTACAAAACCTTCTCTCATTGGCCAAGCTCTAGTGCGTCACAGCTAGCTTCGTCGACTTCCAGAACAAATACTGCTTACAATAAGGAAAAATTAAAAGAACTCTTATCACAAAACTGATGCCACCTCGCTCCAGCTCCTGGGAACTTGAAAATGCCAACGTACTACAGATAACAGCTCGAAATACAGCCCTGCATTAAAACTGATAACCATTTCCCACTCCACTCCACATAGCACCAAAAAAAAATTAGAATATTATGCTCACTAACAAAATTAACAGGAGATTTAATCACAGTACAATTTAAATTTAATTAGAAAAACCTTTAAAAAAACACATAACCTGCACTGCTTCAAGTGGTACTCAAATATTGAATGTATACACAGCACCACTGATTAATGAAATATGCCAAGAAACAATTTATGTATAAGTCGGTAATTATTTTTTAATGCATTAGTGGAGTGATTTTTGTAAAGATTTAGCTACAATTGCAATGACCCTACAATGTGTTACAATAAGTCATGAATACATGGAGAGTAATAGTTCTGGCTACAATCGACAATAAACATTGCCACAATGTCAAATGCAACATTTTAAAAATTGGTCAACACTCAAGTCTTTGCATTTAACTTTTAATGGCAACTAACTGAATTTAAGACATCACAGACAAGAGAAAACAAATAGTACAAACATTTGGCAATAGATGGTACCACCATTGCCGTATATTTTTATTTGGTCAAATGTTATGCAAAATCAATAAGCAGATAACGCAAAACACAATTTAAAATAATCGCGTGTACGTATAAAGATTGTAGAATCAATTTTTTTTTTTTTTTTTTTTTTTATACAAATTAAAATCTAGGTATATATATTCTTATATATCTTCTATTTTCTTACCTGTTAACGTTGTAGACATGCTATTTTCTTATGGTGATTGTTTGGTGTATAATGTTGACGAACTCCGCTTATCGTCTTCTATCTCTTTCTCTCTACTTTACTTTACTTTCGTTCTTAGTTCTTATGTCTTTGTGGTGAAGGTACTTACATCCATCACGAGACACTGAGAGTGCGGATTACCCTATGGGATATTAATTGCAGCCCTTCGGCAGCGTATTCATTTCTAGCGGGGCTCCTTTCTGCCTGGTAGGTCGTGGTTTGCCCACATTGGAGTAGTTGCTTGGGTACCAACCACCTAGTAGAAGGGTTATAGTGGTTTGGAGAGGAATCAAACTCGAGGGTGAGTTTGATTGCGAATGTCGAATGTCCCTCCCAAGGAATGCAATCTTACTCACCGTGAAGGCTGTCAATATACAGGACGCAAGCTGCCCCAATAAATGGAATAATTTACTAAATTGTTGTGTGCGGCAGTGAATATGGTAGTGAAATGGAAATGGATCGTACTCCAGCGGATAGTTCTTACTCAGAATCCCATTCACTATGGTCCATTCACACCTTCTTCTGCCTTTTGGAATCAAACCTTTGAAAAATCACCCTAGGCGTATTATGTCAACCTGTTTTTCAATAACTTGTATTCCACAAATATTTAACACTGTGATAAACTTTAGAGTACTGTATTAAAAAATTAAACTTTACCTTTGTATCTTCTATAACTTCTAATATTTATTTTGTGTTAAATATGAATTAACAACAGCGAGAGCAGCAATGGCTGGTAAGAAATAGTTCACAGTTACAATATTTTTTAACCTTGTTTTTATATATACTATCTGTAAGGTAAACATTGCCAATTTATATATTTGTATTGTTAGATAGCGCTGACAGAAATACATTTCATTGCTGCAGTTAAAAATATCCGCGCAAATTACAGTACGTATGCTGGTGTTTTTTTCTTTCTGGAATAACGGTTCAATAAGTGAAGCAGAGCGTGTCACTCTCTCTCATTCTCTCTGTCTTCTCTCTCTCTGGAAGATCGTACCACCTGTGTAGGAAAAGTATAAATTTTGTTGTTTCTAATTTCAACACATTTCATACTAATTACAGCAAAAATAATTATGTTTGACATTGTAATTTTCAAGTGAAACGAGATTTTATTGCTTAAATACCAATTATATGTTATTTAGATACAACATATTTTAGATGTGATGGTGTGACATAGCTCGTTGTGTGACACTTACAAATCCAGCAGGTTTTCAGACGTGGTGTGGAAAGGAGAATCTAGAATTTGGTCAACGTTCCCAATATGACGGCGGCTAGCGATTATACCCAATGCATACGACTAGCAGTGGTGTGGCGACGTATCAATGACACGGCGTGTTTTTGAACGAAGCGTCAAGTTCGTACTCATGTTTTTGAAAAATCCTAGGGAAGTTACAATGTTGTGAAAAATATGTTTCCATGGCACGGTAGGGTTAATTAATATACTGTAACGAGTGTTGTGATCGCTGCGTGTGCAAGGACATCGCCGCCATTTCCGTCTATGGTGGCTGCTTTGTAATCATTACGCAGGCCTGTGAATTTCAAATATGTGCAAAGTTTATACATTTTAACCATGAACTGATGTTATGACGACGTTAATTATTTATATTTACATCTATTTATCACAATGTTGTACCTTTGCGCTAGATGTATGAAACATAGTTGTGTAACGAGCTTATGTTTCTGTGATTTGAATGTCTGCCACAATGCTAACGAAATACTAGGCCCACCCAGATAAATTTAAATAAATAATAAATTAAACCTCCAAACCAGTAAGTACCAATGCATGTAAATATTAGCAGAATAAATGTTATGGTAGGCCTATGTGTTTGCATATTCAACACTATCTTTGCGTTTGTCAATGCTACGTAGTACAATAAGTAAGCGACACGAGTTGCGTGCTTGAATTTACTGTGTCGTTTCATTGGACTGGTTGTCCCTTCATTTTAATTTATATTCTAAACACATATTAATAACAACTGGTGAAATACTATTGTTGTTTCTGCCAAAGTTGTAACAAACACTGCAGTGGCAAAATATTGTGTATTATGTGTAACGTCCTATATCGTGTGTAACAAATAGTTGTAAAACTGACCTAAATATTGTTACAGACCTAAATAGTGAACATTCGTAGGAAATGGTTTCTGCAATATGACATAGTTCTTTGAACAGCTGTAAACAGCAACCAATGCATTTGACAGTTATAAAAGTAGAAGTCACATGTCAGTGTTTATGTTTACGTGTAGTGGAAGGATGCATAATCAGTAACCCAAAGTAGAAATTTGGCAGGGCTTCAGAAAAGGCCGAAGTTATCGTGAATCAACTATACCTGGGCTTCTGAAGGAAGTTGGCCTTGTAGGTTTACGAGTGGGTATGAAGTTAAGTTGCAGGGAAGCTATTTGGACTTTCGGGGTGGTTTTGGGAGAAATAGCAATTTTGATCACCTTCCCTGCTGCTGCACAAATCTTTATTTCAACTGCAAAACCTTTCACTCGATTCCACCTCAATTCCGATACCATAAATTAGTATATAGTGATTATCAATGTGTTCCTAGAGTCAATGTATTCTTTTGTAATTTTGTTTTATAGGTCAAATTAGACAGGCGCAAATATGAAGACAATTACAGGAAAGAATTTCTGGTCTGCTAAGTGAAGTTAATTTCCTATATTTATGTAATATTCACACTCATCTAATTAGGCCTAACAAGTTCATATCAGTATTTTTGATAAATCTATGATTTATTTGAAATGAATGTAGACAAAGTATTATACAAAATAGTTAAATATAAGTTCTCATCTTCTCAATGCAATGTTTTAGGTCAACTTATGAAGCTAACCAATATGTACACAAATATTGATTCTATTCGGTAATGAAACTAAAATACAAGTAACGTTTCATTTAGCATTGCTGAATGAAAATGCTTGTACCAGACATTTTAAGTTGCAGGGACACTGGCTGACTTGCTGCTACACGCATCTTTGTCCAAAAGATCTTCTGAAACATCATTATTGACAATTTTTTTGTACTCGTCGTGTTCACTTAAGTGTTTTCTCATGTTACTAGTTGCATGACTAACACCACCTCGTGAAATTTTTGCCGAGCACAAACTGCAAAATGCATAATTTGCATAATTTACATCAACTGAAAAATAATTCCACACTTCGCTTGACATTTTCTTCATGTCTAAGTAAATAAAATCCTCAGTACACTGAAAACTTTAACACTCCCTCTTTTCGAAATAAAAAGTGACTGAAATTTTTGGTAAAGGTAAACACAAAAAAAAAATTGCTTTCAATCTCGACTACCTCAAAAACGAAAATATCACAGACAGGAAATATGTATGGTATGAAAAATGTACCTATTCTTTATCTAATATACTGTTAAATAATAGACAAACAAAATGAAAAATCCAAAAAATAATACCAGGATCTTTATGCTCCCACTACTAATAACTACGCGCAACAGACTAATAGTCAATGAATGTTCCATGTCAGCGACCCGTAACTCTAGGAGCTGGCCGCTAGCAAGGGTTCTTATCTACAAACCACATCTGGTTGCAGACTGACGCAGACTCCCGTGCACGGCTTATCAACTAACGCTGATCGCTACACTTATAAGCAACTAAGTGATATCTCCAACAATATCTGCATGTGCATGGTGATCTGTCATCCGTGACTGCTAGTTTGTTTTAGTGTTTTGTCTACGTAGATATTTACAGTTGGACAACTTTACTGAAGCCATGCCGCTAAAGTTCCTACTGTTATGCTATTCCTCTGCCTCATACAAGAAAAGTTTAACCAAGTCTAATTTTCTGGTATTTTGAAAGTACAAATTTTATTATTGTACCTTATTACTATGCAAGCACTGCCAGTACGAGAGAAATTCATCTAGCTCAGGAAATGAGTATACAGATCTCCTTAATTTACATAACAAGCTTCTATTTACACACATTACAAAAAAAATGAGTTTAAAAGCTCAACTCTAAATTTTTTTTTTTGCTAATTGACATTAACTTCTATAGGAATAACCGAACCACCTACATTTTTCAAATTCAGAAGCTTCAGATCTCTTTTATGTACAACTAATGCACTGCCACGAGCATTACGACAATTTTCATTTTCAATTAAATTCTGGTCTAACAAAGTAGATATATCCTACGACATTTTAAAGAATTTGCTTTTGCATAGTAGTTGTGATCGTGTTCAGCACTTTTAACAATAACTGAATCACTGTATTCTAAGCTGAGAAAGGAATCATAAAACATTTTATTTTTACACAGCTTGCATTCCGGATCTGCACCTAGTGTGTGTACTGAAACAGTAATATTTGTAATAAATTCTGTTTGGTTCAGTTATGCACTGCTTGAAGTTGGTTACAAATCAGTATTAATGTTAAACATTTTGTTTGAACAATGTTATAACAATAGCCCTCTCCCCTAATGTTATTTCCTGTAGGTCGTAATTTTTACAAAATATCCGTAGTCTATGGGGCTATATATAATCCATTCCCCACTGGAAGCAACTTTCTCTGAGCCCTGCTAAATATCTACTTGCAGGCCTGTTTTGTATCCTTCTGCCAAATGTAAACAATCATTGCCATGTGACTACCATGTAGCATCCATCAAAATCAATATTTACATGTTATTGTGTGTGTATATGTGTTCGTATGCTTTCGCTACACGTCAACATAAACATTGAAATGTGACTTCTACTTAGGTCAACTTTATGATGTTTTAAAAATGCATGAATTGACTATAGTTCTTATGGGTGTGTTACATTAACATATTTGTTTTCTACGACGTAGCACATTACACGTAATACATGTTAATATTTTGCAACGACTGTGTTTAACACTGTTACAACTGTGGGGTAATATACTATAATATTGAACTTTTTGTTATTGATATGTGTTGGGTTATTTCTTTAAAAGGACGGCATCAGTTCGAATAACAAAGGAATAGCCAGTCCAACGAAAAAGAGACATTAAAATCTAGCACGCAACTCGTGTCACTCATTTTTTGTCATATAAACTTAAAATATAGGGGTAAACATAAACACAAATAAGCCTACTGTAACTTTTATTCCGCTCATATTTATATGTTTTGCTACTTACTGTGTATTAGGTTTATTGAAATTTATGCTGGGCTTCGTTATTTTGTTAGGATTGGTGGTAAATCACGTTACACGACTGTGTTTCAAACACCCAGGACAAAGGTACAGCGTTGTGATAAATAAACAGACATGGATGTAAATAAATTACTTTGTCTTAAAAACAGTTCACATTTAAAACGTATAAATAGTTCACATCAAAAATTTGAAATCACGCACACACTCAGATCCATCGTAATGATCGCCACGCCATGCTATTTCACACGCAGCGGTTAACGAAACACACCATAACAGTGTATTTATGACTGCCACGGAAACACAGATTTATCACAACATCGTAACTTGCTTAGGTAGGTTTAAAACACACAACACCTACAAACACGATGTGGTAATTTGAAGTATTTTTCGGAGTAAGTATAATTTACGCTTTGTTTGGTAAAACAGCAACACGCCATGTCATGGCTCGCCACATCTGCCAACTTCACTTTGTTTCTGCCCCGTCATCATATCTTAATATATTAAAATAAGTATTCAAACATTAATATCTCTTTTTAGTTGTAAATTACAAATCCAAAAATCATTATTTTGCTGTAATAACTATGACATATGCTACAATTGAAAATATGTATATTTTATACGCTTATTAGCAAAGTGAAACTTCCAGAGTGTGAAAGAGACATAGAAAGAGAGAGCGTGACAAGCCTCGCTCAGCAGACAGTTGCTTTCTCGCTCGATAAAACAACACCGTACCATTACGGCCTACTCACAATATTTTCCACTGTTAATTTGAACTGTAAAAATGAGATATGTTGCCATCGGGGCTACCTAAATATTTAAATATTTCAATAGGCACCGTTTAATTTACAAATAGTATACTAAAAAACTAGGTTAAAATAATATTTTAACTGTGAACGCTATCTTACCAGCCATTGCCAATATGTCGCTGCTCTCGCTGTTGTTAATTCATATTTAAAAATAAATAAATGTTACAAGTTATAGAAGATACTAAGGTAAAGTTTCATTTATTCAAAAATACAGTACTCTAAAAGTTAACTACAGTGTTATATATTTGTGGAATACAGGTTATTGAAAAAACAGGTTGACATGTTTTGCCTAGAGTGTTTTTTCAAAGGTTGATTTTCATAAGTCGCTTCCAATCGGGAATGGACTATATACATTATACACTTTAGTAAACCCGGAAAATTGTGTTCTCAGCAAAACAATTTTAGAAAGAAATATTTTTAACAGTAAAAATTACCTAGGACTGGGTTTAACAGCTTGATAATGTACAAAGCTTGTACTTTACCTTTTCAGTGCAAATCTCAATCCTCAAAGTACATATTTACCTTAATAATACTGCCTATTATCCATTCACAGTTACTTCACCCTTTTCTGAAACCCTGCTAAAGTTCTACTTGCAGGATATTCCTCCACCTCGTGCAAACTAAATTTAACTAAGTCTGGAAAATTACACCAGAGGGACAACGCTGAATTTGTGCACACTCAGTTGTAATAGTGTTTTGTATAAGAACAATTTCTCACTAGGTGCTACCAACACATGTGTTTTCTCACAGTTTTTTATTCAAATTATTTATAAATAAAGCAATATTATTTATAAATAAAATATGAATAACATTTCAATTTAAAAGAAAAAAAAGTAACTTTTATAAACACAAGTATAAAATGCTTGTGATATATGACATATGTAGGAGAAACCACAGATAGACTATATGCACTGTACTTACATGGTAATTTATGAGATAGGTCTGACAGTGGTTTAGTGATGAGACATGGTTTGTGAAACTTACTGGGCTGGTGCTTTTCATTTAACATTTTTCACATGTAAATGTGAGGAAATTTGAACATGGATGGCACTATATTTTGGTCAACATTTTCTTCCACTGCCAAAACAAATACATGTTTTCAAAACAATCCTAAGTAAAGTGGTTCGAGCAAGCCTGGATGGTGTGAAATCTTCACACCTGATAACTACAGTCCAATTCTTTCTCAGTTATTCATCTGCCAAAAAAACTAAAAACAAAGAAATATTTTTGTAATGGAGAAAGGTTAACCATAAAATAAATTTAAGACATAACTGCAAACAAAATTATGTTTTATCAACTCATCAGCATAACATCAACAATCGTATTGAATGTAAATAAATATATCTCGAATAAATCTGGTAAATACTCTTATCGGAGAAATGTCTGTAGATGTTTCTTTCATGGACTTTCCATTGTAGTCTTAAGCAGCATATTTTATTTTTTTTTTTTTTTAAGAATTACAGCGTATTTCTATACCATTACATTGAAAACATGCCACAGCAGCCCACAATTAGCTGTTCAAAGCGTGAAAGATGTTTACCTCAGGATTCTAACGTAATGTTGAGTATTGAATATACATACATATCAGCTCTCTCTCTCTCTCTCTCTCTCTCTATATATATATATATATATATATATATATATATATATATATATATATAGAGAGAGTTGATGTCAAGTCACAATATCTGTGGAATAGCTATGGCACATTGGCACTTCCTTGAGATTTTTTTTTACATTGGAATGTTTTTCTAACTTCTCTGTTATCATAAGCAGGAGAAAAAATGTTATGGCTTTAGTACAGAATTTAGTCGTAAAGTGTTCGTTAACGTGAATATTTTAATTATTTTGTTGTAATGAAATGTTTGTTAACGTGAAGTTCGATAAAGTGGTGGTTTACCTTAATGTAAATGATGATTTTGTGAAGTTGTGGCATAATGTAAGAAATTTGCATTTAGCTGCAGAATTCACAACTTGATGCGAAAAATTTATGGTCACGAAAAATTCATGTCTCTAACTATAATCAGTATCCAGTGAGTACGTGGAGCATGTGCTGTCTAATCGAAAACAAGGTAGGAGGTAAAGCTAGGTAGTTAATGTTATTGGCTGGCTTTCCCAACACTTATACTTACTTGTGCATCCATAATTTTTTCTGCTTCTACTCATTGGCCAAGGACAAGTGTATGTTTGTATATGTTTTGTGTGTGTGTGTGTACGCACATGTGTGTGTGTGCACGCATGTGTGTGTGTCAGTGAATGTGTGTATGCATGTGTGCATGTACGCGAATGTGTGTGTGTATGCATGCATGGGTGTGTAAAGCTACAAATATGGCTGTGTTTGCATTCTTCTCTGATCTAGTATTCATATGGCACTTTGTTGAAGGTACAGTGTATGTGTTTGTGACTCACAGGCTGGTCCAGAGGCTGGAGTTCAAGCAAGCACGCACGAGGGTGGGGAAGTTGGTGGAGTTTGCAACATGGTGTTTCTCCTCTCAGCCATCATCACATGAACATGCCCAGCTACTAATTATCATCTCTGATGGCCGTGGTGTGGATAGTGAGGGCCCAGATGTTGTGCGTAGCTCTGTCCAACAAGCACAAGAAAACGGCATCTTCATAGTGTACATAATCATGGACAATCCTAAGGTGAGACCTGCAGACATAGGTTTATTGTGTTCATTGGAAGTCAGAGAATTTAAAGATAGTACTGTAGACTTTATTATGGTGGTATTATTTTCTGTATTCACATTGGTAAAACAAATTGTTTTTATTTGTAGGAGACAGGTGATACAGTTATAAGTCAAATGTAAATAAAGGCCTTATGACGTGACAGCCAACCAATGTGACACCAAAGCAGACCTCCCTCCCGTGTGGTGGCGTGGTTCTAGACTACCTCCACAGCCACGCCGTACTTGTCGTAAGAGACGACTTTTTGGGATGCGATCAGGATCTGAAATTTGTTTGGATCATCATCGCTTGCTTAGTTTTTCGACTCCGGTTTTGTCATCTTTTTCTTTCTGTCTCACCAGGTTCCGTTGCATCTTCCCTACCTCCAGCATTGTCCTAATTAGGGTTTGTCCTCATCACATTCAAAATATTAATTACAGAAAATAGCCACATTTAAAGGAATTAGGCTTAAAATTTTGAACTTGTTTTTACACAGATGTCTAAAATAAAATGTTAATTTGAGACTCGGCACTGCTTTCCACCAATAAGGCAAGCAACATGCTCAAAACATTCTTTTACAAATTCACTATCTGAAAAAGGTTTTGATTTTTTCGCAACGATTTCAGCTACTATGTAGCTAGCTTTGACCAATTGTTCCAACTGGGAGGATGCATTCTTGAAAAGCAACTGCTGACCTGAAAGTTTACTTCTTAGTTCAGACACTTTGTCTTCACGAAATTGACCTTTAAACTTGTCAAACACAGATGCATGTTTAGTGCCGTAATGTCTCTTCACATTAAACTCCTGAAAAACTGAAACCGCCTCATTGCATACCAAATAAACTGGTTTGTTCTTCATTTCAGTAAAAAAAATATTGGTTCGACCACTGCACTTGAAATGTCCTACATTGATCGAATAACTTTCCTTTTCTAACTCGATGCGGGAGCCACGACCAGTAATTACATGTTAGTAATACATTAAATAAAACTAAGCACCTTACCAATGTAGACAGCTTACAGTCCCACATTCAGCCAAATCACAATGGGAAGTCAACTGCACAAACAAATCTACTGCCACTAGCTATGACCGAACACCTGCACATAAGAGGCGAGACCTACGTGCAACCCGAGGATGAATGGATGGTTGGGGAAAAAAAGGGGGAAGGGGGTGGTTTGGAAGGGTTTGGGGACTTCCCAGCCACCTGTTGTTTCTCGCTACTACTCTTCAAGGTCGCACTGGCCATATGCATGGTGAACACTCAGTGGACATTTGGATTGTTTCCAGCCAACACTTACTAATCACGTGTAACATACCATGATACTCCTGTGAAATTATGTTTACTTTTGAAACACAAAAAATAGTTTTCATACATAACTAAGCCCGTGCGAGCCGCATTACATGACATGGTGGGCCTAAGTCCACGGGTCGTATTACATGACATGGTGGGCTGTGGTTCAGACACCTCTGGTCTAGCAGAACTTCTCACTAGCCCAGCAGGCAAATCTAGGTGCAGAGCCCGGATCCACATACATGTACACGAATGTAGCACCAATTGATCACTTTCTTGGCAGGAGGGTTGTCATAGACGACTAGCCCATGCACCTAAACCTGCCAGGAAGATGTTGTACTGCTGTATGGAGGAGGCCGGTGTAATCAACTACCAGTCCCCTGAACTGGTACCAAACGGTATCCTTTATATTGGGGAGCCTGGGTTTTTTTCTCAGGTAGGGGAATAGAACTGGTCTCACTCAGGATGTACAATTTGGTGTGCTACTGGGGTAGTAATTTGCAATGAATAGCGGTGAAAGGTAGCTGTTCCTAAGTACTGCTTAGGTCTGTGGGACTTGTTACCCCTCCTAACGGCACAGCCCATGAGGTGTTATACCTGCTGGCTTCTTTTCTTTTCCCGCCCGAACGGCAGGCTGAGGCCTCCAAGTCCTATTACGGGGGCTTACACCATGGTTTCCAAAAGCACTCCCTAAATGGGCGGCACCCTCAGCAGCCACTTAAAATGGCACTGCAATGATACTGGTAGTGATTTCTGCAGTGCATCAGTCAACAGCTGTTATTTACCTATGCCACGTTTTTTATTTATCATCTAAGGTATAGAAGTGCACACTTTCTATAAAGTGTTGCCTTTTGAATTATAAAAAATAATTTATAGAACAGCTGGTGGTCCTATTTTGTAATGTAAGAGAATCAGCAAAAGGTGCAAGCTTCTGGTTGAGACATTGAATGCTTCCCAGTCGAGAGTGCTCTTGGCGATGAAGACTTTGAGTAGCACAACTGCGAAATTCCCTGTTGAGGTCAAGTCCCATGTGTCTCTCAACTCGAACAAGGGCGTAATATGGTGTCCAAACTATTAACATCCTGGAAAAAGAGAACTTACATAAGCTGCAAACTTAGTATGGCACCGATGTTCGCCATGTGCTGAAGACTACTGATGGTGTCAAGTCACCTACAGCTACTCTTATCTTGACTTTTGGTGTGCGTCAACTTCCCTCCATTATCAAAGTAGGGTACCTGAATGTGTGTGTTAAGCAGTTCATTCCTGCTTCTCTCCATTGCTACAACTGTCAACAGTTTGGTCATATTGCATGTTACCCTGTTTGCTATCACCATCAATGGCATTGTGTCTGTCGAGAGATCTCTTGGCATTGAAGACTTTGAGTAGCGCAACTGCAAAGTTCCCTGTTTAGGTAAGACCCATCATGTGTCCCTCAACTCCAGCAAGGGCATCATCTAGTATCCTGACCTCATTGATATCCCTGGAAAAAAAGATCTTCCATGATCCAGGCGAAGCTGACAGGGGCTGTGCATTTTGGTGTTCACATTTTCTTCCTGTTGGGCTCCAGGGCATGTGGACATCCCTGGGAATGAAGCAGCAAATACAGCAGCTAAGGAGGTATGCAGCCCTTCCACGCTGTGATTCTCGTGTCCCTGTGTGTGATGTGCTGCTTGCGGTCCGTTGCCTTGTCTGGCATGCTTGGCAGCGGGAATGGACTTCTCTCCTGCTGTCCAACAAGTTACAGGCCATCTCTGACTTGCCTGTTTGCGCTCATCCTGTTGTTTCGTATACCTGCATCACAGATGTTGTGCTTACTCATCTTCACATCGGGTACACTTGTCTGACACACAAATACCTGCTTCGTGGTGAACCGCTTCAATAGTTTGATGCCTTTAGCTCTCCCTTGACAGTGCGACATATTTTGTTGGAGTCTTGCAGGTATGGCCAGGCTTGTCGCACTTTTAATGTTCCTGATGACCTATACCGTATGCTGTGTGATGGGAGTACATTTGTGAGATGCATATTACAATTTTTTACTTGCGGCGTGTCATTCTAATGTGTTGTGACTGGTTTTTGTTATAGTGCTGTGGCTCCTTTTGAGTATTTTATTCTGTTTTGTTTGTTTGTTTTGTGACTGTTCTTTTTCCCCCTATGGAGGTTTTTGTGTTTTTTTTTTACCTGTCCTTTTTTTTACCTCCTGTGGATGATTTTATCTGTTTGTACCTGTCCTTTGGTTTACCTCCTGTAGAGGTTTTTATCTGTTTTTACCTGTCATTTTTTGTACCTCTTGTTGATGTTTATAACCTTTTTATATCTGTCCTTTTTTTTAACGTGTTTTAGTCTTATTCTCTTGTGGGTATTAACTACCTTGCTGTTGAGCGCCCCACAATCCTACTCACGCTATTGCATAAAATAAATGCAACCAGTACCACTTCTTCCCGTGTCTCACGTTCATGTATATTGATCAAATTGAATGATATGTAGGTAGGGAAATATGGGAAATAAAATGGCGGACAGGAAAAGAAAATGACTTCATACAAAAGTCTTGAAACACATCTGCAAAAATATTTTACTGAACCTGCTCTACTTCAAAATGTGGCTAAGTATATTTCAAAGTCTGTGTATTTGATTACAAGTTAAAATTAAATGTGACATGCACCACAGAGAAGACGTACTTTCTCAAATTTGAATTGGACACACTTATGAGACACACAAGGATCTGCTTTGTACTGAACCCCCTCCTCAGTGTGATGCCTGTGGCACTCCCTTGACTGTCCAGCACATTCTGGTGGAGGTTTTGCAGGTATGACTAGGCTCGTCACACTTTTAATATTCCTGATGACCTACAGCAGATGCTGTGTAATGGGAGTATGTCTGTGAGCGGGGTATACCCATTTTTATGTGCAGTGAGTCTTCTTAATATATTATGATTTGTTTTTTGTTGTGTTGTTGCTCCTCTGGAGTATTCATTCTTTTTTTTGTTTGTGTTTTTTGCCTCCTGTAGAGGTTTATAGTCTGTTTTTACCCAACTTCCCTTTTTACCTACTGAGGATGTTTTTAATGTGTTTTAGACATATTACCGTGGGCGTTTATGACCCCACTGTCGAGCACCCCACAATCCCATTCACTCATTCACCCCATCCTCATGTTCTTGAGGTAAGAGGACACAAGAAAAACCCTTTTCCTTTCCCTCACACTCAATATGCATGCTGGCTGAACATGCATATCATCAATGAGTTGTATAGGGCTGGTTTACACCCACACTGGGCTCCCATGTATTGCAGTTAAGTGTAATTACAGGTGGGGGCAGCTTATTCTGGACACACTCATTTCCATCTGTTCATTGCTACTGGAGCTTAGGAGTTGGTCAGTATATCATCTCAATGTCATTCACACAAACTAGAGTGTATTTTAAGCATCAGTAAGATTAATAATTTGATCCTGACATGTTCATATCATTAGTTATATAAATTTTGATTACTGTTTGTATGAGGTATGAAACATGCACTTTTAATGCACGACTAATTACCGTGAGTATAAAGCTAGTTTTTTTTTTTTTTTTTAATGCAAGCGCAGTAATTTATTTATCTATGAATCATTTTATGTTGTCTTAATAATATTCTCCATTGCAATGACCAATGAGATTAAGGGAAACCATTTGATATAGGCACTGTTTCAATTGAAGCAACAGTTTCCGGGGAGCCGTACTACATACTGCAATTTTCAAGTGAAGGATGTTAAATGCATTTCATTTTATGTTGCATTTTTTTACACCGTTTAAATATTTTCCAGGAGAGCATTTTGGACGTGTGCTCAGCAATTTTTGAAGGGAGCCGGCCACGCCTGACACCCTACATGGAGTCATTTCCTTTTCCCTTTTACTTGGTACTCAAGGACATCAACATGCTGCCTATTGTTTTGAGTGATGCTTTACGGCAGTGGTTTGAGCTCGTGGCAAGTACAGAGCTGTGAGAGTCATGTCAAACTATTCCAAGCCATTCAAAGGATACACACCAATGGACTTTGTTGTGTTCTTGTGATGACTTTCTAACATATGTAGGAAGAAGAACTTTTAAAGGTGTTATATAATGTTCCTGTTCATGAAAACTTCAGAAAAAATATTAACGTTTTATTTTTACAGTGACTGTTGTAAATAAATTATTGTGTTGTTAAAAGCTGCCATTATTATGATCCCTATCTGTCTCTGTGGTTGATTTCTCATTTTGATGTACCATTGGTGTCAAGGTAAGAGTATGTAACCCTCAGAATTCCCGAAAATGAGATATTATGCCCATTGAAAATGTTGCATTCCATTTCATATGTAGGTAAAATACTGTAACCCTAAAACCATATTTATGGTATATGTACAGTAATGTTGTGTCAGATAACCCTAAAAAAATTATATTCCAGCAAGGTAAAACATTGTATGCCACATGAAAGTTATTTATTTTTTCTTTTTAATGTCACACTTGTTACAGGAAACATTTCACTTTGATTGACAACAAACTTTTATTGTGAGGTTCTTGCCAGTTTAGTGAAAATTGGACCACCAAGTTGCTGTATTAATTTAAACTAAGTTAATGAAACTTAGGTAGAAGTAAAGTGGATCTCCATACAGTGATGCAACCAGCAACACAGTAAATGCAGAACTCTTTAAAAAGTACTGTAGAAAATTCCAGATTCATCAGAATAATATGGCTTGAGTTTCATATGAAAGATAAGTGTTTATATTTTGTTCAGTATAAAATATGTCACTGCAGTAAGTTTCTTTGATGGTTAAATTAATTAATTAATAACAAAAATGTCCATTTCTTACCCAAGAATGTGCGTATTCCTTCTCTGGACGAATTACAAACTTAGTTTTATTTTTAAAAAAACAAACCGTCTAAACAGGTTAGCAGTTTTTTTTTCTATACCTGTATGTGAGAAAATATTCGCATAACATTTTGTAGATGTGCTAAAAATTTAAGTTTATGAAAACCAGTTACAATAGCTATCACATCTGACAGGATTATTTATTTTTAAAATAATTTCATATAAATTAATTGGAGTTACGATAACATGTCAAATAACCGTACAATCTTTGAAATACAGAAAACTTTCTATAATATGCCTAGGAAGCTGCTGCCTTCGTAGCACAGTGGTAGAAAGAGGAACTAGGTAAAGTGGTTGAATATGAACGAGCAGGCAGGGCAAGGTGATGGTGTGCTGCAATAAGAGGCGCATAATGAGTTGTCAACCCATTGGAAGAGTACTATGAGCCTGCCTAGGAGGGGAGGGGGGTGTGTGTGTATGCCTGCGCCTCTAACTATTGCCACGAGCATTTACTGCTGCCTATAAGGACAGTGAAGTAATGCGATCATGAGTAGCCCACCAATGAAGGTCTATGTTATTATACCTGTTGCCATGCAGCTAAAAAAATACCCTTTTATTATGTAAATTGCACGCATTTCACTCATCTCAGTTTCAAACTGTTGTGGATTGTGTTAATCTAGAATTAGATTAGGTAGTGTGTTAGTAGTTAGGTTGGCAACAGCAGTAGCCGCAAAGTAAAACGCCAGTAGCCAGGGAGCCATCATGGCGACATGTACGTGATGTGGAATATAACAGTTGGTGACGAGGTTTAAAATATTGCATGTGGTCCAGGATCCACAAAAATTGCACTAATTGGAACTATAAGCACGTTTGCACCAGATAAGGCATCGTGGAACTCATATCGTGAACGTCTACAATTCTATTGCATCACGAACAACATCAAGGACTATGAAGCCAAGTGGGCGGTGTTTTATACAGTATGTGGACCAGAGTTGTATGGTCAGGTGACTTGATTATTGTCACCAAAATCTATTGATGCAGTACCTCTGGTGGAAATGTTCACAAAGTTAACAAATCACTTCCACCCAAAGCCCAGTGAAATAGTTGAAACTATTAAGTTCCTGAAGTGTGATCAAAAAGAAGGGGAAACAGTTGCTGTGTATATTGTAGAGTTGCGACAGCTAAGCACACACTGCAATTTTCCAAGTTTGGTTGTAGCATTCTCCCTTTCCCTAACTCCTAATATATAGCTTCTACTGTATTTCCGCAACTCAGTACTTACTGACTCCAGTTATTTTCAATACATTATTATATTACACTTTAGGATCGGAGACCTGCGGGTGGGGGGGGTAGGTAGCTAGTCTATAGTTAAACCTATGTTTAAGAATCCTCTATACAAAACATTTTTATTATAACAATCACTCTACTTGAACAGAACAATACATTTAACTGATGTAACACAAGATGAAGTTAATTCCTAACCTTGCCAGAATATTAACAGTTATTAGATTGCTAACAGGGCTTCGAGATCTAGGATGTCACCTAACTGCCTAGCCGAAGTTATGCTCACCATAAACTGTAGAAAGGTAGGATACAGTGCTGCCCAAAGCTCCTTCAGACCCTGGTATCAAGTTTCCCTCGTCTTCGTGCCACTCTGGCACTACACGTCGTCGCTTCTCGATCTCTCACTCAAGTCTGGGGGGCTGGGGGTATGGTGCGCTAAGCTTTTATAGACAGGTGGCAGTGGGTCAGTCAAAGTTTGTTGTACAAACAGGAGGCTCGCAAGGAATCTATAGTGCCTGGTACCTTAGCTTGTCAAGTGCAGCCCCCTAGCATCCGCCACACTACCCCCCAGGTCGAAATAGCAATCCATGCCAGCTGCTGTGGAGTAGGTCGCCAGTGCAAGTCATCCTGGGAAGGCAGGTTTGAAATGGTGGGGCCGAGGAGCTCAGGCACAAACGTTGACTTGTAGGTGCTTGGTGGCATATGCGATTATACATAATGGCAGTGTCGTAGATTAAATACTCAAGTTGAGACACAGTTTTGACAAAGAGTTTGAACTCAATTGGAAATTGTTGATAAATGGCAAGGTAGGAAAAATGTATGAATCTTCCATTGATCATAAAATAGCATTTGAAGATTTAAGAGATTTGAACACAGTAAAAATGCCTGTTCACGTTGCATAGCGAGACCACGGGATAGAGGGAGGTACATCCATCGCCACATTTAACATTAAAAGCCCCCAAAGACTAGGCGGTGGATGCGGGTAAGAGGGAATTCAAATTTTTGTGCGTACTCTTGGTACAAGTTCACTCAACAATGTGCCAGGAAGTTACCAACTTGTACAATTGTTAAGATTTTGCTGTATGTGCCAGCAGGCTAAAAATGGAATTGAAACTTTATAATTGGCATTGATTGAAATACTAGACACAGTTATTAAGAAAGCAATGTTAAACTGAAAAAGGGAAACTTAGATTCTAGGTAATGTACTACCTGTAGGAAAGGTAGTGTTAGCACGTCAAAGTTGGCTGTGCTGCATGGGGACACTGTTTTATCCAGTACTGCGTAGTGATATTACTACTGAGCTGGGAGCTTGCCCTCTGGCGGCGTGTTACTGTTTTTGCAACTTCAACATTACTTACTCACCAGAATGGTTATTGAAACCTTGTACAGATAAGTACAGGACACATATACATATACATTAGTAAAATCTTTTAGTTACACTAAACATAATTTGATTATAGGTGATGTTGTTTACCGTTAGTCCCATATGGGAAGCAATGACCTTGTTAGAAGACTATTTTAATAAGTCAAAATTTACACGCAGGGAAACTTAATCTTATATGTGACAAGCTATTTACAATTTTAACAGCTATAAAGAGGAACAATAGAGTTACGAGACATTGACTCTATAAGAAGAAAAATATTTTTTTTCTTTATTTGTTGTAGCATGTGGCTCAATTTGCTCGTTGGTAGTGTTTTTGCACTTTTTGACGCACAATGTCTTTGGATATGTTTATAATACTTAATTAATGCATACTTTGAAGTTTATGTAGAATGTCTTTCAGTGAACTGTAATACATAGAGACCTGAAAAATTAGCAAATACAATAAAGCGAAAAATAACACGAATTTTGACATAAAAAATGAAAAATTGGGATTTGTAAGAATTTCAGCCGTAATTCACTAATTGTACAATAGTATTTTCGTGAATGATTATTATTTTACATCGCGTAATTTCTTATTAGGACGTATTTTATGTGTTTTTGGATATTCGATTACAAATGCATGCATAAGTTGATCAGTAGATTTTTCTATTTATCACCATAAACTAAAATGTTTAACGTGTATTTACGATCATAGATAACATGAGCGCATGTGATGATGCATCACTTTGCGTGAACATTCTATTCACAGCCCTGCAAAAGTTTGTTCATTAGGAAAACCCACCACTATAGTGTACACGTCCACCAAGCACCATGTTATCTATGGAATTCACGCCAACTAGTTTGCTGGTTTGTTTACATTCATAGCGTAGTTTTAACCAACAATTCTTATTTTTTTACAATGTGGGCGGTGCAGCGTTGAAAAATGTGTTTATATGCATTTTCTTACGTAGAATATATTGGTAAATCAATTAATCACGTATTTGAAACTTGTAATTGTCCAGTAAACTATATTTTTATCATTCCCATTCTCTGTAAATATATGCGATAAAATATGACATGTTTTGAAGAAACAAAAGTTTAATCAGCGGGCCTAACGAAAAAAATCTGTTGAAAATTTCGGTGGTTCAAAAACGTATAGGCAAATTTCTCTAAATTTTTTTCTGTTCGTACAAGGCACTTTTATAATTTTTTTAAACAGTGTTTTTATAGTTGTGTATAAATTGTTTACATTATTCTTTTCATGAAACAGCATGCCCTTGTCAGTGCATTGTGACTGTTACAGGGGACATGCACCTACATGTTCAGGTCTCTAGTAATACCCTGTTTTTATGTTTGTGTAGACTTTGATATGTGTCACCTTGGTACTTAATCACAGAGATAGTATCTTTGCAAAGAGTTCCATACTATTATTTCATATATAGCAAATTTTAAGTAATAAAACATTATAAACCTGTGCCTGGAAGGCACTGAAATTATTCATCATACTTATATACAAGATTCGTGATTTTATATATATATATATATATAAATTAATAGAAAATATTATATATATATATAATATTACCTTAATTTAATGAAAGCTATCTTAAATCTACAATTTGGTAAGGTTTTTATTTGTTTCACATTGTACATATATTTAAAATATATGATAAAGGTTGTAAATGCCTCTAAATAATTATTTGTGGTACTGGCTTACCAAGTACCTAACCATAAAACCTTGAAACTTTAAGTGTGAAGAAAAACATCAGTATATAAATGGATACTAGGAAATAAATGATTGTTTACACTAGAGAAATATATACACTGATATTAAGTGTGTTGTTGGTAAGGTGAGTGTTGTCAGTGAGCTCGTGTATTTGGTTATCAAGTTGGGCATCATTAACGAGCAATGCCTGCAAGCGCTTGTTTGTGAGCACGTTGCAGCACCACGTGCAGATGTCGCAGAGAACTCCTAGCTCCACCGCCTGTAAATAATCATATAACACTTTGCCATTCTTTCACAATGTTGATGTGCGATTCACACATACAACATGCAAGTACTGGTCCAAACTCTCAGGAGTCTGTTGAAAATTCAATGGGATTGTGTATACGTAGGGTTAACTATCCTCGTATATGAATTCAACTGCTGTGGGTGTCCATTAGATTCTGGCGTGAACCCTATATGAGGCCGGCAGTGTGAGAACAGCTGGAAGGAGTACACAGAAGGCTGTCATGACCTTGGCAGTGCATCGATTGGAGCGGGCTCCACACTCCTTTCCTCCAAAGCGTCCACCGGTTGGAGTCACAATGGCAACCACCGCGTGCCTGCGCAGAACGTGGCTCGTGGCCATGCAGAGCTTTTAACGGTGTCATGTAGAGGTAGCAGTTCTTTGTAGCTGCTGCTGCGGCATCACATGCAGTGTGAGATTGGTTGGAGTGACTTCCCTCTCCGCGAGGTGGGTGTGCTGCAGAAGTCTCATGGCTTGGCAGGAGCATGGGAGTCCGGCTGATGCCTCACGTTGCCCGCTCCCTGCTACGTGTATATTTGCTGAGGCCAGGTAGTCGTCAGATCACCCCCAGGCACAGCGTGAACAAGTGATTTGTAACAGCTTGAAGTGCTCACTCACTGGCTCATGTTAGTTCATTCATTCAGAAAGATAATGTAATATACTGTAACACATTTAAAGGAACATGTTAACCACAGATCATATACATCATAAAAACTAAGTGCGATAAAGTACAATAAATTAGCATACAATGCAGGTTTTGTGTGATGCTGCACACTGTATCTTATTTTGGTGGCCCAGTTTTGTTGGTTCTAATACATATTGTTGATTCACCTAATATGTCAACAACCTGGAAGGGCCCGCGATAGCGATGAATGAGGGCCTTCTGACGGTCTCTGTTTTGTACCCAGACGTAATCATAGATAGAGATTAATTTTTCTTATGAAACCGGTTGAACTGATTGGTCTGACTTTGTTGGGCGTGAATGAAGTTTAGTTTGGCCGTTTCACGGTTTTCATAAGCTTTTGGCACCAATCGTGTGCTCAGGGCGAGTGTTGGCTTGCAACCACTTGCGCCGGAAAGGCGACTTCTACGTCATACGACAGATAAAAGGGAGTGAATTTAGTCGTAGTATTACTACTGGTGTTATAATTGAATGAAATGAAATATACATACAACTCCCAGTTAGCTTGATCTGTGCTGTGGGTTGTTCCCCAATTATCCAGTTCGAATCTTCTACAAACCCGTTACATCTCGGATTATAGGCTGTAGTCATTAATATTTTAATGCCTAGAGATAGCAAGCGATTGGTAACCAATGCATTTTGAAAACTTGTGCCTCTGTCTGTTAAAATTTGTTCAGGGCAACCAAATTGGAGAATGACTTTTTTAAAAAAGTCCACACAAGTGGCAGTGTCAATAGAGCAAACGGCCTAGCAACAACATAGTGAGTAGTATACTCAGTAATGATTAGAATATATTTGTTTCTGCAGATAGTGGTGGGGAGGGGCCCTTTAGCATCTAATGCCCATGTCTTTAAAAGTGGTTGGGATGGAATTGAGGTTATCTGCCCCATCAGTTTAAAATTAATGGCCTTTGTTTTTTGACAAATAGGGCTTGATTTTACATACTTTTTTGCATCTGCATTCATGTTATCCCAATAATATGATTTCCAAATTTTTTCAAGGGTTTTGAGAGTACCAAAACGCCCTCCTCATAATATTGTATCGCGATGGGCTTGTATAATTTCATTGACATATATTTGTGGAACAAGGGTCAACTTGGATGGGTCTTGAGGCATATTAATCTTTAAAAATATTTCACCATTTGCTGTAATCTCATCTATGGCTCAAACGACAGTACCTAGTATCGGCCTTATCTGGATTCAATTATGCTAATTTGAGCTTTTTGATGTGAGGGACATAATCATATTCACTATGAAAGGGATGTGTTAACAGTGATGGGGCTTAAGTGATAAATGGAATCCTCATCAATTTTTATATATTCCTGATAATGTGTGTATACAGATAAAAAATGCTGTATTTCTTACTTATTAACAAGTATTTTACATTTCAGCATGGGGTAGATACAAGTTGTTTCTAGGTGAGGGGTGCTATTTTCTTTAACTACCTGAACTTTGACCTGGTACAAAGTTGTAATAATTTTGCAGATAGCGTACATTGGGAAGATATCTTCGTTTGCTAGCACCTTGGCTATTCAATCTCTATCTTGCTCTTGGTATTGTAATTTGAAGTAGTGTTTAATGCCATCCCAATGGCTTTTAGTGTATTTGGCAACAGTGATTCTAAGTTCATCCGCCTTATTTGTGTCCTGTAAGAGGGCTTCCACTAATGCTGTGTAAAGTGAGGTGCATGTCAACGTGTTTTCTTTAACTGCGTAAGGGGAGTCGTTAACTCTAACTGTATGTGTTGGCACGTGAGGGGTATTGGTGATTCTGCTTAAGGCATCGGGGAGGGTGTTCAGTTTACCTCGGACAATATGTGCTTCAAAGCCGTACTCACGGAGCGCTATTACCATTTTATGTATTCAGATATTGTGCTCCGCCATAGAGCATAGGTATCGCAAGCTCACGTGATCCATTTCAATTTTAAATCGCCTACCATATAGATACTGTCAGAAGTGGTTACAAAGGTATCTAATAGTCCCAAATTCTCTCTCGGTAGTATTCCAGCGCAATTCCTGATCTGAGAGGTTTTTCGACGCAAAAGCAATAATAGAGCATAGTTTCGATTGCGGGTCTACCTGTAGGAGTGCCCTGCCGACCGTGTCATTACTCACATCGCAAGCCAGAATAATTTCTTTATCCTCATCAAATTTTTGTAATACAGGGGCTTGTAAAATAGTTTTTTTTCAAGTTAATGAATACCTCCTGATGGACCTCAGCCCACTTAAATGGTATATTATGTTTAGTCAAAGCAATAAGTGGTGGTGCTATTGTTGCATAGTTAATGATATAGCGTTGCAAATACATTTTCATGCCGAGGAAAGTACGAAGTTGCTTTAAATTTGCTAGAGGGGCCATTTTTTCTATAGCTGAGACTTTATCAGGGTTGGTCAAAACACAGTTAGGGGTAATTATGTGACCTAGTACTTTTACAGATCAGCAAAGGTGCATTTTTTTTTGTTTACTTTCACATTGAATATGCGTAAATGCTCAAAGACTAGATGTTAGATAAATGTTCGTCAAAAGTGTGTCCTAGAATAAAAATATTGTCTATGTAGGCTATGGCCACCATCCATCTAAGGGGACCTAATAACTTATTAATAAACATTTGAAAATATTGTGGGGAGGTGCTGAACCCCATTGGCATTCTTTTATAGTGAAATAAACCAACACCATCAATTGGTAATGCCAATTTAAAATGATCCTGTTACCTGACAGAGATACTATAAAAACCTGAGAATAAATCCAAACTTGTTATGTAGAGGGAATTTTGTAGGAAGTTCAAAATGTCCTCTGTCCTCGATAATGGGTACTGTACCCTAGTTAGATGCTGATTTGATTTTCTAAAATCTGTTAAAAACCTTAAGCCTCCATTTTTCTTAGATATCACCAAACTTGCCGCAGAATTGGACGAGTCCGCTTCCTGAATAATTCCTGCGTCAACCATATATTTAATTTTGCTCATCTCTAACTTTGGGACTGATTCTGTAAGAGTGGGTCGCTATAGGTTTGTCGGTTGTGAGGTCTTACTTTATTGCAAAATCTTTCGCCTCTGTTAACTCTAAAATTGAATTGGCAAACCGGTCTTTGTAAGAGTGAATACTGCAGGCCATGGCGGCTGTCTGTGTTTCTGTTAAATTTTTGTTTATATGAGGCAAGCCAGAATGATTTGATTTAAAAACCTCTAATGCTTTCAAGGAATGTTCGAGGGAAGTATTCGAATTGACGGCAGAAGACCCTAATTGTAGCAAAACCCATACTAATTTGTTGGAATCATGGACATGAATAAGTATAATGATGTATTTCAATATTGGTATAACGTCATAACGCTTGATGAAGTCAACTCCGAGGATTAAGTCCTACTGTAGGTTATAAACAACTAAAAACCTCTGAGGGTATATGTGCCCTGATATATTCAAATTAATATTCGTTTCAAACTTGGTGGTGTTAAAACACTTGTAGCCCCCAACTAAAATTATTTATTCCCTTAAAGGAAAAAGCGTTGATCTGATATCATTGTACTAGCAACACTACTACGAGAGCATCCAGTATCCACTACTGTGTAATATTTTCTCCCCGTAATTGTAACTGGGACGCGGGGTGTCGCTGTTGTGAGTACTGTATGATGACAGTCCATTTTTAGTGTAGGGGTTTGTGTTTGTTTGAATTAATTGGAGGTGCAGGCACAGTGTGTTTTTCAACAACAATTCATCATTGTGGGCCTGGCTGGGTGTATTTTGAAAACACTGGTTAGTTGCTATGGTGCAATTCTTTTGTGGGCTCTCTATGTAAATAATTTGTGGCGTTAGTCAAAACTTGTTTTTGAAATGCCTAAAACCGTCCCCGATGTCTGTAGAAATCTTGAAATTTTGTTTTGGAAATAATTTACAATGTCCGCCACACTGTGGTCCTTCGGGCTGGATTAGTGTGGCGGATGCTAGGGGGCCACACACGACAACTAAGGTAGCATGCACTATAGATTACTTGCGAGCCCCCGGTTTGTACAACAAAGTTTGACTGACCCACTGCCACCTGTCTATGAAAGCTTAGTGCGCCGTACCCCCAGTCCATCCAGACTTGAGTGAGAGATCGAGAAGCGAAAACATGTAGTGCCGGAGCGGCATGAAGATGAGGGAAACTTGAATACCAGGGTCTGGAGAAGCTCTGGGCAGCACTGCATCCTACCTTACTAGAGTTTATGGTGAGCATAACTTCAGCTAGGAAGTTAGGTGACATCCTAGATTTCGAGGCCCTGTTAGCAATCTAATAACAGTTAATATTAATGGTTAGGGATTAACTTCATCTTGTGTTATTCATTGTAAGTGACTGAGTGTACCGAAGTAAAGTAATTGATGTTTATTGTTCAGTATAAAGTTAAATGTATTGTTCTGTTCAAGTAGTATAGTGAGTGTTATAATAAACATGTTTTGTATAGACGATTCTTAATCATTGATTTAACCATCAGCAGCTACTTCCCCTCTCCCCCCTTTTCTTATAGGTCTCCCATTCCTAAAATGTTAAATAATAATATATTGAAATAACTGGAGTCAGTACGTACTGAGTCGCTGAGATACAGTATAAGTAATATATATGGAGTTAGGGAAAGGGAGAACGCTACAGCATGTTATGAGACAGTCTGGTTTGTGAGGTTCGGGACAAAGCTGTACAACATGATCTCCTCATTAAGGATAAATTGACTTTGCAAGAGGCAGTGGATGTAGCAATGACAACGGAAGCGACAGGAAGGAACATGGCGGACTTGCGAGGCAGTACGTTAGTGGAGGAAAATTTGCACAAAATGAACAATGCAGTCTGGAGGAATGTGAATGCGGGAGTATCGGTAAAGTCGAACAGTGTATCAGTTGGTAGGCAAAGAAAGGAAATAGTGAAGGGAATCAGCTATGTTGGTGGTGCAATGGTAACCATGCAATTGATAAATGCTGGCACACAAATACAGTGTGCCGTTTTTTGCAAAAATAACGGACACCTTGAGCAGGCATGCACGATCAAAAAAAAAACTGCAGGCAGGTTTGAGTGCGAGGGACTTGAAGCAAACTGGCGCCACACAGGAAGTGCAGCATTTTGAGGTGGACATTGCAGATTGTGTAGGTTCAGAATATAATTTGTACAGTATGCAGGAGAAAGCAAATAGAAAGTCATGACGTATGGAATGCTGTTGAACAGACAACCAGTTAGCATGGAAGTAGACACTGGAGCGGGCCGTTCAACTATCAGCTGGCACACACACAAGTTTCTGTGGCCCAATGAGCCACCTTTGAAAAGGGGGAACATGGTATTGCGTACATGGTCCAGTGAACATTTAGAAGTGTTGGGGGTCAAGGAAGTGGCAGTAAAACTTAAGAGGCATAAGGCATTTATGCTGGAGTTAGTTGTGGTGCAAGGGCGTGGACCAAGTTTGTTGGGACGTGACTCATTCGAGCCACTTGGAATTAAATTGATTGTGTAAACAAATGTCGGGAAGTGTGTGGTAGACTGGTTTGTTAGCGAGTTTCCAGCAGTGTTCAAAGTGGGTGGACTGGAAAAATATGTGGTTCCACAGGTCACCATTAAAGTCCCACAAGACTGTATTCCCATGTTTAAAAAGGGCCGGCCAGTGCCCTTCACATTGAGAGACAAAGTAAGTCAGGAAATATAGAGATTGGTACAGCGGGGAGTTTATGAACCTGTAAATTTTTCAGAATGGGCAACACCTGTAATACCCGTCTTAAAAAAGGATGGCACAATTCGTCTGTGTGGGAATTATAAGTGAACAGTGTATGTGCCACATGTGTGTATCCACTGCCCACAGTTAACGAGGCGTTAGCAGTGCTGGAGGGAGGATAACTCTTCACCAAGCTCGATTTGGAGGAAGCGTATTTGCAGGTAGCAGTAGATGAAGCAACAGCCTAACTTCTTACAGTTAATACTGTGAAAGGGCTTTTCAAGGTCAAGAGGTTGACATTCGGGGTTAGCAGTGGTCCAACAATATTCCCAAAGTTGATGGATACTCTGCTTGCTGGCATACCAGGGACTGTAGTATTACTTGATGATATACTATTATCAGGAGGAGATGATGAAGAGCATGAGTCGGGTGCGTCAAGTTGTAGAAAGGCTGCAACGGGCAGGACTCTAACTGAAAATAGCCGAGTGTGTGTTTGGAGTTGATTCTTTGGTGTTCCTTGGCCACAAAATCGACAAGATGGGTATTCATCCATTGTCTAGTAATGTGGATGCTGTGCATGATGCACCGGAACCAAAAAACAAAAATGAACTCCAGGCCTTTCTTGGATTGTTAAATTTCTATGAAAGATTCCTTTACAAGGCAGAAGTGTTGGAGCCACTTCACTGGTTATTAGATGCAAATGCTCCATGGCATTGGACAGAAAACCACAGTAAGGCATTTCAAAACACCAAGCTGCTGCTGCAGCCAGAGCAGGCACTGACACATTATGACATCAATAAGCCCCTAATTCTAACGTGTGATGGCTCAGAGTATGGTGTAAGAGCGATACTGGCCCATGACATGGGTGATGGGAAGGAAGCCCCAATAGCATTTGGCTCTAGGACACTACAGAAGAGCGAGTGAAACTATGCGCGGGTGACCAAAGAAGCCTTGGCTGTCGTTTTTGGAGTAAGCAAGTTAAAGCAATATGTGATTGGTAGGTAGTTCAAGATAGTTACGGATCATAAATCTCTCTTGTGGCTACTCCATCCTAAGAAGTCCCTTCCAAATTCAATCCCCTCGGTGGTTGCGATGGAGTCTCACGTTGGGGATGTACGATTTTGAGTTGGAATACAGGCCAGGACACCAAATACAACATACAGATGCTCTCGGCAGATTTCCACTCCAGGCACCAGAATTTGAGGTAGCAGCGCCTAGTGATGTTCTCATGTTGGAAGAGTCAGTAGAGGTGTTGGTAAAGCCAGGTAAAATTGCGGTAGAAACAGGTAAGGACACATTACTGTCTAAGGTTCTGCAGTAAACTCCAAGTGGATGGCCAGCAAAGGTGGCTGTGGAAATGCAACCGTATTTTGTGTGCAGTCAGGAACTGTCCATACATAGTGTTTGTTGTGGGGAAACAGGGTTGTGATTCCATCCCAGCTGTGTTCAGAGGTGATGAATCTAATGTATGCTCAACATAATGGGATAGTGCATATCGTCCCCCATATGCCAGAATCATGAATGTGCATTTTACAAGTTTTGAGGGAAATCTATTTGAAACTTCAAAGTCTCTTTTAAATTAAGGATTGTAAAATACTAATAATGTTTGTATTTATATTTGTTATAGTGGTAAAAATTCAACAAATAGTAAAGTTTTATTTGCTTCAATCTCATCAAATGCCGCCTCCCCAGACAATCTAAGTATAAATTTGATACATTCGTGACTCTGGCATAATTATGAAAACCAATAAAAAGACATATGTTTATTATTCGCAAAAATACATTTTGAAATAACTTTATTGGTTATCAACTCTTAAACATTATTAATACAACAGAAAGTTCAGTAACATTTGGTAATACAATTTTACAATGGAAAAGCGAACATTTAGCAGTAAATCCTGTCAATTCATCTTCAGAGTGCTCTAAAACATTATTAACATAACTTAAATTGCAGTACCACTTGGCAATACACTTTGACAATGGAAAAGCAGAACATTTAGTAGTATATCATGTGAATTCTTCTCCCAACTCATCATAGTCTGGTTCTGGCAGTCCATCTCGAACACCATCATTCTTCAATGCTCGGTAATATGCATGGTATTCTCTCGGAATTATCAACTTGTCACACATTGTACATAGAACTTAGTACTTGGGTGCAGAGATTGAGAAAGTCTGGTTGTTATGCCTTTGTGACTCTTTTGTGTTGAGTGCCGCCCTGCTATCCTCTTTATTTGCATTTCCTGCAAGAGTTTGTTAAAATCTGTTTTATAGAACAGCGATTGAGGCTTGGTTTTTTCGTAGTGTAGCCAGCATATAGATCTCATGGGAATTTTAGGGATTCTTTTTTAGTTAGTCTTAATGCAAGAAAATAGTCATTCAACGTTGTTCTCACTACAAATGGGCGAGGATTATTCCTACTTGTTCAATTGCCAGCACCCACCCTTGTGGAACATAAACAGGGACATTCTTGGATTTCTTTTCAATCTTCGTGTGTATTGAATCACACTCCATTTCAGTATGTCCACTTTCAAAGAATTTGTGGCCGATGGTTTTGAGCCCTGGATGAGTCTGACAAAGTGTCATCCACATTGATAAAAAAGTTACATTATTCTGCTGTCCACCACTACCATCTGACATTATTGAAAATTCTTCGATGTTCTGTTGACTCATTACATGATCATTAACGCAGGTTGCTATTTCAACAGCGCCTCGCTTGCCTTCAAATTCATTCCACAAATAACACACCCCGTCTCGATTGGCCAGACTGTCAGGTTATACACCACTAATTTTCGTAAGTAAAATATTTATCCACATGGTCCTTTGGGAGTATTTCTAACAGCCTGTAAATCAAAATTTAAGGCCAGAATATGTTCATTATCCTTTGCAGCCAATTTGTCTTTGTTGCGTTCTTGGTGGCCATTTCTGCTTTTCCTTCATATCTATCATGCTCTATTCTTTTCTCTTGCTTATTTTCATCGGTAAGTAAATTATAAGCCAGGCATTTGCGACATTGATCCTTCTTTGGGGGGAAAACTCAAATTATACACATTAAAAATTGTTCTATACTTAGCAAAGGACACAGAAGGCAAATGTTTTTCTTTACAATCTGCCTGGAATTCCCGGTGCATAATATAAATATTTAAACTAGAATGTAAATACTTTTTTGTGCTCTTCTGTCTGCAATAATGGGATTTGACACAAGGATATCCGAGAATGTGCTGTCGGATACGGTTCTCATCTTCTTCCGAAAATGTATTATGGGGGGTATGTTTCCCTCGTCTTTCAAGCTCAGGGATAATATTTTTCTTTTTTGCAAGAGAACTTCTCATCAAAGTATCTGTGATATTTAGGGTTGCCATAAAAAATTCACAACATACACGTCTCTTTTCATGGCCTATTTCAAAGGTGTATACATAGGTATAAAGCCTTCTGCTATTTTTGAGTTGTCTGGTTGTTTCACTCTTTACCTTCTGCTCTATGTGACTAGCAATAAAGTGTCATTGATTATCAGAGCTTTTCGTACCATGAAAGGCAGTATATAATGCAAACCTCCACGGACACTCTTTAATTTTTCTCACATTCTTTTTCCACTTGCTACTATCACCTTTTCTTTTCTTCTGAACTCATGTAAATCAATTAAAGAATTCATAGCAAAAAGGTCATTTTGTAATAGCAGTAGTTAGTTCACAGTTAAATAAAAACTTTTGAAAGACCTGCTTTAGTTTTTTCTTTCAGCCCGTTGTGTATTAAATGAACCCATAATGTTGGCAAGCAATTACACAATCATTTAGTAAGACAAATACAAACCAAACAAAACATAACTTTTCTTAATTCGCTGCCACAATTTTTGTAACTAAATAAGTCAATATAGACATTACAATAAATGCAGCCATGGGCATGGAGTTTTACCATAACTTGCTTGCAAAAGTGTTGACATTAACATAAATTTATAATAACATACTCAATTCC
This sequence comes from Dryococelus australis, assembly GCA_029891345.1. NCBI lineage: Eukaryota > Metazoa > Arthropoda > Insecta > Phasmatodea > Phasmatidae > Dryococelus > Dryococelus australis. The sequence goes on along the minus strand of CM056994.1, from coordinate 65,425,595 downwards.
ATCTTTGTTGGTTACTTCATTATTTAAGTCACCTCCGGATGAAATATTTCCAAAGTCTTGATTGACACTGACATTTACATTTTTGGATGTGTTGTTACAATCCTTGGCTCTTTCTAACTTCTTGGTGATATTCTTGTTTCATTTGATTTCAGTTCTGCAAAATAATAATGATAATAAAACACAAGTGCATAAACAACAACAATTTATTAGATTGCCTTAAACTACAACATGAGTAAAACTTTACCTCTTCATTTTCCGCATTTTTCCCTAGTTCCTCCACTTTGTGCTCGACATTTCCTTTTGTTCCTCCTCTTTTTGTTCGATGTTGTTTTTTGTGTTCCTTTGTAAACATCACTTTCACTACTACTGGAACTTGTAACTGGATTATATTCATCTGTTGATGTTTCCATGTCGTTTAATTGATCCTCTGATTCTGTAAATGTTAAAACAAATATTAAATTTGTACAATACAAGACAACTCATCCTATAAAAATGACAAATCACTTTATGAAATTATGTATGCTTAACACATACCTGAATTAGAAGATAATATGCATGGTTGCACTACTGGACGAAGGCTCGGGAAATGAACTATTTGTTAACATACTCTGGGCCATACTGATAATCTTTTGTGTACGTTCACTCATCATGAAAGCCCAACAGCAACTCTGTCAAACTGTGCTGCACACGAGACTACCTTCTCCACTGTTTTGAGGCGTGGTGCTAGGTAACCAATCTGCTTTGTTCGTCAAAATGTTCGTGGGTCGGAGTTATCAGAGCTAGCACAGTATTGGGAAAAGGAGGGGATGGCCTTCACAATAAGTTTCAGGTTACTGTCTCACAGTATAGTCGCCAGCTGCCTGTGAACGATGTCATCGTCACCAAACACTTTGCAGATATGACTGGTATAGTATTATATTTAGCAGTGCCACGTATACAAAAGCGTAGATAACGAACACTTGAGAGTGTGACATGGTGAGCGAGTTACTATTATTATTAAAATACCTGCAGTATGTGACCTTCTATACTTGTTTCATAAAAATCAGCTCATGGTCTCCATTGTTTTGAAATGTTAGCTGCTTGTAATGTCGTAGTAATGAATGTGATAAATTCAAGTTCTCATTTAACATTTTGCATTTTCTTCGAAAAGCCAAAATGGCGAATGTGCCACATTCATTCTTTTGTCATAACAAATTACTCCTACAGGAATAACGATACAACATTTGTGTTTATAGCTAAATACAGATCATTTGAAATACTTGCAACCTATGTACTTATCTAAAAATAAAATTAAAGTGATTTTTACACATTCGTGGTTTTGGCATATGAGGGACGTTATGAAAGCAGTAGCCCGAAGCTATTTCTGGTGGCCAAAACTGGATGCGACCATTATGCAAGTGGTAAATGATTACAACATTTGCCAGCAGTGCCAAAATGACTCACCTAAACTTAAAATGGTTGCCTGGCCATAACCAGATAAACCATGGTCGCAGTTGCACATTGATTTTGACGGTCCATTTCAAGGTTCAACATTTCTAATAGTCATTGACACCTTTTCCAAGTGGCCTGAAGTCAGGTGGGTCGGAAGTCAGTCGTTCAGGATCTGCGCAATATGTTCATTTGCCATGGGCTGCCAGACATCATTGTAGCAGACAATCGGACTGCATTCTGATCTCAAGAAATGGCAGAGTTTGTGAAGAATAACGGTATAGAAATGGTTTTTTCCTCCCCCATACCATCCTTCCAGCAACAGGTTGGCCGAAATGACTGTACAAACAGTGAAGCAGAAGTTAAGTAAAGTTATTGAAGGTGACTGGCAGACACGATTGGCACGCATGTTATTAGCTTGGCGGACAACCCCACGACAAGGGGAAAATAATACCTGGAAGACTCCTGCAGAGTTATTAATGGAGCGACCACTACAGACGATTCTGGCCAAACTGCATCCAGGTACAGACATGCACACCTCCTAGGTTATGCAGGTAGCAGGTGCAGTTGTGGCAGGGGCTCGACACTTATGTGTGGGAGAGACCATATGGCTGCTTAACTACATGAGTGGCTTCAAATGGATATCGGGCTGGATCAGTGGGGAGGAAGGATGGTTCATTTACCATGTCACAGATGAGCAGGGCAATTCTCACAGAAGGTATGTAGACCAGTTGTGACGAAGAGTTGTCAACCAGCGTCAGATTCAAAGGCTAAAGAAGCAGTTTCCAGCAGGGTACAGACAGCAACCAGAGTGTTACAGCAGTTCGGGCCCAGGATCACTCGCAGCAGTAGAGACCCACAATGTTCTGCATTAACGGATGCTGGGACATCAGCTGCAACCCACCAGAACACCAGGGAGGATTCCACAACTGCAGATGGGGTCGAAGCTTCAGGGCCTCTGTGTGAAGCTCAGGAAAAGTCAGAAGAGGCAAATTGCTCAGCTGTTTCCCGAGAATGTTCTCTCTTCCGAGGGTTTTGTGCGAGTATGGCAAATGGCTCAGCTACTTCCTGAGAATCGTCTCCCTTCCAAGGTTTTGTGCAAGGATGTATTCGGGGCAGAGCTTTGAAATGACAGCGTATGCCCCCAAGGAAGCTGGACGATTTTGTCACATTTTAAATGGGGAGAAACTACTGTTATATTACACATCGCGTACATGTTGCCATGATCGTTGCCCGCCTACTGGCGTTTTGCTTTCTGACTACTGCTGTTGCCTACCTAACCTAATTTTAGATGAACACAAAACACAACAGAAAGTGTAATTATTGTTAACTTGCTATTATAGTGGTTGTCATTTCTTAAACATAATAGGTACAGCACGCAAAAATATTTAATTAGTATACTTGTCTATACAATGGTATTTCAGAGGAATGGTTATGTGTAAAATCTATGGAAGTGTGATTGAGAATAGTATTTTGTGAACGATTAGTAACATTTTCATCTTAACGTTCATTCATTTTACGAAAAAATTATAATTTTCTGTATGTCCTCATACAGCTGCAACAGCACAACAAATGCATAGCATGCCAAACTATACTAGATCAGCTGTCATAATTTAAAAGAAATAATATGTATTTCTTCTATTGATTGTGTTTTATGTAATATAGTGATGAACGTGTTTGTTTCAAGTCTTTAGTATTACAGCCGTGAAAGTATTCTAAATTTGAAAAATATTTTTGTGAAATTTAGATTTTTTTTTGTTTATATATATATATATATATATATATATATATATATATATATATATATATATATATATATATATATATATATATATATATATATATATATATATATATATATATATATATGCCATAATTTTAAATAATCTGAAATATAATTTTTTCATGTAAGAATATGGATGTTAATATTTACTTCTAAAAAAAATATTTTAAATAATATAGAGTGACAAATACATAAAAAGAAACTAAATACTCATTATTTTCACTTAGAGCTGCAACTTTTTGTCTAATAAAAGAAAATATCTGTTGCATAATCCGCATTAACATTCTGACTGTATGGAAATTGTCGGACAAGCTTTTGAAGTTACTGCACTGTCTTGCCAGGGGGAATGGACTGAATGGGGGTAACGCACGCTAATTAATCTGCCCAGCATGAGTCTCGCTACTCGTTCTACAGTCTATTTCAAGTGCATGGCTGCCAGTGTGCTGGAATGAAGTGATTACAGGCTCTACAGTGGTTGTGCGATGAAAGTGAAAGAATCTGGGTACACTGGAATTGTCCAGTCAAAAAAGGCATAAGGTTTTCCTTCAGGAAAAAAAAAAGAAAAACAGGAGTGGCTTAGAGCCTACACCTAAATAGCCTAAAGAAACACAGGTAAGATACAAAATAATACATATTATTATATAGAGGACCACGGGGGCTCAGTGGTTAGCCTGATCGCCTCCCACACCTAGGCAAACCAGGTTCACTCCCTGGCCGGGTCACTCCCGGATTTTCGTAAGTGGGAATTGTGTCGGACGATGCCACTGGTCGGGAACTCCTGTTTCCGCTCCCTTGCATTCCGGCACTGCTCCATACTCACCTCACTTCATCATCATCAGCTCTCAAGACCTTGTTAAGAGCTACCCAAATCTCTTCACTCACTCACTTATTATAATGTAGAATTATTTAAATTAATTGTATGTGTTTGTGTGCGCATGCGTGTGCACGCGAGAGGGGGAGAAAAAAATAGCGTGGGAAATGGTGAATTCACATTCACGTGTACACACATTCACAAACACACAGAGAGAGTTGAAGCCTTACTGTTGGTGTTGGACATATATGTATTTCTTACCCCGGTTGTATTGTAGTTTATCCATGTAATATTTCAGTAGTACACCAGTGTAATTCATAACATGGCAAACAAATCTATGAACTTTGTGAGTAAGGACCGGGCAAGACATGTTTACATGAAACTAGTTAGTTAACGAATGAAACAAAAACCTTTGTAATGTAGACGTAACTAGAAATTAATTTCACTAATGCAGTTAGTTTGTTATTTTTGTGTGATTAAGTGATGGCTGTTTATGGTAAAGTGAGCACTTTTGGAAAAATAATCTCTACTTTTTACTGCACCTTTTAAGAAGACACATTGTGACTGGTACGTTCTCTGTAGAGTTGGGATTGTGTTAGGAAATTTAGTTCCATATTTCAACAACAAATTACAAAGTGTAACAGTGCACACCACCCTCCTACAAGAGTTGTCAGTTCCGGCCATCAAGCTTTAGCTCTACCCTCATCATTTAAACCAAACCTGTTGTCATTCCAACAGCTGTTAACTTTTGTAACCAGTCGCCAACCGACACATCCAGCACGAGTAGTTAGCCAGAAACCTTGATAAAATATTTTAGCCTGTGCTAAACCGTGTGTGCCTGACCTAACGCATCTAAAACCATATTGATTGTATCTATAGTTCTATAGGCCAACACGCATCAAAACCAAACAGCGTCAATCTAAATTGTAGCATTTCGCCCTTGAGTGTGGTGAACACAGTGTATTTGCAGCTGTCCGGGTGGACCGCAATCTGCCAGTACCCAGACTGAATGTCTAGGGTACTGAAGATTTTGGCCTCCCCTATATCTCTTCGCGTGTGTACTAGGTTTATGACAGGCGGTGCTATAGGGTGCATGACGTCATTCAAATCCTTATAAGCACAGATGATAGTCGTTCTTGGGTACAAACATTATGGGGGATTATAAGGTGAATCTGATGGTTCGAATTTTCCTTGGTTTTTCATTTCCTCCACTTGTATCATGATTAAGTGGCGCCTCCTGGTGGACACTCTATACAGGTGATTGTACACTGAGGTGTCTGTGGTTGTCCAGATCTCATGTTGAATGGTCCGGGCTTGGCGTAATTGCCCTGTTTGCCCAAACGGGACAGCGTGTTCATCGAGGATCTGCCTCAGCTGGTCAAACTGCGGCCCCTCCAGCTGATGGTTTATTTCATCTGGGACATCTTGCCTCATTCTAGGACATTCTCACTACAGGTTTCTGGATGCAAAGTGATGCCCTTTGTTGTGCTGTCAGCACATCACTCCGGATAAAATTGCCAGTCACTGCGGAGTCTAGCAGGGCGAGTATCTGGTTGCCATTAATTGTAACTTCGATGTAAGGCGCTTCCAGGGGTTCAGATTCATCTCTATCTCTGGAGACTGGGCTGTCTGATCATTGTGACGGCAGTCTGCTTTTTGCCTAAGTCACTGTGCTTCCCATCTGGCTAGTATTCTTGTCCTCTTTGCTAGAAGAGGGGCTGGAACCCCTGCTGTGTCTCCTTCCCCCCGCCCGCACCTTGGCATCCTGTCTGTCAGGGCAATCCCAGTTAACGTATCGATTCAAGCAGTACCAGCATCTTGGTAAGTTGGAGTAGGGATTGGAGAAGTGAGTGTAGGAGGCGTAGTTCCTTTCTTTTCTATTTGCTTTTTGGGTTCTCTCCGCCTTTCACATGGCTTGTCGAGCACTGCCAAGGCTTTAAAATTCCTTTTGCTTTTACGTGCTCTTTCGAGGAGTTCTATCTTTGTGGGCTTCGGGATTTTGAGAAGATTACGTAGTTTAGGCAGGAGCATCCGGGCGATTTCCTTGCACAACTTTTCTCTTTTCTGAAGGGTAAATTCTCCAGTATAACTGAACTTTCTGCCAGGTAAATATTTCGGCCTCTTCTTCGGAGTGCTGTGTTTGCCCGTAGAATTTGGTCATGAGGTGCACAACTACTTCCTGGCCGGAAAACTGTGTTGACAGGCATGCGCATAGCTGTCCCCATTTGGTCACGAACTCTCTGTACTTATCCACCATTCTAAGGCACCTCCCCCTCCTCCACCCTACGTGGTGGCGGGATTTTAGAATACCACCTCAGCCACCCAGTGCTTGTCGTGATTGTGACATAGTCGGGATCTGAAATTTGTTCGGACCATCATCTTATACTTCTTTCTTCATCTTCTCTTTTCTCATCCATTTTCTTTCCATCTCACCAGGCACTGTCGTATTTTCCTTCTCTACTGCATCTCAGGCCAGGGGGATATCCTTCGTAATAAGGGCCTGTGCTCACAGATGAGTACTGCCGCCAAATTGTGCAACCATATGTGGTGCCTTTGTTAGTGTTACTCTAGTGAACCCTTTTCATTTTCCCAGTAGGCAAATATAGTAGCGGAGCTCATATCCACGTACACATACATCCACATAGCACCAATAGGTGCCTTCTGTGTAGGAGGGGTGTTATGGATGACTAGCCCATGTGCCTAAACCTGCCAGGAAGACGTGTTCCCACTCTACAGAGGAGGCCAGTGTAATAATAAACCATGAGTCCCCTGAACTGGCACCAAAGGGTGTCTCCTATAGTGGGGAGCCTGGGATGTTTTCCCAGGCAGGAGAATAAAACTGGCCTTGCTCAGTATGTAAAGTTTGCCCTGGTGTACACTTTGGTTTGCTACTGGGACAGTAATTTGCAGTGAATAGCGGTGAAGGGTAGCTGTTCCTAAGTACTTCTTTTGTCTGTGACAGGTTTGTCACCCTCCTAATGGAAAAGCCTGTGAGGTGTTATGAGTGCATGCTTCTTTTCTTTTCCCCTCCGAACGGCAGGCGGAGGCCAATGAGTCCTAGTATGGGGGGCCTTCGCCATGGCTTCAAAAAGCATTCCCCAAAAAGGTGGCACCCTCAAAAGCCACTTGAAATGGCACAGCAATGATACTGGTAGTGATTCGAATTGTGGTTCGGTTTTGCATGAGTCTACTCCGGTAAAGTTATCTATGCCACTTTTTTTATTATTTAGGTGTCGCCTTTCAAACTACAAAACGTTATTGATGGAGCAGTTGGTGGTCCTTTTACTGACTGCAAGAAGATCAGTGAAAGGCACGAGCTACTGGTAGAGTCGTCGAATGCCGCCCAGACACTAAGGCTCTTGGTGATGAAAATTTTCAGTGGGGCAACTGCGAAGTTCCCTATTGAGGTCAAGTACCATATGTCCCTCAACTCCAACAAGGGTGTCATCTGGTGTCCTGACTTGATCAATATCCTAGAACAAGAAATCTTACATGAGCTGCGAACTCAGTTTGTCACATATGTTCACCGTGTGCTGACTACTACTGTTGGTGTCAAGTCACCAACCGATACTTTCATCTTGAATTTTGGTGTGCGTGATCTTCCCTCCGTTATCAAAGTAGGGTACTCGAATGTGCATGTTAAGCAGTTCATTCCTGCTCCTCTCTAGTGCTACACCTGTTACCAGTTTTGTCATTCTTCTGCAAAATGTCGGAATTCACCAGCTTGTCCAAAATGTGTTGACCCACCGCATTTATATACTCCTGAGAGCAGCAAGCCGCTGAAGTGTGTGAACTGCAGCAAAGGATATACGGTCAGGCCGAAGGAGTGCTCTGTGTACCAGGAGGAGCAGGCAGTGTAATGGATCCGGGCCACAGACAAGATTACCTTGGTTGAGGCATGGAAACGTTTTCATGCGTGAAGCATTCTGTCCCATACAACATTGTTGCCAATGTTTGCTCAGCAGGTAAGGATGTGTGCACACAGTCGATGTGGCTACCCAGGCTGAATTGTTTGTAGATACACCGTAGCCGCTGGGAGGCCAGACAAATCGGACTATGTCTATCGGTACATAGTGTAGGCCAGCTGAAATTAATGTGTTAAAACCTTCTGTTGTTAGCAAATCTCGTCAGGAGGCTGCCGCAAAAAGAATAGACAAGCCAAAGACTCCATCTCTTGTATCCCTTCCTACGAGTAACTGTGATTTGCGGGATCACATCAACTTGCCCACTCGATGACCTGTCTCGTCAGAGCCAGAGTCTGGAATGGCAGTTGATGTCGATTCTCACAACACTGGTGAAGCCTTGTGGGGCTTTAAGCCAGTGAAAAGCGGACATAGAGGGAAATTGAAGTACTTGTTTCCGCACACTTTCTTTCCATAACTTATGTCCCTCATACAGTGGAACTGCAGAGCACATTTCAATAATCATGACGAACTGAAACAGTTCCTAGTGTACCTCACCCCTACCGTCATTTGCCATCAGAAAATGCACTTTTGTCCCACAGATACGGCCTCCCTTAGATATTGTACGTTATACCACCAGGATAACGTGTTGATGGACCGTACCTGTGGTGGTGTCTGTCTTGTGGTGAAGGATTCTGTTTACCGTGAAACTGTTGCCTTTCGCACTGCTCTGCTGGCAAGGGTGGTCAGAGTTTTCCTCGATATGTTTGTCACTGTTTGTAGCGCATATATATACCCCCCACCAGCATGTAAGGTCAGCTGATTTTGAGGTTTTTTCATCTCAGCTCCCACCTCCATTCCTGATCGTTGGCGACTGCAATGCTCACAATCGATAATGGAGTTCAGACCCCAGGGATTGTCGGTGTCGTGTGATAGAGTCGTGGCTCACCAGCTGTCATATTGCCCTGTTGAACACTGGTACTCCTACACTTTTCACCACAAGTACTGGCACGTCGTCCTGCATGTCTTTCTTTTTGTAGCCCATCTTTAGTCACCCATTTTGAGTTGTCTATTTATCCAGATCTTGTTGGAAGTGACCATTACCCAAGCATAATAGATGTGTCATTTGCTGCCCCACCCATATCACCTCAATGGGTGCTTAAGGAAGCAGACTAGGCACATCCAGTGTTCCTTCCACTTGACTGCTGATGTTCCTCTTGACATGAATATGGCAGTGGAACACACCAACTCTATTGTCGTGTCAGCTGGGGCGCTGCTATCCCCCAATCTTCACCTTGTGGTCGTAGGCATGTTCCTTGGTGGATTAACGAATGCAGGGATGTTGTCCGTGCTCGACGACGTACGCTCAGGCGCCATAGTGCTCACCCCACTCAAGGTAACCTGGAGCTGTTTAACGTCTGTCGGGCTTGCGCTTGACGTGTCATCAAGGACAGCTGGTGAAAATCCTAGAGGAATTTCATTTCGTCACTCACGGTACATGCGATTGGTAAGTTTATCTGGGACAATGTTCGGAAGTAGTGCGGACAATCTCTTGCCACACAGGTTTCCATCCTTCGGTTTAACAACAATATTGTTAGAGAGGGGACAAATATAGCAGATTTATTGGGCCAATATTTTGCAGCTATTTTGAGCAGTGCACGTTACACTCCCTCCTGTCAAGCAGACATGCGAGATGGTGGGTGTTCATTTTGGTGACTCGAATCATGAGGACTTCAATCAGCCTTTTACTCTTCTTGAGTTGGTGCAGTCTTTATCACACTCAAAGCATTATTCTGTTGGCCCCGACAATATCCATTATGCTATTTGGCAACACCTCCCACTTGACAGGAAATTGTTTTTACTACGATTTTTTAAATAATATTTGGACCTCTGGTGTTTTACCTTCGAGTTGGTGCAATACAACTCTTGTGCCCATCTTAAAACCAGGGAAATTGAAAGGGGAAGTTTCCAGCTATTGTCCTATTTCCCTCACCAGCTGAATATGTAAGACCATGGAGCGTATGGTTAATCCATGTCTGGTATACTGCTTTGAGACATGCCAGCTATTATCTATCGCCTCTTCAGTGTGATTTCTGCAGAAATTGTTCTGCAGTGGATCATTTGTTCAGCATGGAGGAAGCCATACAGACTGACTTTTTGCAATGGCAGCACCTCCTTGCTGGTGAAGGCATACGACACAACATGGTGACATGGTATCTTGTGACAGCTGTCCACTTTGGGATTTTGTGGACTTCTCCCTGGTTTTATACAGCAATTTATGTACTTTCCTACCTTCAGGGATCACAATGATGCTTCCTATTCCCGGGAGTTCATTCAAAAGAATAGTGTGCCTCAGGGTAGCATATTGAGTGTTACCCTGTTTGCTATTCCCATCAATGACATTGTATCTGTCGTTTGACCAACTGTAGGACACCTGTATGTTGACGACTTTACCATCTTCTGCCGTGCTTAGTCTCTGTATATGGCAGAACATCAGGTGCAGCTTGCCGTTCACTGCCTCAGCGATTCGGCAGACAGCTGTGGATTCCATGTTTCCACTGCCAAGACACAGTTGGTCCATGTCTGTAGAAGACGCATATTTCGTTCTCCCGGGGTGCATTTTTACCGTTCTGTTTTGCCTGTTTCTACTACTGTCAAGTTTCTCGGCTTCTTGTCTGACAGTAAACGCATATGGAGGAGTTATATACAGTACCTGAAGTCTTGCTGTGTAAGGGACTTAAATCTATTGTAAACACTGAGTGGTTGTGACGGGTGCTGACACAGTCACCCTTATGCTGCTTTATCGTGCCCTGGTCCGTAGCAAACTCGACTATGGCAGTGTCGTTTATTCTTCTGCTTGGCCATCTGTTCTCACATCATTAGCAAGTGTTCACCATGCTGGTATACGCATTGCGACTGGGGCTTTTCACACAATCGCGGTTGTCAGTCTTTGTGCTGTGGCTGGTGAACCTCCCATCTATTACATGAATGACCAAATGTTGCTTTTTTATGGTATGCGGGTGCATTCGGACTCTTCGCAGCTCCACCACGCTGCCTTTCTCCATCCGTCCAATGAACGGTTGTACCTAACTAAGCCAGGTTCTCCTCATCCGGTGTCTGTCCCCTTTGCAGATCCTCTGAAAAGGTATAATATACCTCTGTGTGTGTTGCCTCGCCGAGAACAGCCATGGCTGACAATGCAGGTTGAGGTGCGCCTTGACTTCGCAGAATTTCTAAGCTGGCCACTCTTTTGTTTTGAAGGGCCTTTTTGTTGAACTTGTGTCTTTTGTGTCCAGTGGTTTTATTTGCTGTTTTACAGATGGTTCCAAATAGGATATCTCAACTGGATGCTCCTTTGTGTTTGGTGCGTCTTGGTACCTTTTTGGACTTCATCCATCTTGCAATATTTTAATGGCAAACCTTTTTGCTATTCTCAAGGCTCTGTGTTTTATCAGTAGTGGATTTTACAATGAATGCCTTGTGTGCTCCGATTTGAAGAGTGCCTTGACTGCCATTCGATCTGGCTACACAGCTCATCTGCTTCTTTCTATGATCCGGGAGAAGTTTGCGAGGGATGTGCGTATTGGTGTTCACGTCGTTTTCCTGTGGCTTCCAGGCCATGAGGGCATCCTGGGCAATGAAGTAGTAGATATGGCGGCTAAGGAGGCATTCAGTCTTCCATGTGTGATCCTCTTGTCCCTGTGTGCGATGTACTGCAAGCAGTTCGTGGCCAGGTCTGGCATGCTTGGCAGTAGGAGTTGACTTCTCTCCCGCTGTCTAGCAATTTAAGTGCCATCTTTGACTTGTCTGTTTGTGTTCTACCTGTTTCATATACCTGCAGGGAAGATGTGCTTTCTCGCCTTCATATCGGGCACACTTGTATGACACACAAGTGCCTTCTTTGTGGTGAACCCACTCCTGAATGTGATACCTGTGGCACTCCCTTGACTGTGCGGCACATTTTGTTGGAGTGTCACAGGTATCTAAGGCTCGTCACACTTGTAATCTTCCTGACGACCTACGACAAATGCTGTGTGTTGGGGATACATCAGTGAGAGGCTTATTGCCATTTTTACGTGCAATGTGTCTCTTTAATGTGTTGTGACTTTTTTTTGTTATTTTGGTAATAGCCTTTTGCCTCCTTTGAGGTTTTTACCTTTTTTAAACTGTCTTTTGTTTTGCCTCCGATTAAGGTTTTTATTCGTTTCTTATCCTTACTTTGGTTTTTGCTTCCGGTGGAGGTATTTCTATGTTTTAATTTTTACTTCTTGTGGGCGTTATTGACTTTGCACTCATGTGCCCTAAAACCCCACTCATACACATAAACGCCGCCAATTTTGTCTGAGAAAGTTGGACGTATTCAGTTTCCATCAAACATTTGAAAATTGGAGTGGTTCTAAAATTTCTTTGATATTTGATGGTCCCAGGAAATCAGAATCGTACGCAACAAAAATGAATGCCATGTAAATTTTAATTAATGGACAATTGCTGAAAACGAAATAGGTAATTGAGATAATTAATTTATGCTGGAGTTATCTGAGCATGAATTCTATTTGAAGTGAATATTGCACATGATATTACGAACTCGCAGGCAGTAAATGTCATTGTGCAGGAAACATCTTTGATAAAATAAAATTTCAATTTAGTTAAGAAATGAAAATAGATTACAACATTCCTTAGATTTCTTCTAGGGATGTCAAAATATCGATTTTTCTCGATTCCTATTGTAAATCCTTATGCTCGATTCCACCTCGATTCCGATACCATAAATTAGTATATAGTGATTGTTAAAATGTGCCTACAGTCAATATATCGTTTTAAAATATTGTATTATATGTTAAATTAGACAGACACAAATATGAAGACGATTACAGGAAAGACTTTCTGGTCTGCTAAGTAGAGTTAATTTTCTATATTTATGTAACATTCACACTTGACTAATTAGGCCTAACAGTTTGATATCAGTATTTTTGATAAATCTATGATTTATTTGAAATGAATGTACACAAAATTAAATTCTGAACTTTTCAATGCAATATTTTAGGTCAACTTATGAAGCTAACCAATATGTACACAAATATTGGTACTATTCAGTAGTGAAACTGAAATACAAGTAACCATTCATTTAGCATTGCTAAATGAAAATGCTTCTACCTGCCATTTTAAGTTGCAGGGACACTGGATAACTTGCTGTTACATGCCCAAAAGATCTTCTGAAACATCATTATTGGCAATTTTGTTGTACTCATTTTGTTTACTTAAGTGTTTTCTCATGTTACTAGTTGTGCGGTTAGCCCCACCTCGTGAAATTTTTGCTGAGCACAAACTGCAAAATGCATAATTTGCATCATTTACATAAATTGAAAAATAATTACACACATCGCTAGACATTTTCTTCACATCTAAGTAAATAAAATCCTCAGTACATTGAAAACTTTAACGCTACCCACGTTTAGAAAATAAGAGATGGAAATTTTTGGTAAAGGTAAACTCGAAAACAAAATTACTTTTTATCTCGACTACCACAAAAACGAAAATTTCACAAGCAGGACATATGTATGGTACGAAAATGTACCTGTTCTTTATCTAACATATCGTTAAATAAAACATTTAAAAATATAAAAAATCCAAAAATTATACCAGGGTCCTTATGCTCCCACTACTCATAACTGTCGCACAATAGACTAAGAGCCAATGTATATTCAGAATCAACGACCCTAAACTAGGAGCTTGCCGCTAATGGAGTTCTTATCTACAAACCATGTTGCAGACTGACGTCGACTTTCAGCGTGCTGCTTATCAACTAATGCTGTTTGCAATAGCACACAGCACCTAGTGATGTGGGAGTGAAGTGAGGCAGCCAAATACTGATAATAGCCGTCTGCCACGTGACAGCCACTAAGATAAAAACGACTTGTTTAACCATGAGTTTATATATTCCGACTCTCTCTTCCCCTGTCATTTCGCCAAGAATCGATGTTCTACTGTATTATCGTAATCCTTTCATAGTCGAACCATCATTGAATGCAACTTTTAGTGACGGAAATGAATAAATTTACGACGGATAATAAAAAAAAATTCGAAAATTGATAGTAGCTGACATTTTTAACTTTAATGAATAAGAATTTTGATGGGGCTGGTTAAAGTACATGTTAATTCTGGTCAACGCATGTGAGTTCGGTACAGGTTCAGCCTCTTTGGAAAACCCTGACCTGTTGCTGTACAACATAACCTTAAAAATTCATGTGAAGGCGAACGAGGATATAAAACAATCAAATTCTCGATTCTTCTATACCTCTAATAATCGAGGGTATCGAGGAATCGACTTTGAAATCCCTAATTTCTTCTTTTAATGGACTTCATGGAAAAACAAAATATATTCAACTATGAAAATAATTGTAAACAATAATGTGAATTTGATTCTCAGAGTAAACAAATTTGACTGTGTGACACATTTTCGAACACATCAAAATTATTTCATAAAATTTTTTTGGAAGGAAAAATTTGATGGCCGTATTTTGTCATCATATCTTATTGACAAATATAGTGAAGGAGAAAATTTGACAGTTTGACAGGGACTTATTATTGTTATCTATAAACTTGCTAGCAACAGTTAAGCCTACATGAAAACATTTGATTCCCTGATATAAAAATCATAGATGCATTAATGATAAAGGAAAAATGCCATGGTTACCTAGCTCCAATATATAGGAAAGACATAAACACAGAACCTTTTCCTAAATATTGATACTTTTCACCCTAGCAATAATTTTATCCCCATATTGTGGTAACTGATTCTGCACACTTTGTTTCCATAACTCACATTCCTCGTACAGTGGCATGGATAAGGTTATTTTCATAATCTTGAACAACTGAAACAGCTCCTAGTGTCCCTCTCTCGCCTTTGCAGTCATTCACCTTCAGGTAACATTTCTTCCCACTGATATGACTCCCTTTGAAGTCACATGTTTTACTGCCTGGATAGTGTGTTGATGGACTGTCCCAATGATGGTGTCTGTCTTGTGGCGAAGGATTATGTCTACCATGATGCTGTTGCCCTTCGCCCTGCTCTGCAGACAATGGTGGTCAGGGTTTTCCTCTGTATGTTTATCACTGTTTGTAGCATATGTACCCCCTCATCAACATGTCATCTTAGCTGATTTTGAGGAGATTTCATCTCAGCTCCTACCTCCTGCCAGGAAGATATATTTTCGCTATATGGAAGAGACCAGTGTAATCAATCACAAGTCCCCTGAAATGGTGCCAAAGGATGTCCTCTATAGTGGGGAGCTTGGGATGCTTTCCCTGATAGGGGAATAAAACTAGTCTTGCTCAGATTGTATGATCTCCCCGTGGTTTGCCCTGGTAAAACAGTGTTGTTCTACTGGGGCAGTAATTTGTAGTGAATAGCAGCGAAAATCAGCTGTTCCTAAGTACTTAGGTCTGTGGGGGGTTGGTCTCCCTATTAAAGGTACAGCCCATGTGATGTTATAACAGGTTGCTTATTTTCCGCTCAAACGGTAAGCTGAGGCCGATTAGTCCCAATATGGAGTGCATACACCATGTCTTTTAAAAGCACTCCCCAAAAGGGTGGCCCCCTCAACAGCCACTTGAAACAGCACAGTGACGATACAGGAAGTGGTTTTGATTGTGGCTCATTATTGCACCAGTATATCCCAGTTAAGTTACCTATGCCATGTTTTTTGGCACACTTTCGAAACTGTGCCAGTAGTACGGGTGGTGTAGTACGAGATCGTAAGTGCAAGAGTGGTACAAGGTGACATTGCACAAAAGTGCAATTTTTTTGCATATGCATTTTGAAAACGTGACTTTGAAAAGTGTAATGGTTGAACATGCACTTCCGATTTAATTCCAGGTGAGTAGATATGTTTTAATTATAATTGTATTGTCACTTGAGGCAATTGAGGTCGATGACCTTTGAGGATATTTAATATTTGTTTTATTGGGGATCTATGCAATTGCCAGTGGGCTGCAGGAGAGAAATGTTGTTCAATCACACATCTTCACTCGCCGACTCCTTGAGCGAGACTGACGTCCTGCTCCGACGAGTGCTGGGTCACAACTAAGAGGTGGGGTAGAGGGACATGAAATGCAGTCTCTCTCATTTGCTGAACAGCTGGTGTCACCTGGGTGACTGGTGTATGTGTGGAGGTAATGGAATTGCAATGAGTATAATGAAATCGAACATGTACTTACTTAACACTCATGAAGTATACATGCATGGAAGGTACATTTAATTATTACCAGAGTGCAAGCTTGGTTTCCCAACTGTCAGCTAGGCAGCGCTAGTATCAGTCTCACTCGGTTGTCATCTTAGTTATAGACTTGGCTGCTAGGAGCGCTAATGTGTCTTGATGCTGTAATTGGCTACTAGGCGCACTGGTGCTCATCATTTTGCTGTAATAAGTATGAAATATGCTAAAATTGAAAATATGTACAATTTGGTCGCGCACTAGCGAATTGAGACTTCTCGAGTGTGAGAGACACCGAGAGAGAGCATGCCAAGCTTCACTCAGCAGACAGTTCCTTCAAAGCTGCTGTCGCTCGATAAAACAACACTATACCATTACGGACTACTCGCAATATTTTCCGCTCTTATTTTAAACTGTAGAAATGAGATATGTTGCCATCGGGGTACCCAAATATTTCAATACGCACCGTTTAATTTACAAATAGTATACTAAAAACCAGGTTAAAATAATATTTTAACTGTGAACTATTTCTTACCGGTTGTTGCCAACACGTCGCTACACTCGCTGCTGTCAATTCATATTTCAAAAATAAATAAATATTACAACTTATAGAAGATATTAAGGTAAAGTTTTATTTAGTCAATAATACAGTACACTAAAGTTAACCACAGTGTTTATATATATATATAATGTGTGTGTGCGCGTGCGCACACAAGCGTGCATGCATATGTGTGTGTAAAACATGTTATTGAAAAAACGGGTTGACATGTTATGCCTAGAGTGTATTTTCAAAGGTTGATTTTCATAAGTCGCTTCCAATCGGGAATGGAATATATATGTATTTGAGGGTATTATCCATGTTTGAATATTTTACGGCAGCATTATGTACAACCACGTGGCTAACTGACGCCAAGTCTATGTCACCGCCATAATTGCATTTTGAGAGCTTATTTATGTAACATCGTGCGTGCAATACTTTTATTCGGGTTTGTGTTAAATTTTGTCATGATTTTGTGTAATTTTCACGTAAATTAATACATTTGTGTTTGACCATGCGGTCACTTTAATGTTTGCTTCAATCATAAAGAAAATAATTTTCGCTAACAGAATAATATTTTGTTGGAATATAATTTGTCATTTCTACAAAGAAATATTGCAATTCCACCTGCACCACGGCATCCACAACATATAAACTTGTTTTCACACATTTGTGTTTTTATTTTGAATACTCATCTCGTGCCCCATCATCTTCCAAGAGTATTTATGTAATTTTGTAATTTGTGTACGGCGATATTACTTCCGTCCTAGCCAGCTCTGTGTACAGGTCGTCATCACACTATCCATGTTCTGGCGAGCGAGCACAGACGAGTTTGCGTTAGTGATGCCAAGTAATCACATGCGTTTATATGTATTAAGTGTTTCATTTGTAATTCACTGTTTCCTGTCTTCAGGGAATAACCATCAGTCCACCCTAGCGGCTGTCAGCCCTCTTCCTTTGTGAAGATTGTGTTTTCAAACACCACCGTGACATCATCCATCTAGGCATGTGCTAGAATAATTGTGGGCTGGGGTGCACCCAAGCGGAATTGGCTAGTCATGATCGAGAGCATTATATTTTTATTGGCACAATGATCTGTACGAGCAATAATAATAAAAGCAAGTCTGTGGTGAACTTACCTCTTTTATTCAGTAGTGACAGAATCCTAGCCACATGTATTTTAAGTGTATACTTTCAAAGTGATATTAAGTAAAAGTTTAGTATTGCCTTCATATTGGTAAGTACGCACGGGTGAGACGGACACACAGAACCCACAGCATCCCTGAGAACCCTGTGCCTCAATAGTGCGGTGATTGGGTAGCACCGCTGGCACCCATTTAACCAGTAAGTATTTGTGTCATTTTTCGTCTCGTGTCTCACCTGACGGTGTCAAGTTCATAACCCAAGCAAACCATTTTAAATATTATGATTATTTTCTAAACCACGAGCTTTAACAACCAGTAGATGGAATGATACCGACTTTGTTTCCCAATCAAAACATTAAAGTTTTTATTTCTATTTTCCTAACCCTGAGCTTTAACTATCAGTGGGCAGATTGATACTGAATTCTAAGCATGAACAAGTCAGTTAACATTATTATTTTATATTTGACTAAACCCCCTAAGACTCTGAGAACTGGTGGGTGGATTGATACGAGAATCGATTCCCATTCAGAATGCATACATTTTATTTGCATAATTTAACAATGAGACAATGATGTGCTTTCAAGTTGTCAGATGAGGATTGAGGTTAGGTTAGAGGAGCGGTAAATAGAAAATGTTTAAATTGGAAGTTTAGGAATTTTGGTTACCCAGGGTGCCAGGCATTATTCTCCAGAATAATGCTAATGATGTCGATAGAACTGACTCGTCCTCAGGATCGTTCGGCCTACGACCACAGCATTATCCCTCCAGGGATTGGAAGTACTCCTCTGAAAAGTATTGTATATTCTTGCTTGAGGTGCTGTGGGATATCAGGGCTCCCCACACACCCATACGACACTTCACTTACGACGTTGCTGTTACATGTGACTATTTAGAACACTCATTGTACTGTCTGTATGCCTATGGTAAATTTGGTGGGAGAAGGCCCGTATCTTAAATGCCTTCCAGCTTCCTGAAAAAAATACCACCGGTATTTTGCATCACTGAGTAATTTATTAGGTATTGATCTACACACCATGTATGAAGTAACTTACACTTGCGGCTGAGCTATACCTGTCAGCATTGGTTATACAGATTAATGGGAGGCTCTGAGCGTGTAGCGTGTTGAAACCACCACCTATATAGTGCTGCTGTGTAAAGGTGGACGGTGGGAAGGGAAAGGAAGGAGGCGATGGAGGCTCGGACGTATGGTGCCACACCATTCTCGCGGAGAACTGTTCATTGTTGCCAAGTCGTCAGCACCTGCAGAGAACAGAGTATGTCCAACCACCCAGCGACCACCATGCTGTGCGTTGAGGTTGAACACTCGTGGAGCAGCACATTATCAGGAAGAACTGGCACAACCAACCACTCAACTCGCTTGTCTGTGAAAACTATTTTTAAAAAATTCATGGAACTTTCACCACTAGCCCTACACATAATGGGGCTTTGTATATCATTGTCAATATTGATGCACGTTCATTAGTTAACATGTAAAAACAATAGTAATCTAATAAATTTTTCTACTAAAAAATCTGATTTAACATGGTCCACTAAAAAGTATGCTAAATTGTGGGTATTGGTCAAAATGTAATATGTAAGCCTCGTAAACCTGAATACAACATGAAAATGAAATATTCTGTAAACAAAACGTTTCTAGATTCAATACTTTTCACGAGGCAGCATGAAATGTTTTAAGTATCGCACTATTTTGTGGCTACACAGACTGGCATTACAAAAAACGTGTACATATCATAGCCTTTGAGTTTAGGGCATATTTGGGGAAATTGTTTACTTGGCGAATTGTTTTGATAAGCATAATATTAGGTAGTATTAATTCAGGAACCCAGTTAAAAGGTTTAAATGTAGTTGTGTTTATCTGTGTTTTGATTGTATCGAACATTCCGTTGAATTAGTTGAAACAAAATGCACCTATAATCAACACATGTATCGGCCCATTACATACGATATTCTATAGTCTATCATATTATCAGTAATGAAGTTTACATATGTTCGTTTGAATAATTATATCAATAAAGATACTTTCTTTGGTTACCGCAACACGTCACTAAGATGATAGGTTACTATGCCAGACGTATTTTTATAGTGAAGTGTAAAACAGTAAATAAAGTTGACCTAAACAATAAAAGAAAATGTTACATTCACACTGATTTATAATATCAATGGTCACATAAATATTCAATTTGTGATTTTGGTAGTTTAATCAACAAAAAGTAATGTGTTTCTGCTGCTTTCTTGCAGACAAATTGCTATTCTGTCAGCATTTCCTCTATCTCTTCATGCCAGATGTGTCTCCAACATTTTACTACGAAAGCCTGCATATGTTTGCATGGACGTGTTCACGAGCCTCGAAATATGCATGTTACTTTGAATGCATAATTGTAATAAGCTACTGTACATCCTCTGGAGCAGAGAAGCATGTGATGTATAATAGGATACATTCAAGTGCTACTGCAAATAGTGCAGTATCTTGGGACGAAATTCATCAATTACGTATCGGGGAATCACCACACCCAACTGACATATGCAGAAAATGCAGCAAGGTGAAGTAAGCTTGAGTTCCAAAAACAGACCATGGGCAGTGAATCCTTGACACGTGGAAGACAACAAAAAAGAAACTAGTTAATGTCGATTAACGAAGTAAGTGTAAAATAGCACACAAAATGTAAGTTTTTACTGCAAATAAATACAAAATAGGAAGAGTACATAAATTAAAACATATAAACCAGCAAACAGTTTTCTAACATGCAATCTAGTCAAAGTTGATTTTCTATTAATATTTACTTTGCGTTTACATTGCAGTACCATTTGCCACTGTATAGTAACCGCCGTGGTTGGCGCGTGAAGTCACCCAAAACAAAATTTCAAAATTGGCAAAGAGCAATATTTTGTCAAATTTATATAGTTGCTTTAAAAAAAACACGGAAATTCAATATCAAAGTAATCTAAGATCGCGTTCACGCGGTATACAGAACTACTCCAAAACATGTTCAGCACTGCATGTGGTTACACTGGCTCCGAACTTGTTTCAATCGCAGTCACTTCTTGTTCTAAGTAAACAGGTTGTGTAAGTACATCGAATCGACTTTTCTTCTGTGTTGTGGTCTAATTGGCTACTATGAAGTAATAGGCAGTATTATTAAAATAGCTGAAATTGGCAGGACTTTATGCATTTGTTTAAATAAATAACAAGCCAGGTCAAAACCAGTATTCTCTATACTGTTACTATAGAAATAGGACAATTTGTGTTAAAATTAATTAAATACTAAATATAAATAGTAGTGGGAGCGATTATAAATTATTAAGGAAGCGTGTTTCGGTGTTAGGATTGCCCTCTGTTCGCATTCAGTTATTGAGGTGTAGCCACCGAAACTAGTTCCGTTTGCAAACATGTTCAAACGTGGCTGCCATACGAATTTTTAATAAATGCTTTTAGACCACTTGTGAGAACACGATTGTAACCGTTTACAGTAAATAACTATAAAGCCATTTTAAAGATACAAATGTCATTGAAATGCTATGGTAGCAAAAAAATTATATGTAACCCATTTTATAGTTATGTAATTCAAAAAGCAAATGTAAACAAATAAATTACAGTGACTATCATATATGCTGTCTATTTGGTACAGAAAGTCAGACGTTCCAAATAGATACTAGATAACTGTCAGAAGTGAAATAGGCATTAGTTTTACAATATATAAATACCACATTAAAGATATCGAACTTCAGCCATTCGTAATATAAGTTTAAACAATCGTTTAAGAGCAGATGTCTCTAGTAATTCCAGTAAACTGATGCAAGTACACACTCCCAACACTATTGTTATAATGACAATTATGTTACACTGTTCATGCAATCTCACAAATTACGGAAGTAGGACATCGAAACATAGGGAAACAACTAAGAGAAATCACGTTTCCTTATGATACACTCCCTATGTGGAATGCATTATGGTTTTTGTTCTTTTTTAAGAATGACTGATTTCTGTGCTGCAGTTATAAATGCAGATTCTCTAATTGTATCTCGTACTGGGAAAATAGGGTCCATGATTTCTGGCAACATGCAATGCATATAAAATTGTTCATGTTTTTGAGTCATTTCCTCCCTCCAAAATGTTTCATCCGCTAATATTTTTTCTGCATGTAGACTTTCCTGTTTATCTGTCATTACCACAAAATAGCAGAATTGGTGCCCAGTTATGTTCCGTGCTCCTAGCACTTGATAAAAGTAGTAGTGCATATTCTTACATTTTAAGATATTGTCGGACATCCTCAAAAAAAAGTTATTTTTTGTTTAGCAATCTCCATTAGACTCAGTGGTTTAGCAGAAGGAACGAAATTCATCTCAACCAAAGCACTTTCCTCTCTAACTAAACAACCTAGCCTAGCCCTCAGATAACAGCGTTCCAAATCCACAAATATGCAATACTAGTCGACATTCAATCATGAATCTGCCTCGAAGTGCTTAATAGCAGTTTATTCATTATGGGTGCCATACTTCACAGCTGGTGTTAAAATGTTAGGTTTATAAAGAAGTCGCTTAACCAAATTACAACAAGGCGTGGATTCTTTCCATCGGCAAACCACTCCATAATTACGTTATGTTGAATGACCTTGTATCTTATTATGCCATACTTTCTCTTTCTCTTTGTGCAACCATTTTGCACTGCAATTCTATCCCATTTTTCCACAGTAACTTGCAGCAATGCAGCAAAATAAGCTTACTTTTTTGCTGTAGGGACTCAGACCCACTACCACCAAATTGTAAGCCAGTGATCTTGACCACCTTGACCCCATGACCATGAATGGACTTGAAAACTAAAGCATGGGAAAAATACATATCAGCAAGCATATGACATTACAGACTACTGCCACCAAATTAGATGCAGGTAACCTTGGCCACATTACCTAAAATGACCTTGAAAAAATATTAAGAGAGAAATTTCCAAAAAATTACAACATATTCCTTAAAACCCTTCATGTATGACTCAATACCTAATGAACCATGACCCATAAATTATCCATTTATGACCCTTTAATAACACATAATGACAAATGACACCTAACAACCCAATAATGACACCTAACGACTCATAATCACCAATGATCATGGTGCTGATGTGTATATAGTGTTGATTATGGTGCATGTGGTGCTGATTGTTGTATGTGTAGTGCATGTGGTGCTGATTGTGATTGTGGTACTCATTGGGATTGTGGTGCTGATCGCGATTGTGCTGCTAATTGTGGTGTGAGCATATGGGTCACAAGTTAAAATAAATTCCTCCTATTTTAAAATAAAACTGTATAGTCCTACCTCCAAAGGCTGAAAGATGAATATTTGATTTAATAGTCTTGCTTTAAGAAGTATATATCCACGTCCTTCAGTATATTACATCGCTTCGTGGGTAAACTATTTTTGAATTTTGCAATAAAATTGCCTAGAACTACGGCTGGCTGCCACCACGTTTCACCATTGGCCGATGCATAACTTAGACTTTGTACTGAACAATGCAGCACTACGGCAGGCCCCCGCCATGCTTACTGCATTCATTCCGTCTTTAACATTAACTGTCTCATATTAAACACCTGTCAAATCGGTACCCATCAATACACTAAGAGGTATTGAGTGCAACATTTCCTGACTCCCAGTAGACGAATCCTTGCAGTTCTCGGTTTATTTTTTCAATCTATCGCCTTGCACAAACTTAATGGGACCAATGTCGTAATGCTTCATCACGCGAAAAGGTCACTTCGTACATTTCGTTCTCTCATACCGACAATCATTTTGACCATATGTGAAAGCCCAATCACAGAATCGGCACTAGCAACAACCAGGTAGTGATGATACAGGTCACGGCACCATGTTCGTTGAGGTCAAAGGCAGGCCTTCATGATAGACAAGAGTGTGCTTCCAAATCAATGTTAACCTCGTGGTGTCTGAATTCAACTATCAAGTTATACTATATAAAAGCAGTCATATTTTTTTACAGTAAATAGCATAGCTTATGCTCATCAAAAAACTTTCACCATAATATTTATATTTTAAAAAAATTCGAGAACGCTCTGAGAAAACCCACTTACTCGTTCGCCCCAGAAGAAAAACATGCTGATAATTATGTCTATATAAATATAAAAACATAAAATTATTCTCAATATACTTTATACATCATCATGTATAGCTATATATGAATATGTAAATATGAAAATTATCTTCAATTTATATTATAAATAATTATGTACAGCAATATATAAATAAGTAAATATAAAATAGTCTCAATTTATTTTATACATAATAATGAATAGTGATATATATGTATAGGTATATAAATATGTAAATACATATAAAGAATTTTTCAGTTTATGTCATACATAATTGTGTATAGCTATATATGTGTAAATACAAAATTATTTTCAATTTATTTCATACATAATATGTGTAATTTTAGGTAATTTCATGTGCATGTAAACGTGGGAATATAAAATTAACTTTATTGGATTTTATACATAATTATGTATAGATATGTAAATATAAAATTAAGTTAAATTTCAATATTTAGATATACATATGCTTACAAGCATACTTAAATAACTTACTGTTATGTACGTATAAGCATTGTTTTCTTCTGGGGCGAATGAGTGTGTGGGTTTTCTCAGATTGCTCCCATATTCATTTTACTATCAGGGAATCAGCACCACAATCGCAATCACCATGCAATCAGCACAAAAATCGCAGTCAACACCACATGCACTACAATCAGTACCACATTCACTACAATCAGCACCACTCTCACCACAAACAGTTACACATGCAACACTATCAGTCATATATACACCACAATTAGCACCACACACACATCACAATCAGCACCATATGCACCACAATCAGCATTGCATGCTGAGCAATCAGCACCATACACATAGAACTCAGCACTGCATGCATCACAATCCGCACTGCACGAACCACATCAGCACCATAAACACTACAATCAGGGGTCATTTAGGGTTGATTTGGGGTCATTTAGGGTTGATTTTGGGGTCATTTCGTGGTCATTAAGAGTCAATAGGTCAATGCGTCAGTTTTGTGAGGGGTCAGTCAGACAACAGGAGTCAGCTGTCTGCTTTAAGTGTGATCATGATTTATAGGTGCACGAAGAACTTGTCTGGAAGAAACTGTTGAAGATATAACTGCATTGTAATGTGATCAAGGACCTAGCATCTAAAGCCTGCCTACCTGCCTGAATGTGATGTCTCGTTTTTTATGTATAGTTTTAGGAATGAGGAATGTTTTTGATAATTAAAGGGCGAAAATCTGCGGGGAATCGAACCTGTCTGTTTGTATTGGGGCAAAGAATCTGAGTGAAGAATGGGCTGGTGTTGAGGTGAACCCTTTGTGCAAAAAAAATTGTACAAAAGAAAGGATGCTGTGTGCGTACTTGTGATGGGAAGCGGGAGCTCTAGCCGCCGTGTCGCTGCGATCCCTCTATTTTATGTCATCGTGGAAGATATCATCATTGCGAAATTGACCTGGGGTGCTGTTTATGATGGGAGTAGCATAAAAATGATGTGTCCAAACCTTCATAATTTCGCAGATTGCAGTAGGCCTTCTGGCCTGAAATATCACTCCTGCAGTCTGCTACTTATTTAATTTAGCATGGGAAATATACCTGATAAGCGTGAGTATTTTAAATATTTTTTTGCCAATAATTTCTTATGTACTTGAATAATACAAGAGTTAGTGTCTTCGTGACGTCACGATGGACTGACAGAGCGCAAGTATGCTAGCAAGCATCAAAACTCCATTTGTGAACAAAATTTGTTACAAAATTGAACACTGGTAATGGGTGATTTATCTCTCTCTTCTGACCTTTCAAAAATTTATCGTTCTTATGTGTATGGGATACACTGCCCTGTATTAGCTGAAACATTGTCAAAGTGCGTATGTATCTGTGCAGGTTCATAATGAACTAGGCACTATTTTAGAATTGGTATTTAGCTCTGGCAATGTGATACATACTCTGTAATTTTAGAAAAAATTATATATGGTGACTTAGACTTTAATTTCTTTTTTTGGTTAGGTCCTTGGTGTGTAATCATTGGCATTTCCTATTAAAATACTACGATTTTTCTTCACCTCGGAGTATAGCATCGATTCGGATATATAAATATGCAACACTGTTCGGGGCATGCCGTGTATTATCTTAAGTTCGTTACTGGCCATTTTTCCCCTATATCTGTAATGGGTGGCCTGTTTTCTCTTACCTCAATATGGTTTCGTGTGTGTGTATGTGGTTGGAGTATGAGCAAGAAGAGAATATACGAATTTTTTTCTTATTTCTTAGTTTCGTGGTATCACAAAGTATGTTTGGTTTTGCCGGAATCAATAAATAATTTTAAATTTAATTGTTATACGAAAAAATAAACAAAGGCGGCACAATTAATTTACAAAAAATTCGTACATCGAATTAATTTTCTAACATTCAAAAGGGATTTGCATAATTCTACAATTTCGTGGTCTCCGTAATGCACTGTATGCCATCTACCCTATTTTTTTTTTGCACTTGTGAAGTCTTTAATAATATATCTCGACTAAGTTGAAGAATGGTGAATGGGAGCTGTATATCTCTGTCTTTTTCTGGAATTCCTATTGTGGCATAAATCTGCATGGTGGACTAGACTCTCGGGAATAAAACTGTTATTAGTTCGCAGAATTCATAAATGGTGAATACTATTGACAACTGCTGGAATAGGGGGCGCGCATATAAATACACATGTTCGCATGTTACTTTTTATTCTGCTAAAGTCGTGTAGCAGTGTGTTTGGTTCTGGAGGGGGTGGGTAAGGGTGTTTTACTACGGATCAGATGTATCTCTTAATGGCACGAGTGCACGTAAATGTACGAAAATACATAAATTTGTTTGCTGAATATAACCATTTTTTATTGTTTTGTACTTATTTTGTACTTATACCTTTGTGCTAGCGTATCCTCTAATTAACCTATAACATTTTTTCCCCGTAAAACTTACTACATAATTTGCATGTAAAAAAAGTTTTATATGCAGACACTGGGGGCTAGAAATTTCGTTATACAATATCCATGTAGCTACATGGATATTTTTTCCTGCTAACTAAATTTCTTAATGTACTGATTTTAAACTTGGAAGGGACTGTAACTTTTTTTCGTCTTGGTCCTACATTTTTTCAGCATTGGCCCTTAAATTTTTGCATCTTTTTGGGTTACATACTTATATACTTATGCTGAGCATGCGTAGGCAGAGGAATAGGAGAAGGAGGAGGCAGAGGTGGATCATTTATGCAATTTCTTTGTTTACCTGTGTGGAGCAGTTTCTTCTGTGTGTTAATATATTTTAGCTTTGGTGGAATGTATTTTTCTGTATTTGTGCGGAGTTTTTTCTGTAATTATTAGTATTTTATTGCCATTGGTCCTGAAAATGTTTCATTGTTATTGTGATATCTACTTCTGTACCTGTGCAGAGCAGGTGGAGATGGAGGTGGAGCATGTGGAGCTTGCCAAGTGTATGGATTTTTTTAATTTTCTGTATTTATTAGAATTTTTCCTTGTTATGGGCATCGAATGATACATTTGTCATTAAAGTCTGAATGGTTCTATGCCTGTGTGAACATTTCTTTATTTATGTATTAACATTGGTCTTTGCTGGTCCTGTCGTCGCTGGTTTTGCCATCGCCAGTGGGCAATATACTTCTTCATCTTCCGACATTTTTTCTGTATTTGTCGTCATTGGTCCTACAATTTGTTCATCGTTGGTGGGGTGTAGACTTCTGAATAATTTCCATAGTTGGTTCTACATTCTTTCGACGGTGCAGTGCGTATTTCTATTCATTTTTTTCGTCATTAGTTTAATTTCTGTGTGTTAATATTTTTGAATGTTGGTGCGCTCCATACTTCTGTACCTGCGCGGGGCATTTTTTTTCTATTTATTAATATTTTTCAGCATTGGTCCTGAAATTTAGTTAGTTATTTTTTTTCCTTGTTAAGGGCTTAGAGCGATACACTTTTTATTGTCGTCTGTACAGTTATGTGTGTATTTGGGTATTTCTTTCTGTGTTTATTAATTTTGTTATTGTAGGTCCTATTATCAGTCCACCGTTTGTCCTGAATTTTTTTTCATTTGTGATGGTCTGTGTACTTCTGCATCTTACCATTGAATAAACTTATCTAGGATATCTTACTTTTTTCCCCCATATTTTACAATATATTATTTATACTTTTTGGGGAATATCTACATTTGTTTTAATTCGGCAAACATATTTTTACCATGTTTGTTAAAACGGACGAATTAGCGCGCACATAATTATAGGTAGTGCATTAGCGTGAGGCGGTTTAATGCAAAGAGGAGGGTATATACAAAAAGCATGGTTTGGGTGGACACTATTTTGCCTTTTTTCTATCGGTATAGTAGCAATGTGTATAATTTTTTCCCATCAGTATTATACATGTATTATATTCCTGCTAGTCCTCCCAGTATTGTACCATGTCTAATTGTTCATAAATGAGTATAGTAATAAAGGTATTATTTTCGTCATACTGTATAATTTTTCTCGTCCATTTGTCTTTCCAGTATTGTACTGTGTATAATTTTTTTTCTCATTAGTATTGTTACATGCGACGAAAAGCAAGCGGGGTGTATCTGAGTTTTTAAGGGATGGCTGTATTAGTAGTAAAAAAAATAAAAGAAACTAAATTTAATTCCTAATTTATTCCCTCTGCTACTATCTAGAACATCAATTAGCTGTTCTCACTTTTACTATTTCTAATTAACAGTGAGCGCCATATTTAATGTTTATTTCAAGTTTAATTAATGCCCTTCTTAATGTATCTCTTGATTACAGTCAATTAACTCATATCCACTACTAGTATGTATTCAGTATGTTTCCATAAGTTATAAGGTATTTCACTCATGCACTTAGTCCAATAGTCACGCCTGCCAATCGCACACTCTACTGCTCAATATACTCTATTGTAGACTCCCCTTCCGTTGGTCCACTGGTTCTCCCGTCGCTCGTTCTACTATCGCTCAGCCATTCATCAGCTCCAACTCAAAAACTGTAGGTTCAGACGGCCTGTCACACTTAAATCCCGACTTGTGCTGAGGTACGAGGTCAGTAATTCAAAGCATTCTTAAGATATCGGCCGAAAAACAATACTGCCAGGGTAAGCAGCATGCATGAAAAAGAGATTTAAAATATGACACACTTTAAGGTAACTGATATGTCGAAACTGCTCAGTCGCTTTCCTCGGAACAGTGTGTTCTCTGTTTGTCCCATTGGTATAGTAATGTATGTTTTGTTCCGCCTGTAGCCTATAATTTATTTCATACTTGTTGCACCATATTTTTCTTACCACTCCTGTACCTTGTATAAGTTTCTCTCGTTTTTGCTGTACAATTTCGCATAAGTATTGTACCATGTTAATCTTGTATGTCTCCACCAGTATAATTTTTTGGCTAGTGTGTTTTGTGTGAACCAGGGCTCAAGCGTGGTCCTTACTTATTCCTGACTTAGGCGAAGGTTCCTCGATGTATTATATGGTAAATGAATATGCTGTTGCTCTCTGTTGGGATTCTAGACATTAAGTGAGAAATACTCAAGCCTTGATAGCTCTCTCAGGAACATTGTTCTCTCTACTGTGGCCTGCGCATTGGGTGGCTGGCTGCTGCAGTTCGCACGTGTGCTTTCGGTCAGGTGTTCTGCGAAAAATGCAGGTGTTGCGAATACCACCTGACGTCCAAGTCTAGAGACGATAATTGAGGCAGCCTGCCTTGAGGTGCACATACTTCCTTCGTTTTATAAATTGAATTACATTATACACACACATTCATACACACACACATAAATACACACACACATACATATACACACATACATACACACACATAAATACACACACACATACATACACATACACACACACACACACACACACACACATATATATATATATATATATATATATATATATATATATATATATATATATATATATATATATATATATATATATATATATGGATGCTTAGAAAGCAGCCAAGTAACTAATTTTTTCCCCCAAATTTTGAAATTTCTCAATGATTTTGTTTTAAAACTAAACATAGCCTATTCCCATAGGGAAGAATGTAGCTTTCTAACAGTGAAAGAATTATAAGAATAAGGTTAGTAGTTCCAGAGATTACCTTTATCAAACAAACAAATTTTACCTCTTTATATAATAGTATAGATGAACGAAAAAAAAAAAAAAAAAAACCAATGATCGCTTACCAAGATTGCTGCTGGACTAAGATGGTGCTCGCCTACCAAGATGGTAGAATGGGCATGGGTGAGGGGTGATTTCCAGAAAGTTAAGTTTTCTATAATAATTTTAAAATGAGTATTAAAAATAATTTATAAAAATTTTAATAATAAATTTAAAAAAATTTCGAAGCAAATGAGCTTACCAATATGATGTCTAATGTGTCTCTAGGCTGTTCACGGTTAAATGAGTACTTTTTAAGGCCCTTCTTAATTTTTCCTTTCATCCAATTTTCATCTTCTAGCTGCTTTTTAGTATAAACATTGCAATGTGAAGAATAAACACAGAGTATATATTTCACCACCCTCAAAATTTAATGCATGATTGTGCAAGAAGACATATTTATAAGTGGTTAGAGCCTGTTGTGAGTGCCTTAAAAAGTGCTCACTTTACCGTGAACAATCTACCAATATGGCGGCCTCTAGTAATGAAAAACAAATGAGGAACGAAAAATCAAGATGGTTGACTGATCATATTTGAGAGGAGTGGAGGGAAGTGAGTCAGTCGTCTACTGGGAGTCGAACTAAATTTAGTATTTTACGGAATGAACATGACAGGGAGGGGATAAATAGGATTCAACTAATTACCCCCCTGAAATGTATGTTTTTTTTACTTAATGATTTTATACCTTTTTATTAACGATTTCCAAAAAATTCTTAATAATCATTTTTTAATCAATTTTTATTTTTTTTAACGGTTTTTAATAAGACATTTTAAGGTATTTTTTTTCAAAGTGAGAGCATACCAAGATGGATGGGTCCATCGCTTCTACTTTTTTTGTCGCTAACAAATATGGAGGTCATAGCAAAAAGTTTTCAAAAAGGTTTTGAAATAAGATTTAACAATTTTTTAAATAATTTTTTTGTAACAAATTTGTTAATACTTTTTACTATATTTTCGGAATTTTTAAATTAAATATATAGTAATTAGAAATTTTAATAATTTTTTAATATAATGTTTGTAATACTTTTTTCATTATTTTGAAAGAATTTTTTTGGAATATTTTAATTTTTTGGGTTAGAGGTCACTGGGGTCAAGGTCAAGGGTCATGGGTCAAAGATGGCTGTATGGGTAACTTTTCGATATGGCTTCTGGCCGAATCCGATCCTCTTGTGCGTCAATCGCCATTTCCCTACTACTCGTTTGATATATAGCTGTTTCCACTCGCTTGGCTACGGGCGTCAGTGCTTGGTTGTAGGGTTTACTTATTGAGAACAATCTCGCACATACATCTTGTTTTATTATTTTTATGCATACTACAGTATTGCATCATTTGTTTGAAATTAGTAAAACTTGTGGAAGTTTTTTTTTGCAGGAACCTCGAAAGTTACATAATTCTTTTTATTTTCAAGCTTTTTGTGTTTACTGAACCCCCCCTCCCCCTTCCATCTCAATAATATTTTTTTTCATCGTCCCTTTTTGTCCTTTCAGGCTCAACCACTAAACTGAAAGTTGTATGCGATATCATGTGTTATCAAACTCCTATAAACGATATGTCACGTAGTGAAAAACATCCGGACGGAATATAACTGTCTTGAGTATGAAATCTCCTAACCCCTTCTGATAATTCAGACTTCCCTACGGATACTTATAGTACCTAATTGCATTAATACACCATGGTTTGTTCTTATTTTCTTGCAAATTGCACTTACATTACATGTATTTATTGTATTACACAAAACATTTAACATTACTACTCGTACAGTACATCAACAAAGTAGGCCTGCTCGTGCTTTGTTTCATATATGGTAACTATAACTGCATTGTGGCAGTACACCTGACTCGTGGTAAAACCGACAAAAGCTGTTTCGCAGTTCTTTAGCTAAAGACATTATAGCCCTATTTGTATGGAGCATTTATAACTGGCAAATTTAGCTGCACGCACATGCTGCATTTTCCTTTTTACAGGCTTCCTTTTGCTACATAATGGCAACTATTTATACGTTTGGCTTTTCACATTGTGTATCGTTTGTCTGATAAACGCACATGGAACTACAACACTCGCACAGAGCCGTCAACTTCTTGGAGCGCAGCTAGGTTTACAGATGTGCCCGAGCGTAATTGCTCAAGGCCGCTCGGTTGGCACTGTGACAGATGTAGCAACTACGCTCGCCAACCAACTCATCATCCACTACTTAGCGAATATTTTGTTCACGTCCTTATGTATTACGTCCTTCCTATAAGAAATACAGTTATGCTACCACTGACTTTTTTCATTGTTTCATAGTAATGGAGTTTGCTACACAATTTTCAAACTTAAAATACATAGACTGTAACGTGTAGCAGATTTAATATTTAAACTTGTGATATTACTTTAGGTAACAAAAATATTGTTTTCGTCATGTTCCCGGGCGACATTGCACTTCCTTCACCTGCTGTTTGATTCTTCTGGGGAGGTGCTAATGCACCCTCCTTACTCGTGCTTCATTCCAGGAGCTCCTCCCCAACATCGCCGTCGAGGGTCTCTGGTTCACTTGCAAACTCCTCCCACACTTCCTGCTCCTCACTCGCTTGATGTGTTGGGTACGTGGTTTCTGCAGTGTTTCCATCGTTCGTGTCACCTATGCCCACGCTCGCCTGACACCTGGTGGATGTGGCCTCGTTCAGCATCGACAGTGCTTCAGCATCTGATGGGGGCATTTCTGTGGGAGGTGCCGCACCACCTTCCTCCTCACTCATGTGCGTTGCCTGCTCGGCAGGTGGTGTGCTGTCATGGGGTGTTCAGGCTCCAGGAACATCTTCGCCACGGGTGTCTCCGGGTGATAGACAGACTGAATCCCGATGTGCCCTTGGCATTTCCTTCCTACTCGGATCAGGTAAGTGATAGATCCTATGCATTTCATGATCTGGTGCGGTCCCGTCCAGCGTGCAGCGAGACGGGCGCAGGAGTTCTGTCTCACTGTGGGTGTGCTTTTAGGTACACCTGTTGACCTGGTCGTAGCATTGGTGGCAGTCTCGTACTTGTGGGAACCAACCCCGTGATGTACCGCTTCTGTCGCTCCACCTGCTTTTTGTCATCTTGGCGAAGTTTCTCGCATTATGCTGTGCTGCTTCCGTTACTCTCACCAATGAAATTTTGCTAGCAATTCCTTTCGCCGGGAACTGTTAGTCTGTGCCTTAACAGTTCATCAGCTGGCATGTATCCTGTTCCAGCGTTGACATGCCGGCGGAGGATGAAGAGGGCGGCGGGCAAGTGTTCGGCCCATTTTGTAACTCACCCAAATGGAGCCGCAGTTCCGCCTTCAAATCTTGATTGTAGCATTCAGGGAGGGGGAGGCTCTGGGATGGTACACCACCATCTTCAAATGGTACACCCCCTACCGGGTGCACATTTCCTGCCACTTGCGTCCGGAGAATTGAGTTCTGTTATCACTGAGTACCTGTTTAGGGTATCCCCTGCATGCGAAAAACTCTTGTTCTAGCATTTTCACAATACTTGCCACACATGCGCTGCTCATCACGTGAGCTTGAATCCACTGGGAAAAATTATGTTTGACCACCAGGATAAACCTTTCCCCCCAGATGTTCGTGGGTATGGCCCCATCAAGTCGAGGCTGACGATCTCGAAGGGCCATCGAGGCAAACGTGGCTGTTGCTGTTGAATCCCATCATTCCTGCGTGATTTATAAGTCTGTCAGTAAATGCAGTTTTGCACGTTCCTCCTTGCATCACATAGCAGGCCGGGCCAGAAAAAATTGCTGTTTCACATTCCTTAGTGTTATTCCTCAGTCCTGTTACATGACTGGCATGTGCATGGTCTAAATCTCGCTCCCTACAGTTCGGTGGCACATAGAGTCTCCATTTCATTGGGTCCTTTACTGAGCAAGTTTCCAATAGATTGTCAATTACACACCATTGTTCTCCTGCTCGCATCTCACACAGTGCCTTTTTCTCCCTCACCAGTGTGCAACTGTCTTGTGCATTCACTATTTCGAGGTACAATTTATCGACTAACACTTCCGTATTTACAACCTGCAGTTTGTTGATATTTATCTCGCTGAACATTTCTTGTGTAGCAGGTGGTTACTTGTCGTCCCATTCTGTCTCATCTGTGACGATCATGCTCATTTCTGGCACGCGTGATAAAATATCTGCTAACTGAATTTCTTTCCTTGGGACATACTCCACAGTCTAAGTCGTATGACTGTCGGAGCATCGCCCACCAGGCCAGCTTACTTCTTACCTCCTTCATCGCATGCAACCATGCTATATATCTGTTGTCTGTCCTGAGAGTAAAACGCTGGTATTCCAGGTAGGGTCTGTATTTCTTGACGGCCCATACAACTGTTAACATTTCCCTTTCATTAACATCGTAACTTATTTCTATCTGGCCTAAATTTGTGCTCCCAAAGTCAATTATGAATTTCGTGTCATCTTCGGCGCATTGGTACAGTATGGCAGCCAGCCCCTCTTAGATGGTGTCTGTCTGTAAATATTAGGTTGTACAAATAAAGTCCGCCCAGGCAATGCAAGCACTGGGTGACATGAGGGGTGGTGTTTCGGCAGCAGATGAACAACGGTTCCGGGTAATTAATAAAGTCTATTGCTGAAGAAAATGACTGTCCAAAATGTAGAGCGTGCGAAACGCGAGTCACGATGTAACGCGCTACACCCATCGCAAAACGAACTATGACTGACTGGAAAAACATGGCGGGCTAGCACCCTCTTTGGAGCTACTTGTGAAACATCACATTCGCATAAAAATGCTTTTCACTTGGCTTAGGAGGATCCCTCACTTTGCTAAAATTACCTATTGTACTACAAAAGAATAAACATGCATAATGACACTGTGATATGAGATAAGGGTGGTTACACATGAGAATGAAAAATACATTCATAAAGAAAAACACTGCAAAAGAAATATATTTGGGCATTAAGGCATTTACCTGCGGTGTTTACTGTCCGCGCTCCTGCTCTGAAACCCTAGCAGGAATGCACCTTTGGAACATAAGCCGGCCACGCTATACGACTGTACTATCGTACAAATAAAACATTCACTCACCTCAAGGCAATGGGTCGCTAATGGTGAACCTGGATATTCTTGTTCACTACTTGAACTGCACGCACTTGATACACCAGAGGAATCACTACTATAGTCAAGACGTACACCGATACTGTTGATTACATCTGATACAACACTGTCCTTTTCCCAGTATACAGTCTCAAGTTTCTGTACATGACCACAGTACCCTTTCCAGTCGGTCTTGGTTACACTGTCATACAGATGATTGCGGGAAGTTAGGAGCAAGCTTCCCGGCAACCCAAATTATTAAATTAACACTGTTCATTTGGCCATGATAGTCGCCAATGACAGTGCCAGTTTTATATATAAGAAGAGCATTTTCGATAAATCCGTTAATACCCCCAGTATGTACTACAATTAATCTGTTACCTGAATTCGCATTATCTTGTATGCCGAACACTTCTTCACGTTGCCAATATTTATCAAACGTTAAATTACAGTCCATCCATGCAAGTCTATGTAGATAATTTGTTTCCAACTTTGTGTGTGCTGTTTTACCTAGATAAACATGTTGCTAAGATACGATGTGAGGTCTCTCAATTAGTATCTTCCTGTGACCTTGCGGTTATTTTCACCGAAAAACAGCATACCCAAAAGAAGGGAAAAAGGGACAAGGGAATAAAGGCATACATATTAACACTTTAACAAACAAATCTTACACCACACTATGGTCAGATAAATCAACTATAGTCCATTCCCCATTGGAAGCAACTTTCTCGGAGCCCTGCTAAATATCTACTTGCAGGCCCGTTTCGTAACCTTCTGCCAAATAAAACAAACATTGCCATGTGACTGCTGTTATTTTAAACCGTAATAATGACATATGTTGTCATCGGGGCAACCTAAATATTTAATTATTTCAATAGGCACCTTTTAATTTACAAACAGTATATTAAAAAACTTGGTTAAAATATTATTTTAACTGTGAACTATTGCTTAGTTGTTAATTAATATTTAAAAAGAAATAAATATTACAAGTTATAGAAGATATTAAGGAAAAGTTTCTTTTATTCAATAATACAGGCCTCTAAACTTAACCAAAGTGTCATATATTTGTGGCATACATGTTATTTAATATACAGGTTGACATGATATACCTGGAGTGTTTTTTCAAACGTAGATTTTCATAAGTCGCTTTCAATCGGGAGTGGACTATAGATGTTTTATCACATTTTGCAACGGAGTATGCGACCACAGAAAGTCTATTTTCTCTTTTACCACAGGCGATAATTTTGCAATGGTAGAGACACTTTTTTCTTGAATATAATAATCCTGAATCGTCCGCCGAATTACACATAGATCAAAGACATCAATATTCACGAAGGTATGTTCTGGCATAGTTTTCCGTCGTATACCTGGTATGTGCAGGTTATTGCTCTCCCTGCTGTTATCTAGTTACTTATTTTCCTTCTGTATATTTTTAATTAACGCCTGCGACAATCCAGCGTAGTCTGCAGCTCTTGCTTTCACCTGGTTTTCTGTGAAAACATAATGTTTTTGTTTCGCCTCTTCATCACACTTTACTTACGATTCTTCGGGCCTCAGAATGAACGATGATGTTTATCTTCCGGGCAGACATAACACTCGCAGCGGCGATGTTCACGACACTTCGGAGCTAAATGCATTATTGCTGATAGTACATGCGTGACCACACTTCCCACTCCCTGCTGTGACTCTCTGTCTTGCCTTCCCCTTTCCTTATACCACCGGTTTCAGAGCTGGCTCACAGACAGTATGTGTACACGTGTTCTTATGTATTATTTGTATTGCCGTTAAGCTCTTTAGAATATTAAAACATTAAAAGTGGGGATCTCCTTTTGTATCACTGTGCTCGGGTGCTCACTACACCTGCATATCTCTGGTGACACTACCACTGCATTGCACCTGTGCCGCCTGCAGAATGTAATGTGCACACTCGCTGTGTTGCTGTCGGAGTCTTTGTTGATTTTGTGAGGCGGGCAAATGGACTTCTGCGAAAAGGTACGCAGCACGCGTCAACTAATTACATATCAACACCCTATGAAAAAGAAAACTCTCGACTAAACCCATTGCCATATTACAAAGATTATCCTTCTCTTCCCTTCTTTCAACCAATTACATACTTATAACCCTTCCTGCCATGGCTTATCCCAGTCGTCTGACTAACATATTGGATCCCAAGTGTATTGCAAATTTAAAAAATATGTATTTAACTAAAAGTATTTAATAATGCACTTACCTAATCACATATAACGATGGAGTCGATGAACATTTGCTAAATACAAATGCACACACCTGTGTATCCTGCACTCGTCTACTGTAATTTGTTTTAGAGTGTGTCTGTCACCTTTGTTTGCTACAACACGATAATAGATAACAAAACTATTACAAACTAAAAAAATTATTTAATTATATTAATTAATAGAACACTTACACTTGGCTAATAATGCATAACAATTTAGTTAATGAATATTTACCACACACACGCTTGCATAATTTATCTAAATTGAATATGTCCGTTCCCTATGACACCTAGAGCTCAACTGAAGGACCGTTTGCATATATAAAATTAATTACTTTCGTTCAATCAGGTGGTTTTCCTTTGGCTAATCACTCACTTGTGTTCTACTAATTACTCACTATGTTCGACTGAGTAGTCGCATAAGCTACACTTTTTCACCTGCATTCAACTACCATATTGGAATGTGTTAACATAAATTAGAGGTAGTTATAAAAAAATCCACTTCAAATTTGGAAGTAGTCGACAAAGGTTGGCAAGCGTAACAAGAATAATTATTGTCTGTGATGCAACCTGCATACATATCAGTGTACCAAGCGAGATACAAAACAAACTTCTTCAGGTTAAAAACTACAACAAGAAAACCAACGCAACAAGGCAAGTCAACAAAACGACAGTGTCTCCTACATGCTGCAACATGCATGCCCTGGAGCCAACTTTCCTCATTGACAACATGACCTTCTTTCACTCCAATGCCACATCCACGCTAGACTGGGACCGAGACTTAGCTGACTAACAGGCAATTTCGGTCATTGTCAAGGGAAAAACGGGGGATGCAGCTGCATTGTGCAAGAATGTGCATAATCACACACATGTATAATTGCACTAGTACACATTTACGCACTCGCTTAACAATAATCACACAATGCATATTTGCCAAGTACCTACACTTTTGTCATGTATGCATATGCATAAGTAGCAAGTACTCATTATTCAATGACCAATGAATATCCACGTACTTGTATAGTTGATTTACAGTGTGTAGTCACCAACTCCGTACATATCCTATCCTTAAGACAGTCAGCTTGTGAATGACCTGAGAGTGCTTTTATCTACCTACAAGGCAATATAATGGATTCCTGTCACATCGAAAATTGTTTAAAATAATTCATAATATTTCGAAGTCATACTGTAGTCACTGCAAAAAAAAAAAACAGACCAAAAGTACATTTCTATATATACTTCCAAACAAAATATTCTGTCATGTACTAAATCAAAATACCCTAACACTACATACAATCCAGTCCATTACATTATATAGGTTATACCAAATACTTCCCTTCATACCATCTAGAACAACAAAGCAATCATATACGTATTCCTATGAAATAATATAACAAATTACCCTGAAAATATATTTCATCGTTATATACTCAACCTAAATGAAATCTCATTCTAATTGATCATAACAACAAACCAGCAATTCAAATGTTCCAGGAGAAAATATTATAACCATCAATAATTGCAATCCATATCGCCACACACAACTCATTTACACTGATGCATGCGTGTTAAGTGAGACTGGCATGTATGTCGAGGATTTTTCCGCTTGACCAAAAGCGGGGTGGTTTACACTGATTCTACGGTACAAAGCGAGGGGTGTTGGCTATTGCTTCCTTAATTGTGGGTTTGGGTGTTGCGGTTGAATAGGGTTTCACCCAATGGTGGCGACCTTGATCTACTCCCAAGCGGCAATTCCAGTCAAAGGCATCACGGCTCCAGAAGTTGGGGTTTGCCCCGCCGTATCGGGCCTCTGTTCGGTTTAGAAACCCTCTTACCACCAGGTGGCACAAAGGGTGAATGTGAATGCACGGTGGGAAGACAATTACAGTTACCGAAGCAGGCACTACTGTTTGTCGCCTAAGTTGGGAGGTGTGGTCCTGTTCCACCTGCCTTTCCTGCATAGGATGAGGTAATACTATCCACAGTTTGATAGCAGCATGATCCAGATATTGTTTTCTACACCTCTTGCCACTCCTCACATTGTAAGCCATAGGGCACACCGGTCTGACAGCCTACCCACTGCACTTAAACCGGAATTGTAATTAAAGTGTAGCCCAATAGTGACTTGCCATCATGAACTCGATAGGAGTCCCCACTAATCCCCCATGTATGCGGTGTGATCAGGGACGTGGAGCCATGTGGGCCATCAAGCCTCTACTAATTGTGTGTTCGCACCGGGTTGGGCAGTAACTCCCAAGCTAAGGTCACTTCAGCACTAACTGAGTGCTCAAAGTGAGAGATAACCTGAACTTGTAGCCCCTCCCTACATGTAGGTCTTTATAGTGGTTGGGGAGTTCCTGTTTCTCACCACCTGCACTGACTTAGTGCTCGGGGGTTGGGAAGAAACAGGTAGCAGTTTAATGTGGATGTAAGATAGCTGGGTTCCTGCTGGTGGTGCATGTCGTATCTTGTTCCCGTCCGTCACACAAACAAGTACCATGTAAATGAAAAACAGAAGGGTACTTAACGATGGATGTTTATTGGAGATGCAATAAACACATGACATTGTGCTACCTCCTATCAGGCCATAGAGAGCTGAAATTAAGTGCAGTTCCAGGTGTAGGCGACCTGGTTCTGGTAATAAAGGGGAGTAACTGGATCGAGACGAATACAAAAGTATTTAAAGTTAAACTGGCAAAGGAAAGGGTGTCTGGAGGAGACAAATGGAAGATATGTGTTCGTGTTCGATGGATATCAAAGCATGGTGAGTAGCCACTGGGGGCATACTCGCAGCTTCCAAAGTTCCTGAAGGTACCAGCACTGAATTAGTGCTTCGGGATGTCACGCGAGAGTGTGCAAAGAATGAACTGCCCGATCCCGGCAGCATCCAGTCTTATACAGGTGAAGTTTATAGGCTGCCAGCACGGACTTTGGGGAGAGTGAGCACATCCTTGCTGGTCACCATTTCTGCATCGTGCCTCGTCGGTGGCGCTTGGCCTTGCATGGTGGCATGCGGCTTGTTGGCGCTCAGCAGGGGAAGGGGAGTGCTCTCCTGCCGGGTTGCGTAACCTTGAGATGAAGAGAATCCGTTCATAAGTTCTTGTTACCTGGTAGTGGACAGTACAGAATTCATGTAGAAAATTCTCTGTCTCCTTCTAAATTGATGGAAATAAGAACATTTAGCGATGAGTCGTAATCGTTGCTATCTAGTAGGTTGAGCGTGACACGTCAATTCGCCACCTCCCCCTCTGTCACGATGAAGACTCATTGTGGAACAAGTAGTGGAGAAAGGTGTAGGCCCCCTCTCTGGAAGGTCTAGAGGGTCTGGGTAAATGTCGGTAGACGTGGTGAAGCAGATAGCACGAAAAAAAAAATTCGATAAGGTAGGTGGGACCCTTAAGCTTGGGTGGCTTGACTGCTGTAGTGGCGCGTGTTCTGTGCACTATAGTCGCTTGGCTGGCGAAGTGAAACGTGTGACACATGGAGTGGTGGCTACTGGCCGGCAACCTTGATACTATCTCTCTCTTTGAGATGGGTGTCCTTCTCTACCTTTCGCCTGGTGATGCGTAACCAATTACACAGACCCATGTACCGCTCGTGTTGAACTGTGTTGCGGGAAGATTCCTTCTTGTGAAATTATGTGTCCCAGATAATCTATTGAAGACTTGCAGAAAAAAAGCTTTTCAACAGCTTGCAAGTCATTCCATGTAACTCAAATCTTTCCAACACTCTTTGCAGATGGCCTAGGTGCTGCTCCCAACTATTGGAATATATTATTACATCGTCGAAGTAGGCAAAACAGAACTGGCCGACGTATCCTGTTAACACTTCCACTGACATCAGTTGTTGGAACGTTGCTGGGACATTTTTCAAGCCGTATAGCATGACTCGAATTTGCAGGTTTTCGCCTTCCAGCATTGTAGAGACTGTATATTTGCACCTGTCCGGGTGGACTGCAATCTGCTAATACCCCGACTTCATGTCGAGAGTATTGAATCTCTTGGCATTGCCAATGTTTCATAAGGTATGAGACAAGTCTATAGCTGGGGGAGCGATCGGGTGGGTGACTTCAATTAGCGATTTGTAATTTACACAGAATCGCAATTTCCCATCTTTCTTTGACACGAGGACAACATGTGAGTTATATGGGGAATTTGATGGCTCAACGATTCCTTGGTCCTTCATGTCATTGCGTGCTTCATAATGAGGTCAGGCCGGTGGGCTGACACTTGGTATGGTCGGCTGTAAACCGGTACGTCAGTGGTCGGCCATATTTCGTGTTGAATAAAACGTGTTTGTCTTAACAGCCCTCCTTGTCCAAATGCTCTGGGGTGCTCGTCTAGTAAGGCTTTTAATTGGTAGAATTTTGGTTATTCAAATTTGTGGTTAATGCACGTTGGGTCGATGGGCATCGGCGTAAGGTCATCTGGATTTTGATCCCAGTTAATTGTGATCTGGTTGGTTTCTCCCAGATAGGCTTTCCATTGTCCATGATCTACAATACATTAATTGCGGATAAGCCATGGACACCCCAGTACTATCGATTCGGACAGGTTTTGGTGACACAATAAATTCTGTCGGTGTAACATTACTTTGTATTTTCACTGTCAAGGTGATATGTCCAGTTACGACTAGGGTGGAGTCGGGTTGCGCCATTCGCACTGTCCTGGTTTGAGATCTGGTTTCAGCGAGTTGGCTTGGGATTAACAAATAACTCCGGATAAAATTTCCTATGGCCGTTGAGTCCAGCGAGGCGAGCACCCTGTCGTTATTTACCTCCACTTTTATGTGTTGGGCTACAGGAATCTGTACTTCTTCTTTTAATCCCTGGAGGGTGGACCCTTGGGTTCCGGGGTTGGTAACCTGCTTCGTGTCCCATCGTCGGCGTTTTCCGACTTACTACTGGGAGTTGGTTTTCCAGTCTGTTTGGCTGGAATCGTTGAAGGTGTTCTTCAACTCGGTTGTATGGAAGAGCAGCTCCCTATGGTTTTCGAGAGCAGTCCGTGTTCCAGTGGTTCTCTGGGCAGAACCAGCATTTGGGCACGAAGGCCAGGCAGGGATTTTGAGCCGGGGTACTCTTAAGAGCTGCCACTGGCGGAGTTTGAACTTCTGGGGTCTTGGGTGACACAGGCCTTTCAAAACTAGTCTGAGCAGCGAAATTTTGTTATGCCTCTCGGGCTTGGTTAACCAGTTCGTCCAAGGTGATTGGTCTGGTGGCAAGAAGGACATTCTTAATGTTGGGTAGAATCGTTCTACTGATGGGGTGAACACGTCTGAATATCTATTCCTTCGTCTCTATGAAGATTTCTGCTTCATCGTCGGGCATCTGGGTCTGACTATGAAATTGAGTTATCAACCCAGCCAACACTTCCTCGCCCGTGAATTACATCGCTAGTCTAATACTGAACTGCTTCCAGTCCGTTATAAATTCCCCATATCTTTCCCACTAGGTAAGGGCGACGCCCTTCAGATGTAGTTAAGCTCTGTCAACCTATTGCTTCGGTGGCAGGTCTATATCATTCTTGTGTGAATATTACAGGGTCCTCATGGGGCCGACCCGCGAAGTCGGTAATTTAAATGTCGTCTTCCCATCCAGTTGCTGGATGGCCAGGTGTCGTGCCTTGTTGTATGTAGATTCGGGAAGGTTTGGATCTGCAGGAATGAGAGATGTATTTTCTTTGGCATCTCTCACATTGGTAAGCCATTCCAGGCATAGAGACGCACTCATTTGGCCACCCATTACATAAATGATGATAGCATTCATTGCATGTTGTGCAGCTGATGTGATGCAGGCCTTGACTGTGACACGTAACTTCATTGCAGAAGCTCATAGGTTGTTGACGGGACTTAGCATAACGGTATTCTAGTCTGTCGGTAACTTGTGCCTCTTCAGATCAGCCTATGCAGGCATAATGAAACCACTTAGTGCAGTATGCACATTATATTTTCACAATTGGCCTGGCTAAAGTGGGTATCGGGTTCACTGTTGTCGTTCTTGCCTGAGACAGCATTAACTTCCAAGTCTGACATTTTCGGGCTAAAGGGAGCCTCGGGGTGTTTGTGGACTCCCCGAATTCCGCTTGATTGTTTTGTTTGGTTTAGACAGTTAGCTCTCAGGGTATCGTTGGTCTAGTTCGTGCCGTCACTGCGAACAGCTATTTGTCTGACGCCCCACATTGGGTGCCAGAAAATCTCTTGACACTTGCCTAATAAGTCTGACTGACACTTATGTCAAGGATTTTTACACTAGACCAAAAGTGGGGTGGTTTAGACTAGTTCTACGGGACAAGGCAAGAAATTTTAAGGGCTTTGTTTTTGTGTGTGTGTTAAAGGATATTTTTCATGTTTAATTATTTTTTGGCCGCATCTTTTGCGACCACATGGTTCATAGACGCCAAGTTGATACCTGCGCCATACATGCAGTTTGAGGTTTTATTTGTGTAATTTGATGTGCGCCATAATTTTATTCAGGGTTCTATGTAAATTTTATTCAGGGTTCAATATATCTTTCGTGTAATTGATGATTTGTATGTCTGACCATGCAG
This sequence comes from Dryococelus australis, assembly GCA_029891345.1. Lineage (NCBI taxonomy): Eukaryota > Metazoa > Arthropoda > Insecta > Phasmatodea > Phasmatidae > Dryococelus > Dryococelus australis. Next base: position 65,381,644 of record CM056994.1, on the reverse strand, counting down.
TCATCTTCAATGTCTGATTTTCTTGCCATTCAGTATGGTACATAATCAAAACCAATTTAATCTGCAACTGAATAATTTTCCCAACCAGAATATTATTTTGTTTGACCAGAATCTGCCGTCTTTGCAAAGAAATACATCATCTTCACCTGCACCACATGCTATGCTGTAACACTTATCCAGCGTCATCCGCGTCATCTAATACAGCTTCCATGCCCTTGCATGTTTATTGTAACCACTCATGTCGTGCCCCATCATTCTCCATGTGTATTTATGTGATTGTATGTAATTTTGTATGGTGACATTATTTCCGTCCTAACCACCTATGTGTATATGCTGTCGCCTCACTAACCACGTGCGGCAAGACAAGCTCCGACGAGTTCGCGTTAGTGATGCCAAATAATCACACGTGTTCATGTAACTTGTTCATTTTGTCTCATTTTATTATTCTCTGCACCCTCTCTTCAGGGAAAATCGTCAGTTCACCCTAGCGGCTGGAGACCCCCTTCCCTTGTGAAGATTGTGTTTTCTAACACCGCAGAGAAGTCATCCACCCAGGAAGTGCGCTAGAGTAATTTCGAGCTGGGAAGCACCCAATCGGAGTTGGCTAGACACGACCAAGAGTAATTCATAAATACATTTCTGGCACACCTTCTTTGTACTAGTGGTTATAATAAAAGTGAAGTAGTACAGTGCATGAAGTGTTTTCTCTTTGTAATGACAGCTACCTCTTGTCATTGTTTTTTGAATGTTTAGTAATGACGTTTATTAATGCAAAGTGTATTGTAAGTACGTTCGTGTGAGACAGACACACAGAATGTACACCATCTCTGAGAACCCTGAGTCTCAACAGTGCGGTGACTGGGAAACACCGCTGGCACACTCATCAGCAAGTAATTTGTGTCATCGTTTGTCTCGTGTCTCACCCGACAGCATCAATTGACATTCGCAAGTGTGGCCATTGTGTTCATCCGCAAGAAGGCCTCAAGACTTCTGCGTCGGAAACCGTGACGCCCACGATCGCAACTGCAAACGACATGGACATGCTGGTAGAATGTTGTGTACACTGTGGCAGGATAAACGAGATAAATTTGTTTGCAGAAAATTCATGGGGCCAACCGTTATTTCATTGTACATCTGACACCGAATCTACGCCGTCAGATCAATGCTTGTGCACATGCACCGGGTGTGATGGGGTGGGAGTGAAGTTGCCGCAGTACCAACAGTGTAAAAGAGACTCGTATTTTCGATGCATATATATATATATATATATATATATATATATATATATATATATATAAGTGGGCGTCCAGAAAACTGTAGAAGAGTTTTTGTGACGTTTTGATAGGTAAAGTATTCGTTCCTCAAAGACGAGATTATGGTGCCCCTTTGACAGCAAGCCCCATTTCTGCAACAATATCCTTTCATATGGGCTTATTTGTGTGATAGCAAGCTGGCAACTTGACAGTTATATAAGTAATGCAGTCATGCTTTAAGAATGGCAATACAATACGATTATATTTCTTGGATAAGATGTTAGAATACAGTAACAAGCCATAACAAAACATTCCACTAGTACATATATTAATTTGTGGCTTTCTTAATTGGACCTAAAAGTATGTTTGTAGAATGGAAACATTGCATACCATTATTATGAAGAAATAAACAATGTAATAAACTAATTACCTTTAGCAGTGTTCTGGTGAAGTAATAGAATTCGAGTTTTAGGTATGAATATTTATGTGCAACTCTTGCCAGTTTTTCTGTTGTGTACATGAAACAATAATAAATTAATTCTACGAGCCCATAATAGAAATGTTAACTCCTAAGTGTTACTGCCAAGGTGTTCATTTCATTAGCAACAGCCTGCTTGTATGCGAGATAGTTACGGGATTGGTTCTATAATATGAGAGCAAAGCATAAATATGTTTCTTGAAAGAAGGAAATGTTATAGGTTTTGTAAGTTATATGTGTGTCGTATAATACATCTGCAGTACAATCAAGACAAATATTCTATAATCCAGCTTCACATGCATGGCAGTGTGTGACTTTAGTAATTATGTAATATAAAGTTACAAAGAAACAAATGAAACATAACTTCATTTGTAAATGATACGTGACCATCACTGTTTATGTTATTAGTTTATTTAACGATGTTTTAATGTCAAAAAGAAACATGACGAACATAAATTAAGAATGTTTCGTAAATATTACATGCCAGTGAAAGCTAGATAAAGTTTACGAAACATAAAAATTAGGTTAAACGCCGATTCTGTCAATCTGCATGCAAAAATATGCCGACTAAATGAATGAAATGTACCGTGAATAATAATTCAAAAGAAATATACCTTATAAGCTTAATAAAACATCGAGGGTGTAGCTAGAGCAATGCCTTTCTATTTTTGTGTCAATCAAATGCCTTCTCTGAAAACAGATTCTTTTCATAGGAGATGTGTTACTAATGCACTCAAAGAGAATTTGAATACAAATCATATTATACTAATATACAGTAAAGTATTTACTTGTAAATAGAATGTAGCAGTAGCTCTGTGGTACCATTGTGGGTTGATATACAGATGGGTGTGAGGTCGAATCTAGAATGGGTTTTAGAATTTTGACCATTTTAAAATGTCTTTTTGCAATGTATTTAGCATTACAATACTAATTTAATATCATTATAAAGACAATATTGGCATAATAAAATGAAACCAGCCCATATTACAATATACGAGAGAGTTATAAAAACACGTTTAAAACGAATAAAGTGATGGTAATATAGTTAAAACTAACGAAACTGCTATTCTTGCTTAGCAAAATACTGTGGACGATTGTAAAAAGAGATTTTAAATTAAATTGTATGAATAATGTGATTTGTTTACATGTGCTGTGCAGAAAATACTCGGCATACTATCGAGATCATTATTTTACAACAGAAATAATCAAACAAGATAACTAGATTAGGTAAGGTAAGCCTCTCCGGCACTTCACGCTCCCATAGGCTACTGCGTTCTGACGTCATCATGTGGATAACGAGTGCTCATCAGGCCATTTACTGTGTAAGTTAGTGATGGAAAATATAGTTCACTAGAATGAATTAGGTTCTTCGGAACTAGTCATATTTGATACCAGTTCATTGGGAACCGTTTATTTGAACTATATATGTTTCGATTGAATGATCACGCATACTGGCGAACTGTAGAGTGCAAGTGTAACCTCGGTCCAAGAACTAGATATGTTTTTCTCTGTTTCCTCTTTCACAGTTCCATTTTCCATCCCCAAAAGAATCTAAGCAAGCATGATATGAAAAGAGAACCAAATAAAGGTATTGACTGCAGCTATTTGTCACCTGAGACAACTATGTTTTATTCGTTGAGCATCAGGAGGGGGGGGTTAGTGCTCAAAGGAACATGTTGCATTGAACACCTTGAGGAATTGTATTACACAAAAGTTTGTTGATATGAGAACTGGCGGGCACTACCAAACACCATATCTCCCGAACGAATTGCAAACATCTGCCTAACTAAATATACTAGTTCCTAGAAGCACTACGAGCATGCCACCACTACGAGCATTCCACTGATGGCAATGGCGGGAAGCTCAAATACGTACACAGTAATATTTACAAAGACATATATATACACACAGTACAAAACATCACCACCCACCACGAAATATTTATTTCAACCCTTAAAAGACAGTGGGCACAGTTCAACAGCAGGGTGTTTAATTGTTCCATCCACTGTGCGGAAAGTAGCTACTCTAGGCACTTTATCACGAACAGAATGTAGTTCAACGAGGCGTCCTAAGCACCATTGCAGTGGAGGAATCCTGTCCTCTTTTACTAATACAAGCTGCTGAGGGTGAAGAGGTTGATATTATTCCTGCCACTTTGGATGCTGTGAAGATAGTCCTGATGCCAGCATTTCTAGAAATCTTGTTGAAGCATCTCCATGAGCTGCCAGCGCTGTAAAAGATTCATCTGGATGTCTTCCAGGTTTGGATCTGAAACTGTTACAAGTGGTTCCGAGCTCAGTGGACAAATTGGCCTGGAGTTGAGGATGGTCTCGATCTTTACTAAAACAGTATTCAGTTCCTCGTAAGTGAGAATTTGCTCGCCAATAACACACCTCATATGGGACTTGAACGGCTTAACGCCGGCTTCCCATAATCCACCGAAGAGAGGTGCTGTGGGGGTATTAAAATGCCAAGTTACCCCAAGGGTGGCCAAGGAGCTTGCCATGGTCTGTGCTGGTTGGGAGAAGCAAACAGCTGTCGCAGTTCATCCAGATGGTTATTTGCACCCACAAAGTTGGTTCCACTGTCACTATATATGTCAGATGACCTGCCACCACGGGCAAGAAAGTGTTTTTATACACCTAGAAATACATCGGTAAAAGTTAAATGCCAACTAAAAGTAAACTGCTTTTGTTATACAGGAAACAAATATGAAAAGATAAGCTTTTAACAACACTGGGCGACGAACTCGATCGAGCTTAACAGTAAACGGACCAGCATAGTCCACCCCGGCCTTTGCAAAGGGTTTCACTTGTTGAATCCTCATGGCAATAAGTTCTCCCAATAGTGGTGCCGAAGAGGCAGGTCCCATCTTAAAGCATTTGAGGCAGTAACAAAGACAGCGACGAATGGAACACCTGTCTGCAAGTATCCAAAATTATGTCCTGAGAATACTCTGAAGAGTTTGAACACCTGGATGCTGATTGACTTCATGATAATGACTGATTACTAAGTCTGTAAAACAGTGCAATTTGGGAAGTAAAGCCGGGTGCTTTTGCTCAAATTTTAAGTTTGACTGAGGCAGCCTACCGCCCACCCTGACCACTCCACAGTGATCAATAAAGGGAACCAATTTCCAGATCTTAGGTGATACACACTGCTGTTTCTTTAGAGCATTAATATCAGCTTCAAAGCAAGAAGGTTGGACATACCTCAGCCAAATGTTCAAGACGTTGTCTAGTTCATGGGGTAGCATCAGTGGCCTTGTTTTGTGGCACTCGACAATTATGAATAAAACATACAACATATGCTGTTATGCGGATAAGCTTATTCAACTTGCTGCACCTCTCAAGCAATAGCTCCAAGGGGCTGGTGTCTACAAAGTTGCTGAATGAGAGAGTTTTCCATTCAGGAATGATGGAGACTGATGCCGAGGTCTCTTCTGTGGACATATAGCAGGGCCAATGATCACTGGTTTCCTTCAACCACCATGGTCCAGCCCACCACAAATTATGTTACTGAAGCTGTTCGGGCGTCAAACCATGTGAGGCGCAGTCAGTAGGATTTTCCTACGACCGAACATGATGCCCCCATTCAGTTGACATGTAATCTTGAATTTCACTGACTCGGTTGGTCTCAAAGGTCTTCCAGAGGTGAGGTGATGATGTAATCCAAGATAAAACTACCCTAGAATCTGTCCAGGCATAAGTGGCCTCAATGTGCAACCTCGAAACATAGTTGTTGATGACGAGATGGAGAATCCCAGCTAGCAAAAGAGCCACACAGAGTTCTAAGCGAGGTAGCGACACCTTCACAGGTGCAGGCTAAGATTTTGCCACCAACAGGTGAACTGTTGCTGGACCCTGCCGAGTTTTCACACAAAGGTATACAACAGGAGTATAACCAATTTCGGAACTGTCAGCTAAATTGTGAACTTGATATGTACACCCTTGCAGATTCACTAGTGGATTGGCCACAGCGATGGACGACAATAATGACAATTCAGATCTAACACGGTCCCATTTTTCACGCACTTCCAGGGGTGGTTCAGTATCCCAGTCCACATCTTTCAGCCACATCATCTGAATCATGTGCTTGCCAAACAAAGTTAAGGGAGCTAGCCAACCAAGTGGGTCAAACACTCGAACCAAGTCTGACAGGATGATGCGTTTTGTAGGTGGATTGGAGTTGGAGTGAATTACATACGAAAATGAGTCAATGGAAGGGTTCCATTGCAGGCCTAGGACTTTAATAACCAAGTCGTGGTGAAGATCAAATGAGTGAGATGATGGCGCATGAATGTCCTCCGGTGGGCTCCAATCCAACAAGGCTGAATGGTTGCTCATAGACTTTCTCAATTGATATCCGCCCACTTTCAGTAATGCTATGTGCTCCTGATGTAGATTGAGTGCAGCCTCAACACTACAAGCTCCTGTGGCTAAATCATCTACATACATGACTGACGATAACATTTTCGCTACAACAGGAAATCTGCTTTTCTCATCATCTGCGAGTTGATGGAGAGTGCGCATGGCGAGATATGGTTCAGATGACACCCCATAAGTAACTGTGTTCAGTCTGTATTCCGCGATGGGTTCATCATCCGAGGACCTCCACACAACCATCTGATAATCTCTATCGTTGGGATGAATGTATATCTGCCGATACATTTGTTTGATATCTGCAGTGAACACAATAGGGTACATACGAAACTGAAGCAACACATCAACAATGCTGCTTTGGAGTTTTGGCCCTATAAGAAGTATGTTGTCATTGAGCGATTGGCCATTTGTGGTTCTTGCCGATGAGTCGAACACCACTCGCAACTTAGTGGTGGTGCTATCAGGCTTTACTACAAAGTGGTGAGGAATGTAGTAGGCCTCACTTTCAGAGATTTCTCCCTCTGGAATCCTTTCTATGTGTCCAGATGACAGGTAGTCTTCCATAAAATCTGCATACTGGGCTCTTACTGAGGATATTAGTCTCAGATGCCTCTCGAGACAATGAAGCGTATGTATTGCTTGGTTCTTAGATTCCCCTAACTGTGGTCTTGTTTGACAAAAGGACATAGCAACACTGTAGCGCCCTGTTTGGTCTCTTGTATGAGCTGTCGTGAACATTTCTTCACAGAGTGCTTCCTGAGGAGAATGATGTGTTTTCTGAGGAACTTCTTCTAATTCCCAGAACCTTTTGACAACATGTTTTAATGATGGGGGACTAGTTCCTAGAAGCACTACGAGTTCAAATCTGTACACAGAAATATTTCCAAAAACATCTATACGCACAGTACCAAACAGAACAGGACAAAGTAATAAGAGAAAATATTGATCACAACGACTTGCAAATGTGGGAGTGTGGAGGAGGGGGGAATTCACTTTGAAGATATAGTACATCAGCATTCTAGTGAAAATATGAAGAATTTTTCCGAAAACTGGACAAACACCTACAGAAAGAAGAAATCGCCCATCATTTTAAAAAATATACGAACTTCTGTTTCTGCATAGCAACATAAAATAATGTTCTTGTTTGCGAAAGTCTTGTTTTCCGAGTGTATAATTTAATCACTACTACTCTCAATTTTACAGTATTTTACTCAAGAAATATTCTTTATAACTTTCTTCAAAACTGACATAAGTGATGTTTGTAAATTAATTGCAAAATATGTGCATTATTTTGTGTGGACGAAATTACATTTTTTTTTTAATATATAGAAATAAGAAAGTTAATAGTGTAAATACCTTTATGTTGTGTTATCAATGCCTAATTTGCATAATCTAACACCAAATTACTTTTGACACTTATAGTAATGACCACAATAACGATATAAAAGATTTTGTTGCGAGTGAAAACCAGGTGTAAAGTTAATTTTTTCAAGTTAGGCATATACAAACTTTACAAAAATGGTTCAGACATACTGGATTTATTTGTACCACAATTAGAAACATTTTAACGGAACTTTAATTACAAAATTAACTTATTTTGATACGATTGCAAAAAATAATTTGTTTTTATTGTCGAACTATACTCATATTAGTGCAGCATTAGTACAGTATGTCTGGCAACATCATATTTATTGTACGAGTGAATAAGAGGGTTTTTTTTAACACCTTAACAGCGAGGTGTTAAGTGCCGATGAGGATGTAGCGAGATGAATGAACGACACAAACAGCCATACTCTGATTGGGTTTTGAACCCGGAACCCCTCGCTCCGCATATCAGTGAGCAACTGACTACACAATTGGCGTCGGCACGAGAAAGTACGAAATAACGAAAGATCGCTGCATGGTCATAGGTCTGTCAACTGTCTCGAGCTGTGTGCCCTGCAGTTCCCGACCGATTTGCGACTCATATGTCACTATTGAACTAGGTAGGTCTGCGATTCCTAAAGTTCAAGGCAGTGCTGAACGAGCTAAAATTAAGATACCGATAGTGTAGACAGAGCTAGATAGATGAGAAGTATGCACGTGGAGATTTGGCCAGTCACTGAGGGAGGGATAGCCAGTGGGAGGGATAGCCAGAAGGGGAAAAGCTGCAGGGAGCCACGAACTATGGATTATCTGAGCATGCGCAGTGTCCTGGTGTAGTTACTGGTACTGAGAGAATGACTGACCGATATCACAAGAGACTAGTTCTTTTTGGTCGCGTTGAACTATGCACCAATTTTTTTTTTCAAGACCAGTTCAAAATGAACTGGTAGTTCGTGAACTACCCTTCACTAGTGCAAATTACTAGAGTAGTATCTGCCGTCGTGTACGGTACGTATTTTTGAACCTCGTCGTCGGGGTCTCGACGTCACTATGTGTTTGTGGCATTTGACTTTTCTGCGAGTTTAATAGTCGTTCGAATCTTGGATTTTTATGATTTTGTGTTGATTTTCTTCGCGAATACTCACGTTTTGTTGTTTCCGGCATTTCTAGTATTATTAATTAGTAGGTTGTATGGCTGTACGGTTAATCCAAGGCCACATGCTTTTGCACGCTTTTAATCAGAAAGATAGATAGTGCAAGTTTCTGCATAATTTCAACACAGTATTTCTCGTCTGGCGTGTTGTCGAAATATTTTATCGGCAGTTAATTATTTTGTTTATTTTCTTTATTTAAGCATTGTAGGTTGTAGGTACCGTTGTTATGCATTTTATTGAGTGAAATGTAATATTAATCGGCAAGTGTCTAACCACTTAGTTAAATGGCTTGTTTTGCCATATTCCTTACCCTGCTGTCCATAATGAAGAGACGCAAATATAATTTACTTATCGATTTGTTAGTTGTGGAAAATTTTTATTTTCTTGAATGATATATATATATATATATATATATACTATCGACAAACAAATGTGATTTCACACATTGAAGATGTTGTGAATTTTACAAAGAGTAAGTGTACGTGTTTTGTAAGTAATGTTTTTATAAACCGTTACTATAATTATTTAAATCCACGTGGCCTGAAAAAAGCCACACTTTGAACACTTTTGTAATGTGTGAATAATATTTGTTTATTTGTATATATCGTAAAGTCAACAAGTGCAACGTAACTTCAAAGTGTATAATTCTGCATCTGTATGATTATGAACAACGAGCGACGTGTATCGCTTTTTGTTTTTTCATTGAAGATACAATAATTTTAATTTTATTTCCTTACGAGAAAAATTTTCCACTGCTCCATCAAAACATTGTGCAACTCAAAATGCCACGCTCTTGTAGAAACATCAAAACAGACGATGCCATTTCATGATAGACACTATAAACTAAAGCCATCTATCGCTTAATGTTTCATTTTTCCCTCTAAATAAAATAAACATAATTCCAAAAAAGTTAATTTTGTAATTACAAAAATAAATCATGTTGGAATGCCAACCTAGCTATAATATCCTACATTATAGACCATTCGCGGTAAAGTGAGTATTGTTGAAAGCCGTCTCATTTGTAATAATAGTTAATAAATATATATTTTAGTCTTAGATGTAATTGTCCGAGTGCGGTGGAATATATACATCGTGTTTATTGCTTAAATGGCAATATTTTTGTAAAAAAAAAAAGGTTAAGGTAAAGAAATCGTTAAAAGAAAAAAGTGTTTAAATCATCAGAAGTGCACACTTTACCGTGAACAGCTTTTAATTACTGGATGGTAGTGGTGGGTAATTCACGAACTACCAGTTCATTTTGAACTGGTTTTGAAAAAGAACCAGGTGCATAGTTCAATGCGACATAAAAGAACTAGTCTCTTTTGATATCGGTCAGTCATTCTCTTAGTACCAGCAACTACGCATGGCGCACCACAGTGTGCCACTGCGCATGCTCCGTCGTTCGTCGCTCCCTGCAGCTTTCCACCCTCCGTCTAACCATCCCAGTGTGACTGGCCACATTGCAACGTGCATACTTCTTATCAATCTGCCTCTGTCTATCGGTATCTTTGTTTTAGCTCGTTCAGAACTGCCTAGAACTGTAGAGATCGCAGAGCACACCTACATACTTCAATAGTAACATGAGTCGCAAATAGGTCGGGAACTACACACAATAAAGCACCAATTCTTTAGAAATTAATTAACAAATATCACTTATTTGTTTCTCTTTCTGTTTCATGCTTGCTTAGATTCTTCTGGGGAGGGGAAATGGAACTGTGAAAGAGGAAACAGAGAAACACCTATCCAGTTCTCGAGCCGAGGTACAGACAAAAAAGACATATCTTGTTCTCCGACCGAGGTTACACTTGCGTTCTGCAGTTCGCCAGTATGCGTGATCATTCGAGTGTTACCAATACAGTTCATAAGAACGGTTCCAATGAACTGTTCTCAAATGTGACATCTTCGGAACGACCTAGTTCATTCTAGTGAACTATATTTCCCATCACTACTGGACGATAGTTAACTAACACCAGTCTTTCAGTGCCTGCCATGATGGGAAACACGAGAAAAGAGGAACATGCAACCGAGCACTGGACTCTAAACAGTTGTTTACAAATGTCCTTTTCTTCAGTGATAAAACAGTTGTGGTTGAAGGATAGATTGGGGCCACGCTACTTTTCTAGAATTGTCAAAATTTACCCCACATATATGAAATTTACCCCACATATACATGCTGTGCAAACCAGTACCATAACGTTTTATAGTGCGTTGCTTCAAAGTTCGTGAAGAAAGTTAGGACTACAATTCTCACATAGCTGTTATATCCAATCGTTTCGCAGTGTTTTATTATATGGCTAGTATCGTTGAGACGATTATAGTATTGGGACCTTCGATATTGTCTTTTGTTTCCATAATTACTTTGTAAGATATATATATATATATTCACAAAACAACTACTTTTATTTTCAATTCAGCACACTATATAACAGATTATATTTTGCTTGTTCTTACACATATTAACGTTTATTGTAAAATACTGTTCAATTTGAACAGGCGAAACATTTATATTTTAAATAAATTATATTGTGTTTGGCACACTACGTAATTTCTATTTTGTCATTAGTGGAAATTAATGATTTATTCGAGACGAAAAACTGTAATGTGCAAGCATGGTAAACTTGGTAACAGTGTATTTCGATGATCCTTCGACTAATGTTAGCCTCGCTCTAATCGGAGTTTATAAATATGACATAGTTAGTCCGGACTAACCCCAGACCTACTCCAAGGAAGATCATCTCTGGATCATCCTGGGACGAAGCTCTGACTATGAATAAAACCCTTAATATCATATTTCTATTTTCACACCTCTTCATGAAATAAATTATCCGGAAGTATTTCCCTAAAGTTTAGAAAAATAATTATCATTCAATAATGATATATTTCGAAAATTGTATATAAAGTTTTTATGTTCTGTTAATTTTATGGTGTTAATAAAAAAAAATGATTCGGATTTTCATTTGTTAGACCTGAAATTGGCATTGGCTCCTTTTTAAAATTGGCACCACCAAGATTGTTATTGTTTTTGAAAACTCTGCGAACTTCTCATATTTTAATTTAGAATCTCATATACCAAAAATAAAACATTGCCTTTTTTTTTTGCAACTCATTACCTTTTTATTTTCACAATGATGTGCATCCAAATGTGTTGGTGGTGTGTTCGACTCCTGCATGAGAGCAGGTGGGGGACAGGAACTGATGATGTGCCCGGCGCCACGTTCGGTATATAGAACGATTGTTAATGGGGGTCGTACGGTCTACGGCGACTCTGGTTGTGCATTCAATATGAAGGAGAGCTGAGTGAATTTGTCCATTAAGGAAAGGTAAAACATTGTTTGTGGGCGTAGCTGTTGGCCACTTCGTACACCTATATTACCACTGAAGTTACCATGCTTAAGGGAGACAGGCCCTGTAAATTCAAAACACTCTCAAATACTCTTGTAAATTTGAAGGCTGTTATTAGGGTGCAGTACCCGATTAACTCAGGAGAGTTAAATGCAATAAAATACGTCTAATTATGGTATGACTTTTATTACCACAAAGGTACACCGGAATGGTTGTTTATTCGTACCTTAGTTAAATGTACCCGGCACTATGGACCTGCCAGTGGTCACTAATGGTGAAAAATAAGGCGTGGGTCTTAGATTAATTACGTGATACACATCCCTGCGTGAAGTCCTGGTATGTTACTTCAGGATGCAGGGAGGCCCCCCATCGGCTTAATAAAAGTACTAAAAGGTTCTTGATTTATGTTAGCTATGGATATGAAGAAAATTACAGCCTATATTGAATTGCCGAGGGAGGTATGCGGAGCTTACTGTCTGCCCTGCAGGTTCTCTGGAGAGCTGAAGTCTGACCAAAGACATGGCGTCGGTTTCGCCACACGTCCAGCGAATCCGAAGCCAAAATGAAAACATGAAAAAAACTGAACATAATGAATAACATGATAAGTAAATTTGATGTTGTACATAATTAAGATAGCTAAACTAAAACACATTGGTGACATACTCGTGAATGCAGGAGCCCCAGATATGCCTAAGTATGTGACATCACGAGAATGTCACCACACTTGAAGGGTGGTATTAAATTAAAGATGCCTCAGGGGGCTGATTCTGGATAGATGATTACATGTACACTCTTATAATTAACATTTTAGAATTGGCATTTGTTGTTATGTAATTAATTTCAGGAATTTGTATGGATGTGACGAGACACGGATTTCGTAACTAAGGGCAGAGCTACACCCTATTTTCTATAGAATGTTATCGACTCTCTATGCTGGAGTGGACAGTTTCCCTAGTGAGTTATGGTGTAATAACCATGAGTTATGCTTAAAAATGCTCCTATTAATTAATGCTGTTAGGGATCCGCTCGCCACTTCACACTTCCTGCGGGAATTTGATTCCCCATCTTTTGAAACCACTCGGAGCCATGTCACACTCCGGATTCGGCCACGTGGCCTGTCGACATCGCGCACATCGGAAAGTCGGGGGAAAAAGTGGCACCGCTTACCCCAATGTTCCCTCCAATGCTTGTTGCGTCTAACTGTACTGGCTTCACGGGACACACTCGTTTAGGCCACATATCCATTCATACCGAACGTTACCTTTTGTGGTGAATGTTAAATGTTATGACCCGCAGCCACGAGTTACAGGGTGGCAATAAAAGCGTAATGCCGTTCTTGTCGACCTCCACTGATCGAGACTGCGACCTAATGTCGACTGGTCGTATGTTGCTGTGTGGTTGATGCATATGCGATGGAACAAACGGGCACAAGGGATACATGGACATCAGGAACATGTCACTTGTGTGGCTACACTGCATGTATTAAGCCCGGAGTACGTTGATGCGATGGGCATTGCATTTGCAGGTGTACTATTTCACAGTGATGTATGTGTGCGGAAAACAGAGTAAATTGGCAGATACGCAGTCACAAAACTCTAATAACGTGGTAATTGTCAGAGATGAAACAGAATGGGAAGGCATTTTGCTCCCAAATTCATGCGATTCTGTATCGGAGGTGTACATGCAACAAATCACGACTGCCAACAATGAGGACTTAATTAGCGATGTAAACAGGGAAGTCGTCGAAGTGCAACGAAATTGCAGGTTCGTGCAGGCGAAAATGCAACAATACACTGAGCAGGAAATTGATGTACGGCATGTAGTATATGGCAGGTTGGAGACATGTTTCGTTAATTAGCCTGGGAAATGGAGGGTGTATGTCCCCATTAGTACGAGGGATCATGTGTTCGCCTATTCGCACTGTTGCAGGGTGGCTGGACACCCAGGCGTTGAGAAGATGGCCAGGAATGTACGCTACCATTTTTTTTTGGCCAGGCTTCAGTGGGATGCGAGGAGTTATGTGTGACAATGTAAGGGGTGCAACTTGTACAAAACGTGTCGCTCAGCATGCCCCGAAAACTGTTGGAGATTGTGTGTTTGGATCGAATGAGTTCGAACCCCAGAATGAGGGGAGGCAAGATATTTCTCATTGTGGTGACGGACAGTTGCTCATGCTGGACAGAGGCATACTCTACTAGCGGGGCAATAGCAAGAAATGTAGCCAAGGCCTTAGAGGAGCAATTTTTCCTACACTGGGGATTTCCATGTTACTTGTTAACAGATAACGGTATGTAATTTACTGGTAAGAAATGGAGAGAATTGTGTAAGAGATGGGGTGTTCACCACATCACAACGGCTATCTACCACCCGAGGGCCAACCCAATGGTATGTAGAAACCATGAGTTAAAAGTGCAGTACAGGTTATGTGTAGGAGAAAACCACACCACTTGGGCAGACCACGTTCCCGCCATTCTATACACATTGAGAAGACAAGTAAATGCAGCTACGTGGAGATTACTTGCTGAAGTATTATTTGGGCGCAACCTGCATCTCTCAGGAGAGGCAAAATGTCCGCAGCAATAAGAGAGTAGTGAGTTTCCAAGTACAGACATGCAAATACGGTAACAGCAGCGGTGCTTGTGCGAAGTAAGACAATGAAAAGATCTTTATACAGCAATATGGCTACCCGTTACGAACCGAACACCGCCAAAATCGCATGAAGGGCAAGTGGTGTATGTACGGATGCACCCACAGTCAACAGCAAGAAAAGATTTTTGCACCAGATTAGCATCCCCATTGGAGTTGGCCACATCACATGCTATAAAAATATGGATCGGCCATGTATATGATCCACAAGGGCAAAAGGAAGATTAGGGTACATTAGGACGACAACCGGCTAACCCCGGATGTGGTCGACTACGAATTCGGTCCCGGTGTGTCCCGACCCCACGACGGCGCAGGCCGCGACAAGCTCGAGGAGGAGCGAGAGGAGACGCAAGGTGTAGCAGCACTTCAGGGGGGAGATCCTGCAAGGGACCCACCATACACGGTGAGAGGGAAACACCAACATAGTTGCCGCTGAGCGAAAACACCGTTGACGAGCTTCAAGACGAGCAGAGTGAGCAGGAAAGTGCATCCACACTTCGAGGAGATGCAAAAGTAGAGGAGGATAATACATAGGAGGCACCCGGTGTTCAAGCACCACACAGGGAACATGAAATACATTCGGAGTAAGTGCAGGAGGAACAAGAGTAGCAAGGGAAGCAAGGCAAACATGCGCGAGTGCAAGTAAAAGGGGCGCAAGTAGATAGATAAGGGGAACAGTAGAAGGCACGTCAGCAGGAGGTGCAAGTGAATACGCAGGTTAGGCAAGGTCAAAGTATTCCTACAAGTGCAAGTGTTTTTTCAGGGGCTCTTCAGCCAGGTCGCACCTGGAGGCAGCGGATTTTGCAAGAGAACAGCAGGAGCGAGAAGGGGGTCAGCGAGGGCAATGTGTCAGGGAGCTCGCAGTACCTTCGATAGTCAAATCGGCGTGCACATCCACCACCGCCGTATCACACAATGCAGGCACCCAGAGTTGCCTAGCAGTAAGGGGCAACTGCCAACATTGCAGCACTTGGCAGTGCCACAGGAGCGGCTGTACCACCTGCGGCCAAGAAGGCCAGCCCACATCTGCAGTTGCTGTCAGTGACCCCAGACGTCCTACAAATGGCCTCGAAAGGAGGAGGGGGTGTTTGACATGCGCTGTGTGCCAGCACCGGTTATGCCCATTTGTTCAGCTGTAACCTGCGATGCCATCATAGTGGTGCTGTACAATCTACTGATGGTTCGAGTGTGCGTCCGGTCGCCGGAGCGACCAGGTGCAGAGCAAGAGTAGGGCATGCCGACGCAGCGCAGTTGGTGGTTGCCATGGGAATGAGAGACACTACGGAAGGAGACGGCAAAGGCTGATTAAGCCAAACTTGAGAACTAAGGCCTAATTAAAGAATGTATTCTGTTGCTCTGATTGAAAGTGTTTATGGTTTGTTTTATATTGTTTGTTTCATTTGTCATATTTGCAAGGTAACGTGATATTATTTATTTTTATCTTACACAGAGAGTTTTGTTCGTCTCGTTTCATTGGGTTTTAGGTAACAGGAATATTTGTGGTATTTTTAATATGGGAAATTAACTTGTTTATATATCGCAAATGGTCAATAAAGCAAGTCATGTTATAAAATAGTTCCATTTGGGCGCAAGGGCAAGCCGCGGCGAGCCGCCAAATCGGGCATGAGAGTCAATTGGTGCGAAGCATCCATCGGAGGTGGCGGGCGTGTGTTAAGCTCCGGCGTTTTCCCGTGCACACCAGGCGGCCATCAACAACTTGTATCTGGACATTAACGGCAACAGACTTGAAAGCATAAGGAACCTTCTTTTTCTTTCAGCCGTCCAGTAAGCCATGTCCACTCCCTGGTGGAATAGCATTGCCCCAGGGAGCTTCAGTTTTCATGTAAGTATTTGTTGTCGAAAGACATTCGCAGTGTTACTGCTTGGCTGGTCAAAATAGGCAAGTGTATTCCATGTCAAGTGCCCTTATCGAAGGGATGTAATTATACCGTAGTAAATATGTGTGTGTGAACTTTCACTACTTCATTGACTTATGTCACAGTATGTGTGTCAGGGGACGGGCCCTTACAATACCCGCTCATTCTATTTCTGTAAGTCATCTTATCTGCAAGTGTTCTGAGTTTTGTGTCGCATTGTATGGGCATGAGGGAGGCCCTAACAGCCCATGCACGGGCGTTTAATAGTTCTATTATTTTCCTGCGAAGATCAACAATGTTGGATAGCCAACCAATGGGCTATTGTTTAATAAACCACATACAACTGGAGCAATAGTGAACTATTCAACTTCAACTGCGAGAAAATTGGTTCTGGGTGGATGGCCTACATCCCAGAGGTTAAGAGGTGCAGCATCAACTTTGACATCGCCTAACAGTGTCTGGAACGTACTGGGTATACTCATTTCTACATCTCACTATCATTGGTCCAGAAAATCCAATTCCAACCTTTCCAGCCTCCCACCACACATCAATTGGTAACACAATACCATGTTCCGTAGGTATCGCACTGCTGCACACGGTGTAGTGTGTTCGAGACCACGTGGTCACATGAGTGTAAACAATAATATTGACATTTACATGAGCAGAGAAAATTATGTGAGAAATATTAGAACACTTATTAACTCTGACAAAACCAGTAAAACAAAAATAGAACACTTTAATGCCATGACAGAAACATAAACCAAACACTAGTATACATATTTACAGCACTATTATTTGATTCATACTCGGACACACACTCATTACAGTGGCTGTACTCACGTGAAGACGGTGGTGCTGAGATGACTTGGAGTTTTATCTCAGACATGGTGAACGGTCTAAGGGCGGGAAACATGGCAAATGTCAAATTCATTCATTATTTTCGCATGCACATGTATTAGCAAGTTTTTTCGTTATTTTATGGGCGTGTGATTGGCCCTAACAATCCATGTAAGCAAGTTTTAATGCTCTGTCAGGTTCCTGATAAGACAGGCCAGCTTGGTATGTAGTCGACCCACTGGCTACCGTTTAATAATCAGCTACAATGCAAATTAATCTGAAGTAATAATCATCGTGGCAGAGGTCACCAACATCGTCGGCGAGGAGATTTAGTCTGGGCGTACAGTGCGCAACCCTGGGATCATCAGGAGTCATCATGCACAGCCATCATCTCAGCATCATCTTGACGTTGCCTCGTGACTAGTCTGGTAAACCATATTCCAGACCTCTCCTTCACTGTCCCAAACCCTCATTCAACCCTTTATCAGTCCATTCCAAGCCATCAAGGCAGTGTACCCAAAATCCTACATATTGGTAATAAATTGGGTAGTTCAGAACTACATTTTCTTATCCTTAGAAAGTTCTTTTGTGAGTATGCTCCATAGGTTTTTCAGTTTTGACATATATGTGACAATAACGTCATTAATTTCCTTTATAAAACTGAAATATTCCATGAACACACCATAAACTTTATCTTCAATTCCTCTGTCAAACAGTCTGTGAAGTTCCATCCACACTTCATGGGCTGTTAAGAATCTCATGACCTCCAATAATAAAGAGCTTATCAGACGATGATGCACAAATATTAGTAATGCCTTCCATAAAAATGCCCTCCAAATGAATTTCTTATAAGTAAATACGACATTTCTCGCTGTAAAATGTCTTATGATTCAAAAGTGAGCTCAGCAGGGAGCGATGGTCAACATTGTATACTTTTACCGAAGCAAATGTAAAATTCAACTCTTTCCTTAATCAAGTTCTACATTGTTTTGAAAAATGCTTCCCACCCCGACTAACCCACAGTAATACAAATCCAAATAAAAATTAATGGCTGACCAAAGGAATAAAAACTTCCTTCAAAAACGAAATAAAACTATACAAGGCTGCCGGAACCAGCAGCAACCCTGACACAATGAATCACTACAGGAAATACTGCAAAATTTCGAGTAAGGTTATAAAATCTGCAAAAAATTATTTTTTCTGTAACCTTATCAAGAATTCTCAAAACAAAATAAAAACGACATCGAATAATGTAAAAAAACAAAACAGGAAGAATAACAGAGCAATGCCCAGTTGTAAACCTAAAAATAAATGACTACATATCATCAGACCGTAAACTAGTCACAGATGGAATATTTTGCGACCTCACTAAAGCATTTGACTGTGTAAATCACAACATACTTATAGAACAATTAAAGTTTTATGGAGTATCAGGTAGACGAAATAAACTAATAAGCTCATACCTTTTAAAAGATAACAAGTGCGGATCAAAGGACAAAACTACTTCATCCTACTCTGAACCAGGAAAAATTAAGCACGGGGTCCCACAAGGATCAATATTAGGCCCCCTACTCTCCCTAGTTTATATAAATGACCTTCATTGTGCCTTAACTCCAGAAACTACTCCAATTTTATTTGCAGATGATGCTAGCATCTTAGTCTCTGGAACCTCAGTAAATTATTTTACACAAAAAACGGACACAACATCTTCAGAGCTAAATGCATGGTTTTCTGGAAATAAATGAATTCTCAACCTATATAAAACATATGTTATGAATTTCCTCACAAAGAACAGAAAAAACAATCATTCATATGTTAGCAGTAACAGAGACAAAACTAATGAAACTGCAGTGATTAAGTTTCTTGGCTTAAAAGTAGACAATTTACTTAACTGGAAATCTCACATTCTATATATTTTACCTAAACTAAGTCCAGCATGTTTCGCCCTGTGGAGTGTTGCAGAGGTCTTTAACAAAAATACAGCAAAAATGGTATATTTTGCTTATTTTCATTCCATCATGTGTAATGGTATAACATTTAGGGTTAATTCCACTGACATCAAAAAAAGTGTTTCACATGCATAAGATAGATGTAAGAATAATCAATGGCAAAAGAAAGTCAGACCCATGTAGACCTCTTTTCAAGAGCTCAGAAATCCTAACATTTGCATTTGAGTACATGTTTTCAGTACTTATATTCATGTCCAACCACAGACATTTATTTCACCATGGAGGATTGGTCAAGCTATGAGTAAAAAATGTGAGTAGTGAACGTGTTGTTTGACACATATAAGTGTGTGTTCACAATTTCCAGCGTATAAATTTTGTATACTGTAAT
This sequence comes from Dryococelus australis, assembly GCA_029891345.1. Lineage (NCBI taxonomy): Eukaryota > Metazoa > Arthropoda > Insecta > Phasmatodea > Phasmatidae > Dryococelus > Dryococelus australis. The sequence continues at coordinate 65,361,973 of CM056994.1, read as the reverse complement.
TTTGTCATGTCCAATATTTTTGTACAACTATGTTTTGAAAAAAGATCTTACGGATGCGATAAAACAAAACAAAAGGATACGCAATGCTTTGCTTTCAGCCTTCGCAAACCTTTCTACATTTGAATTATATAAATCATTAGCTTCTATTTTTAATCCTTTTAGCTCTTGTAAAATTCCTTCCAAAATGTTCATGCAATTGTTTCAATTTAAATTTTTTTTCTTATCTATGTTTTCACAGAGTTCACAAAATAGGAGACTTGCTGGAACCCATAAACTAATAACGCTTTACTCATAGGCAACAATTATATTAATACAAAAATATTTAAAACAAAATATAGGCTTCTCTACAACTCTCAAGACAAAAAACTGCACTATTGTTCATACGGACAATAAGGGAACTACAACAAATTAAATTTTCCTTTAAGTGAAAACTGCTGACGGTCTTTCAGTTGGTATGAGTTAAAAAAAAGTAAACAAATAAAATAATGCTGTTGTTTCGGTTTGGAAAATTTTAGTTTGAACGTAAGACCTGCAGATCTGTTGGAATATGGTTTGAGGTAATTTTATGTATTAAACATGCGTTATTTTTAATAAAACGGATTAATATTTGTAATAATCTGACCACTGTGTAACTATCAGATGAGAACACTTTTGAATGTGATTATATTCAGCTGTTTGTTACATAAACATAACCTCTGCGATTTGTTGTACTGCAATGCTTGGACTAAAATTGACTTTCCACACAGTAACCTAGGTATTTTCTTCTGTACGTGTTGACGCCGTGTGCTTGGAAATGTGTCAGGTTGGATTTTGGGGCGGTGAAGTGTGAGGTCTATGGAATTTTGGAATTACCCGATTAGACACCAGGCGTCGTGAGTGAGGAAACACATTTGAGCGACTCTTAACAGCGAGGTCTTGAGAGCCATGAGGGTGATTGAAGAGAATATGGTGCTGTGGCGGAATGAATGGGGCGTCGTAGGTTGCGATGCCATGATAATGGATGTTGATGTAGCAGGAGGACTCTCGGTGATCTCGAGGTGCTGCGGGCCGTACGCCTGGACGAAAACTCCCGTTGAATTGTTGACCTATGCCCCTCTGCTGTAGTTGTAGTATTATTTGATGTTTGCTGACCGGTAATCCATGAGCTGATTACACACCATGCTGTTGTGAATTTTGGTGGCAAACTTAGAAATGCTATTATGTCTCGCGATGTGAATGATTAGGGCTATCTACACGCCCATACAGGTACGATGCAATGGAACACTATACATGCTTAACGTTAAACACTCCTGAAAACACTTGCAAAAATGAAGGTGGGTAATATTTATTTATTTACTTTAGGTTCCCATGAGTCCTGTATGACTTCCTCTTGGGAACAGTACAAAACATATTGGTGACATCTCAAATACTCATTACAAAAAATCAAACAAAACAATAGAAGTTCAAGTCATGGTAGTCTCCTATTATAAATATTGCATAATGGTTCATAATCAGAGCATGCATACAATTAAAAGTTGTTTCAATAATTAAATGAAGTCCATGGAAGCCTATTGCTATAGGCAGTCTAGGTACATAAGTCCAGCCCTTTACTATTTAAATGAAAACACTTTGGGAAGGCAGATACAAATAAACACAATTTACAATAACAATTAGAGATCCTATATCTCCTATCATATGAAAAGTTATTAGAGATAAAATACACAGAATTGAAATAATATAATATTTGCCCTGTCTTCTACGTACATAGAAACACTTTGATAGCGTTCAACAAATTATACTTAGCCTACACACTATAAAATAAAAATACAGTTGCACTACACATTAACTAAGCCAGATGATGAACAAACTCATTATTATATTAACTACATTTTCTTGTGAATGACAAGTTACATGACATTAAAGTAGTAAGGAGGAGTAGAAAATAAAATTGATAATAAAATTGTAAGAAAGAATAAATACATATATATGACCTTTAGTCATGTCACATATATTAATATTACATATAGCCAGTATATAAATGTGCATTTGTTCATCTGTTTTTATCACAGAATTTGTCCCAAACAACTTTTTTCAATTGCAGTTTAAATAATGTTTCATTCTGTATGTTTCTTAACTCTGTTCCTAAATTATTTTGTGATTTGGTAAATTTATATTTAATACTTTTAGTTCCAAATTTTGCAGTGTTAATTCTACTTATGTCTAAACAGTAGGAATTTCTTGTGTTATAGGAATGAACATCTTTTTTAAACTTGTATCGCAAACTACTTTTAGTAAGATTTGTGAATATTTTGTGGGTTAATTTAGTTTGGTCTTCTTCTACTATCATCTTTAGAGGTAATATTCTTTGCTCAACATACATATCCTTCACACATTTTCTAGTATCGTAACCAGAAACATTTCTGATTGCTCTGTTTTGAATTACCTCTATACTATGAAACAGCTGTTTACTACATGCTTCCCAGATACATAACATGTATAGCAGATGACAATGGAAAATTGTATAGTAGATATTCTTTAGTGCCTGTACTGTAACATAATCTTTTATTCTCCACAGGACCCCTGCAGCTGGTTTAAGTTTATTCTTAACATAATTTGCATGAATATTCCATGAAAGGTTCTGATCAATTTGCAGTCCTAAAAATTTTGCAGATTCCACTCGACATAGTACTTTGTTATTAATTTTAAGTAGTCCATCACAGTTTACTGTTTGGTTTGATTTGGTTATAAACATATAGTTAGTTTTTTCTTCATTAATGCTTAATTTGTTTTGTTCTAGCCATTCTGTCAGTGTGTTTATTTCTTCCTGCATGTTATTAATAAGTTCTTCTGCCTTATCTTCTGTATAGAAAATATTCGTGTCATCTGCATATAGAGTAATGTGTCCTTTTAGTTTACAGTTTGCAATATCATTTATGAAAATTAAAAATAATATAGGACCCAGTACTGAGCCTTGTGGTACACCATGTGTTATTGTTGCTAGATTACTTGTGTAGCCATTCAAAGCGACATATTGCTTCCTATCCTTAAATGCCTTGTGGCGACTGAAATTATATACTCACTGATAAGTTCTCAGGGTATTTGGTTGAACTAACACTCCTCTCAGGAAGACACTTTTCATGTGGAAAATGACTTAACTGGTCATCACGGTTACACTGATAAAAATGGCCAATGCCATACACGTGGAATTATGGTGCTTTATGCTTCCCCGGGCAATGCAAAACCACGGGGAAGTGAGAGTGGTGTATCGGCCGGTTGAAACGAAAACAGTTTCCTGGAAAATTATGGTATTGTAATGAAATGGTCAGTCCAAAAAAAAATGAATGTTGCCCGTTGCGTGGGAAAATGCGGAGCTCGCGGACTCACGTAACCGCCCTCGCCGATGCTGGACGCTTACTGACTCCCCACCCAGACACGAGAGCGGGCAAAGCTGGCTCGCACGCCAAGGTGGGTAACTACTTCCTGCACTTACATGCTATTTCCTGCTGTACCTGCTGAAACTCAAGAACTGCGTGCTATATTAATTACACAAGAACCCTGGGTGACACATGAATACATAGCACTGATGAAATGGACATGAGCATGTGGAAAATGAAAACACACATTTACAAAAGAACATAACAAAACACTAGCGGTACAAAAAGACAACAGAAATATAGCTCTTTATTAACATGTAACAGAACTGTAATGGCGTGAGCTGTAAGCCCTTTGACTTGTCGTAGTGTTGGGTTCTCTTTTATGTATTAGGGTCAAGGGGGGTAATTCCGACCATTTTATTCAAATGTAAAATAAATATTTTTTTTTAACTTTCAAAACAAAACTTTTGTGACATAATACACACTACGGTTCTTTCTTGATCCTTAAATGATGTGTTTATGTGAGTGAATGATCTTAGGTGTAATGGCTGTGGTGGGAAGTCAGTGGTCGGAATTACCCCAGTGAAAAAGACAAAATCTAAAAATTTGGGGTAATTCCGACCACTTGGTTTAGTCTCCATACAATGTCATGTAGTAGTGACTGGGGTAAAAACAACCACATGTGTTTGTGCTTAGAATGTGACAGCTTACAAGTGATGAAATTTAGGTGGTCGGTTTTACCCCGGTAGGTGCAAAATGCCAATATGAGTCAATCAACTACATGCCAGTTAATATTCTTAGCCTACTTTTATTAGCTTGATAGAAAACGGTAAACCTTGATAGTAACATACTTTTAGACCTAAACATACATAGGATACACACTTATTTATTTACACATTTGAGACAAATTTAAAACAAATTTTGACCCTTGAAAAGCAGCCTGTATCAGCAGGTGCTATTCAAAGTTAATCCAACTTTGCAAAGAAAACCCTAATAATACAAATGAATAATGAATCTTAACAAAAATGAACACCTTCCTTGGTGATAAGTAATGCTCATGCCTATGGTTTTTCAAAAACAGAAACAGATCCAGGAAACACAAGTATTATTCTTCTGTCTTTTTCTATTAGTTTTGGTTCTGGTAAAATTCCAACAATTTGGTCTCTGCTTACAGTAAACACATCATTCTCAACAACAGAAAATTCTGATGAGAACCTTTCACATTTTAAAGACATAACCACAATTTTGTCTTCTAATTCATCGTCGTTTGAGATTACGTCCTGAACACAACATGCATATGTATAACCTGTATATTTCCGGACACATCCTACAAGCGTGTTGAGGGCGTACTCCCGTGTAGTCACATTTTCATTTGTAGGTGCTAAATAGTCAACTTCTGGTAACTCTACAAGATTGTTTAAAGAATTGGCTGACACATCTAAAACAGAGAGTTCATCTTCTGAAAAGGAATTAGAAGGTGAGTGTTGAATCCTCGATTTGGATGACTCTGTTTTTCAGTGTGTTTGCCATTTTTGCTGACTTATCCTTTGCCCCCCTCTTAATTACTTTGCGCTACTGCTGCTAACTTCCATTTTTTAGTTCTTTATTTTGTTGACGTTTTCTTGACCTTTGCAGCTTCAGCTTCTTCCATTCTCTCCATCACAGTTTTTGCTGTCAGGACTTCTTCTTACCTCATCATTTTCAATCGGGGTGTGACCTTCCCTTCAAATTGAACTTTTTGTACTGCATCTTCTCGTTCATGAATACAAGATCTTCTCAGTGTTTCAGTAAATACCTCAATGACAGAATGCAGCGTGGGACTGGTACATTAATTTTTGTTTTTGGATGTGATGAAGTAGGTCTATCTGTAGATGAGTGGTTTGCATACAGATTTGGTGGATTTGGTGATATTGAAGGACTAGGTTCTTGTACAGGTAGGCCTATTGTTGTTGAGGAATGTGGAGCTTGTATGGGAGAGGGCGAAGTTAGGTCTAAGTGACCTGATGGTTGCGAGATTGTGGGAGTTGAATGGATGAGATTGTTTTGCCATGGATCTTTTTCAGAGCTGTGAGATGGAACAGGGCAAGCTTCTGATAGTTGTCTCTTCTTGTATTTTCTTAGGTCAAGTGGATCAAATTCATGTTCTGGGAATCTCTTGCGGTCGACAGGGTGAACTCCAGTACTTCGAAACCCTGATATAATGTTACCTGACGTCATCGTAGTTTGCCAAACTTCTCCCAACAGTTGTACAAACAAACACTTATACAAATGACCCGTTTTCTGACCCATGTTGCTTTCACAAGTCTTATGTCCCAACTGGTTTTGACAGGGCCAAACACACATTTGTCTAATGGTTGTAATGTATAAGTAAAGTGACTTGACAAGCGAATAAGAGTCACGTTATTTTTTAAAGCTTCTGTACATATCTGCAAACTCATGCGACTTGAATGTCCATCAAAAATTAGCATAGCTGCTTGATTAGGCAGTCCTTAGTTCACGAACTTTTGTAACCTGTGGTATGAAGCAAGCACAGAATCAATTATAAAATTGTGGCTCTTCCATCCAACCATTCGTAGAAGTTTAGTACAGTGTGTCCGGATAGGCCTTTTCAGATGTCCACCTTGCCTGTATAGCAGCTCCCTTGAAAACAACCATGGGTGGCAATACAGCCCCATCATCTGACACACAAGCCGAAACTGTTGTTGACGCCTTGTCTGATCTACCAGAACTCTGGGTAGTGTTGTGCCTTTCTGACCAATGCCACAAACACGAGATGGATCACTGCTAAAATCACTTTCGTCAGCATTAAAAACAAACCAAGCTTTGTCTGGTTCTGTTAATTCCTTCTCCTTATACATTACCTACAATTTGTCATAGAAATCATACACAACATCAAGGTTTGTAGCATCCTTGCGCAGTTTTTGGAAATGTTCTGGTTTTTTCATGCTCAAGCGAGGGTACGTTTTCATGAACCTGAGGTACCCGTCCTCACCAGGAGTACCATCAACAAATAGAGTTTACACACTAGGCATATTTGTTTTCACATATTCACCAACTAAAATCAGTAGTTCACTGCGGTCGCAGGGACATCCAAAATGAGCCCTGGCAATAATGCAATCTATATCTTGCTCTTCCTTCACACTCGGACATCTAGGTCGTTCACTTCCAAAGGTTTCAACACTGACTTTGCCTCTAACCTGTTCTTGTATAACAGTTTTTGGGACCCCGTACTTGACTGCAGCTCCTCTCTGCGATAGTTTGCCATCCTTCACATCCTGGACTGCTTGGATTACATCCTCCACAGTGTATGTGACACAAGGCTTTTTACACTTGTATGTTCGAGGCATTTTCCTATGTCACAAAAAAAACAGAAGATTAATAATATTAGCCCATATGTGGTTGGGATTACCCCACATATTTTTTCTGATGGGGTATTTACAACCACAATCTGCAGTATCATTAATTCACTTTGACATATTAAATATCCAAAGACAACATTAAAACACATTTTAACAATCTTGTTTGCCATCAAAATGCTTACCATAAGTGAATATCAAAGTACTAATTTCGCTATTTTGGGAAGAATGTCACGAATGATTTTCAATATTTTCGCACTGTAATAAACAAAAGAATGTAATTTGAGAAATACACTATCTACCAAAAAAGTAATTGGGCACCTGTCCGCAATGTTTGCTCAGTGGTTGTCACCCCGTTAGAATCTCGTAGGGTCACCTCTTGCAGCTATAACAGCAGCCACCCTGTCTGGCATGCTCTCTATGAGTGTTTGCAGGACATCCGGAGGGATTCGTCGCCATTCCTCTTGCAACCATTCCGTGAGGTGAGCAATGGATTTTGGCCATGCCTGATGAGCCCTTACCCGGCGATCTAATTCGTCCTAAAGATGTTCTATAGGGTTGAGGTCGGCGCTCTGGGTGGGCCAGTTCAATCGGTGAACATTGTTGTCGCATACCACTGTATAGTAGCCCTTGAAACATGGCACCTGGCATTGTCGTCCTGGAAGTAACACTGGCCACAATGTTGGGTGCATTTCATCATCCAGAATGTTACAATAGGCCTCTGTGTTCATGCTACCATGGACAAACACCAGCGGTCCTACGCCGAAGGCCGTGAAACACAAGTCCACTGACGTACTGAATTACCTATCTACACGGGTGCCCAATTACTTTTTGGTAGATAGTGTACTTGACTTCTAGAGGACTATACCACTTAAACATAACATATATAATAGGAAATAAATATCACATTTTATTAATTTTTTTATTTGATATGGTAAAGTCAAAAGACTTGGTGGTCAGAATTACCAATTTGACCGTACGCCGCCACATGGAGTCCTGGATGCTTGGCCTGGCAAATGCCAGTTATGCTGCTCTGGGTGTGCCCTGTGTTGCCCTTGCACTTTCATACACTGAAAATTTGCAGTGCGCCCTGCACGTCTGCAGAGTGCACATCCCAGCTGTGGTGGCGGTGGATGTTCAGCCGGACAAACTGTCTTAGGGAAGGGGAACATGGCTTATGTAAAATGCCCCCTCCCCCCATGAGAGCGTTTCTAGGCCGACTGATGTTACTGACAACAGCTGCATGCCCGTGGTGACCGCAGGGGGTACCTCCTCTTCTCCTACACTGCGGCTTACTATGTCGTTTGCTGCAAAGTATGTTGCCTCATCCTGCCAAGCAACTGTGTCTGCCTACGTTGGAAGCACTGCTGCGGCGGACATGTCCACCGGTGTGATCGGCGCAGGTGAAGCGAGCACTCGGACCCGCTGCCTTCGCTGGTACCGTCTTCACTCATGCTGCTGCTCCTGCTCTCCCACTGTTTTTGCTGCCTCCAGGCGCAATCCGCTGAACAGCCCTTGCGAAACTCCTCTGGCTTGCTGTTTCCTCCTCATGCACTGCTCCCTGCCTTGCTATTGTTGGCACAACGATGTTGGTTGATGTGCCTGTCATTGCTGTTCCTTTCCTTCTTGATGCTTGTGCTAATGCAGGAGCAGGGTCACTTGTAGGTATCATGCCATCCATGCTGTCTGATTGAGCCTCCACGTGCTCCCTGCTGGGCGTGGTTACGCTGGTAACACGTGTGTACTCTCTTCCAAAGCTGCTGCCTCCTCTTGAAGTGCCGGTGCTCTCCATTGCTCACTGCATCCCCACCACAGGTGAATCACGTCTCTCATCCTGCATATGCAGGTTCTCTGTGGGCCCCACCTCCTGAGGTGCCATGATACCTCCTATCTCGCTAGGTGCAGATTCCTGCTCTGCTCGGCCATCACCATCATGGGGCTGAGGTTCATCCGGACCGCCCTCGCCGTTAGCGGCACCTGGGGTGAACTGGATGTCATCCCGATGCACTATCACCTTCCCCTTGCCCGTGCAAACTGTATATGTTGTGGACCTATTTTTCTGAAGTATGCGGTGCGGTCCACTCCATCTTGCGATGATGCCGGCACAAAATTCTTTACGTGCCGCCGATTGTGGATGCGTCCTGACATACACTTCCTATCCTGCCTGCAGTTCTGGGGGCTGTCTTGTGCTGACCGGCAGCTATTTCATAGCGTACTTACTGTGCTGCTCTCTCACCTCGCGTATGCACTTGAGAGGCCCTCTACTCAATCAGTGTTCAGGAAACCCAAATGTACCTCACTCTTCCAACTACATCATAAATCCCTACACCAGCCCGCTGGGCGAAAAATTATCTTGTCGGGAGAGACTTTTGTGTGTCAGCTTCAAATCAAACCATATTTAATTTTAATCACTATATTATTTTAATAGAATACTTATTGCAGCAGTCTCTCAATTTACAAGCAAAAATAATAATAGGGTTCAACACTACTGTCACTGAGTTTGCCAATATTACGTTTTGTTACCATTTATTTATGAAACTGTATGTACTTTACTTTCATCTTTATGTCAGACATATGTAGATAATATGTACTCGAAAATATTTGGCCATATCGCCAACATTACGTTTCATTACGATTAATTTATGAAACTGTATGTAATTTGGTTACACAAAACATATATCTTTACAGCATTCATTAACAATTAAAATATCCTTAAAAATGTTTGGCCATATCAACACCACAAATTATTTGCCTTAAAAAGTTCTGGGCCTCTAATTTCATTCGTTACATCAACTCTAATGATTATTACCATAAAACATATTAATTTGATGGCTCCGGATTTTTCTATCAAACGTACGTCTGAAAATTGCCCTGAGAGCAGGCTTCACACTGGCTTTGACATTCACATTTGAAACCATTAATGTTAATCGACGCAATCGCCCACAAAAACATTTGGGAGCAAAAAATTAAAGATGCCGTCTCGTACCTACAGAAATTTTGGCACATCAAACAACGTGCATTCAGCTGCGAGCCACTGCAGAAAACTGAGTTGACCAGCGATACCAGGCACTGTGACATGCCTCCAAATGTAACGCGCAGTGTCGCTTTTAAATAGGACCCCTGGCACTGCAGCGGTGATCGGGGTCCACAGTGATGTAGAATTACGGTGTCGTTTCCACATCAGCTGACCGCACATGTGAATAAGGTTTTTTCCTCGTACTCAGAAAAATTACGTGCCTTTTTCACGCAAACGTCTAAAACTAATGACATAATGTTTACCGTCGCAGCTACAATGTTAATCCCTCACGGGTGGTGGCACAATTTAAATGGGTAATACATTTGCTCAGCTAAGAAAATTGCAATATATACTGCTCAACACGCTTGTTGATTTTACAGCAATAAATGTTACATGAACCATCTAACACCATTTCAATACCAGACAAGCAATCTTTCGATACCATCAAGGAGTGCAAATCTAATACGTTTTTAATCCATTTTCGTACTCAGGTGCAAGTAATTCGTAACCGTAAATAATTTTCACACATTCCTGACACTATAAGGTTCACTTGCCACACACCCGTTCTGGCGATTAATTTGTGCATTACAGCACATGCACACTGATTGCCGGGACTCGGCTCTTGCGACCGCCTCGAGTCAACAGCTGATGCCGACTGCCCGTGCTCCCCCACACCAAGCGGTCTACAAGTCATAGCTGCCGTGGAAGGCGCACTCTTTAGGCAACTTTTACGTATATAGATGTACAAATAAATACTCAATATAAAATATTAATACCTATTTATTTAAAACAATTGTACCAATAATAATTATAAAAAATTACTGACAGATAAATGCTTATATAGATATAGGCCGGCCTAAAATTATGCAATATAAGAAACTGTTAAATACCAATTTTAAATTTACCAAATTTTACTCTAACTATATTAACAAGTGTTGCCAACCATGGTGAAAAAATGACTAAAAAACCAAAAAATATACATTGATGATCAAAATCGTCACACACTTACTGCACTGCTGTCGTTGGCACGTCGCTGTTTGGCAACTCGCTACTGTCTTCAATGAGTGGGCTCTTCGCCTCCTGGCAGTCGTAGGTTGCGACCTATGAGAATTTCTGCAGGTAATTTCCCTGTCGCTGCATTTACTCGCCTTTAGAGTGTGTACAGGGCAGTTGTCAGATGTTCGGCCCATGCTGTGTGTTGCTCCCCCACTCAGAAAGGAAGCTGCACCTTAATCTTCTGATTACGGTGCTCCGTGGGGTTCGCTGTGGGGTGGTAAATCGCAGTGGTTACATGTTACACTCCCCACTTTGTACACAGCTCCCTCCATTTTCTCCCGTTAAACTGTGTACCGTTATCAGTGAGAATTTTTTAGGAAATCCGCACCGCTGGAAAAACTGCTCTTATAATGCTCTTGCGATGATGCCTGCTCTCACACTGCTTGTAGAAGATAAAAATGTAAAATATATTAGCTTTTTAAGAAAAATGTATGAACTGAAATGTGAACTGTTTTAGAAGATTAGCACTACAATAAAAAACAAACACGTCGAAAAGCATACAATGAAGTGTTCATGATTATGCTGTATCAATGATTGTATGTGGTTCTAACCCTAAATTTCTTGGCTGTGTTATCACATATTGCTCATACTCACTGCTGTCACTATTATCAATTATTATCTTTATCACATTTAGTAAAGAACACAAAATATTTTGATGAATAACAAAACCTACATTACTTATGAACATTTTAACATGCTCTAAACTTATGAAATTAGTACTCATATTAACAGTATATATTGTAAGGTTAGGTAATTGTTGAAACAATATTTCTGTTTTATATTACTAACTTATAAAATAATAATTGATACTGATAATTTGTTTTATGAGTTTCTATATATATGAAACAATACACTTATAAAATATAATTTAGGAGTGGGAAACTTATAAAAAGAGTTTGCTAATTGTTATGAAACAAAATGATTGTCTTTCTTTATGAAATACAAATTTTGGAATGCCTTGTTTTCTTTCTAGTAGTTTTATATTAATAGCTTATAATAGCAGTCATTTTATGAAATAGGCCCCTTAACACATTTTTTTGACTGTTAATCACTCTTGCAAAGATCATGTTCAGATACATTTTGATTGTATTTCTTTAATGATTTTATTCATTCTTACAGGTTTCTATTTCCTAGCAAATAATTGTACTGTTTTGAATAGATTAGACGGTTTTTACCTAAGACATGTAAAAAAAAAAGCAGCATGTGAAAAAATGTATGAGCGATAATAAAGACAAAAGAATCACATATGCCTAATACATATTTTCCAAAAAGTTTGCACTTTTGCAGGATGTTCGTAGCCACCATTACTAATTGTTTAACAACATATAAACAATCCACAATATAGCAAAACTGTGCTGTCTTTTACTTTTATTGGAAAAGAGGACTTTTTGATTTATTTTGTAAAACTCGGCTGAACAGTTCACAAGGGCTGAAAAAGAGGACATGTCCGGGCAAAAGGAGACCTCTATTTCGACCTTGTTAACCACTCTTTTATCTTTTTGGGTAAAATGTATCACTACAATATCAATATCAAAGGCATAGTATTGTAGTGGTTCCAGTCTTACCAAAGAGTAGAGGTAGTGGGGCGGGTGGCAGTATTGCATCACACTCAAATTAGGAAAAATAAATGATGGGGTGCCGCAAGGCAACATTTTGGGGCCATTGATGTTTTTAATTTAGGCATATTTATGATTTTCCTAACATGAGTAATGAAGTAGCAACAACAATTTTTGCAGATGATGCTAGTATCATGGTTAAAGACCACAATCAAAAATAGTATTAAAGCAAAAATTACAAAACTACAACTAGTATAGAAAATTACTCCAAAGGGACAATGCACTGCATTCGTGTACACTCACTTTTATAATATTCTACATAAGAATACCAATACACCTATTTTATCACTGTTTTTATTTATATTATTTGTAAATGACATACAGTGTTATAATCTATAAACAAAATATAAATAAATGTCCAATTTAATAAAAAGTAAGGTACTTTTTCATTAATGCAAGTATAAAATGTTTTTCGTACACAACATACTAAGGCAACTACCAAAAATGGCATGCTTGGGTTGATTTTTCGAAGGTCTGATTCAAAAAGTGTGACGAAGGCATGAATAGACTATAATTGGTTTTCAGCTAATAAATTAACTTTAAATGTTGCTAATTTAAAATTATTCAATTTAGCAAATTTAACATACTATGACAATGAATAACTTCGCCAACTGGTAATTAATTTATTGGAAGAAGTAGCTGTTATTATCTTTTTAGGATTGCATCTTGATAAATGTTTAACCTGATGCAAGCATATTAAAGTAGCCTATTAGAAATAAACCACTGTATCCTCTCTGATTTTAATTATGAACAGTAAGGAAAATGATTGGCGATAAGATTTTAGGGCTTATTTATTTTCCTTATTTTCACTTGTTAATTAAGTGATAGAGTTATATGTATTGTGGGAGGAGTTGATAATAATAATGATTATGACCATGCAATACTTGCTATTGGCCGACTACCCAGTAGTAAGTTCATCCTCCTCTCCCCCTCATTTGCTTTCCAGGTAATTCCTGAACTTCTTAGCACCGTTTCCCGCCACTACCTCCTCACGCAATAAATTTCACTCCCTCACCTACCTCACAAGCATGGATTGCCTACCCTGCTCCTTTTTCCTCTGTATCTTTACACTGTCATTATCTCTCCCTCTGTACACTTCCGTAGATAACCAGCAACCCAACTTCTCCCATCCTCCCTCTCCATTCACCATCCTGTATAACCTGACTATCATCTCCACACTTCTCCTGTCCTTCAATAAACTCCAGCCCATTTCTTTCATCATCACTGATGGCCGAAAGTTTCCTTCATCTTCACCATCCTGCTCCTGCCTTCTCCACCTGCCCTTCACCCATCTAGCTGGTGGTTGTGAAGGGTGTTAGCCAATTTAGAAAGGGACTGGAGAGTGAAAAGCGATGAGGGAAGGAGGTGCTTGCCACTATGCGAAAGTCAAATTGCAATTTGGAAAATTATTATTTGATTGTTATTTTTATTATATGGAATAGATTTTCTGGGGAATGTTCCTGGAAGTAAAGAAATATTTGTGATACGAAAAAAGCATGCACCTTTCAAGTGCATTAATGCATACGAATGTATGCGAGTTATCTACCAATTTACAATTTTGTACACATATTTAATTTGTATCCAGTTTGAGTTTTGTATTTCTTTAACAATGGTTTCTGTGTATTGAAATTCGTGTTCTTTTCTTCCTTTTATTTAATTCAGTTCTTTCCCATTGCAGGTTGTGTATACTGATGGCCTACCACTTCCATGACAATGTCTATACAAAATCATTTACCCCTCGGGAGTATCAGGTACGGTTTAAAATGTCATACATACTAGTTATCCAACACTGTTATTTTATATATATATTATATATATAAAATTAACAAATATGTAAAAATAGGTAGTTAGTTTTATAATACTGTTGCCATGTATACAGTAGAAACATTTATTTTACAATGTTGTTAATGTACCTACACTTTACTGTGAAGTACCAATTTTTTTTTTAAATATAAACTTCCCATGGGTTATATTTTAATGTGTTATATAGGAATTTATTCATGTACCTTTGAAATATGTAAAAGAGATCTTTTTCAGCATTTGTAAAAATGATCTTGAACGTACCCCTTCATGCAAATTCTTAACCACTTGATATCATTGCTGGAAGGCAGTAAAAACCAACAAGGTGTATATGTTCCTATTGTGAGGTAAATGCTTGTATGTGAAGTCTTCTCTAAATAGAGTTTGTCTTGATGTAATGTGTGCATGTACATTAGTTGATATGGCTACGAAAGAGAATTATTGTTTTTTACTTTATTTTTTAGTGAAGAACGAGAGGGGGGTTGTGTGTGTGTGCATGTGTGAGTGAGTGTGTGTGTGTGTGTGTGTGTGTACACGCATGTGTGTGTGGTTTTTTTTTTTGCCGGAGGGGGGGGGGGTAGCTATTCTGGGAACAGCAGTCATGATTGTGTTTGGGTAAAGTTTCCTGGTTTTAGGGGGTGATCAGTGTCATATTATTAGGGCTTCTATATGCTTTTACTATGTTGGTGACCACAGATGAGAACCATGGTCATTGGTTCATTAGGCTCTGTATGATTCCTTACTGCCGCAGAGTAGCTCTCTTGTCATCAGGTTGACAAACAGAGACAGATCAACCGCAGTTTAGAGGCTGGATTCCCACAGGTCACCAGGATGGGGCTGAGTCTATTGAAAGAGGGAAAATACCCTATTTTTTTCCCATCCACGTGCCCACTGATGAACCCCAGTTAGTAACTGACAGTGTAACTACAAAACAAGTGGCATAGTGTCTTGATCATCGTTGTGGACAGGCAGGACATACTGCCCAGGACACTGTTGCTGCAGGTTTACTGCCTCATGGGAGTGCAGAGATGAGTACTTTAGGAAGGTCCAAGCTGGTCTAGCATTAGAGCACAAGTAAGTCACAGGCCAGGCTATCAGGATGATGGCGAACATTAGAAGTTGGGGTATGCTTGTCACCATCATGGGTCGTAAGAAGTGCAGAATGTACTGGAAGTAGAGATTACCTCCATTTCACTCACAAGGGTTTACATGATATAAACATGGGGTTCCAATAATGTAGTGTCAATTTTGAAGAAGATTAACATCAAGAAATTGTCAGCATGTTTTTGCTGTGTGGTGAATTGGGGGCAAAGATGCAGTTTGATCATGGGGATGCACACTCCATACATCCCCTGTGCACCCAACGGAGACTTATTTTAATTGCCCCTGAATTTTAAGAGCGTAAGTATAGTGATTAGGAGAGAAATAAAAAATACTTTATTGGAAATATATTTATAAATTATCATGATCTATGGTTGTGTGAGGTGTTAGGATACTGGTCTATTACCTTTTGTGGTTCCTGCTTCAGTCCTAGGCCCATTATAGGTGTGATATTTTAGCCAGGGTTCTTTTGGAGAGTATGGTGGACACTCCATCCTACCCTTGCTTCACTTCAAACTCATTCCTCAGTTGACCTATTCTTCTGGCTGACTGGTAATCATGGTTTCAATCATGGTAACTGCCCGAAGGGGAGAAGTGCAGATTTACATTTATATTTAGTTTTGGTACATAGTACTAGTATAGATATTTAGATAATGAGTCTGGAGTTTGGTACACTCATACATTTGCTTAGATTGAATAACAGTGTTTATACTGATGCAGAAAATTTTGATAATTGTTGGGAAAAATATTAGTAGATGTTTGGAATAGTGCATGATACTTTTCCTTATTTCAGACTGCAACACTGTACAAAATAGGCAGACACAGCTCATAATACAGTAAGTTGTACAAGTCACTAACCTTTTTAGTGTACTCGTGAGATTTTAAAATTGTCACTATTAAAAAGCTACAACACTAGGAAGGAACTGCAGTACATAAATAATCATTACTGTAGCAGAACTTACCTTTGTGCACCAAATTTTGCAAATCAGAATATTTGTATAAAATTAAGGCTTCTGATGAATACTTTGAAAAAGACCGCTGTCTTTTAAGTTAAACTCAGAAGGATGGTTTGTTGTACTATTCGCTCCTTGGATGAACAAAGTCAAAACCCTTACTCTAGTGAATGGTTATTGCTTGTTTTGTATTTTGCATGGTTGCCTGACAGTACCCCTCCACTATGGCATTCTTGGAATTCATTTGAGAGTGAACCACTTTTCATCTTGGAGACTCCAGCACATATTACTTTTCTGCATTATCATCTTATTATTTCCTTTGACCTGGAGATGCCTATGGCTATGACATCACAAATGGAATCATGTGAGTTTCACCAGATTAATGTTTTTGTTTTTCTTAGAAATTCCCTGAATTTTTTAAAAAACAATACACTGTTAGGAAGTGAGCCCATATGAAAAATCAAGTAGAGAATATATGTATGACTTTTGACCTATAGTGGTTTTAAGGGTGTTAGTCACCCTCAAAAAAAGGAAAATAACAAGCATTTAGTGAAGATAGCCAGAAATTTTTTGGGATGAAAGAAAACCAATTCACATATTATTATACACCCCAAATGCAAAAAAATTGATCATTTTGAAGGTGCCATCACAGGGGCATGTAAGTGGGTACCGGCACAGTACATGGGAGTTTTTATACAGAAAATATGAAAATAATATAACATACCAAGCATGTATTGTAAGGGACCAACACTTGAAGGATGCGCTTATTATGGCATTGCACCATCCGTAGCATAGAGACAGGGAGTGATATGGTCAGGTATGGAAGCATACAAACATTGGATGTTCTCTGAGGAAGATCCTGCCACAGCTCATGTAACAGACTTTTCAAATCTGCCGTAGTTGCCGCTGGTTGAAGTTGCAATACAATTTGGTCCCAAACATTCTTGATGGGTGAGAGGTCTGGGAACCTTGCTGGCCAAGGAAATATGTTGACATAACCAAAGCAGGCTAGAGATACCTTTGCTGTGTGAGGCCAGTCATTAGTCTACTGGAAAATGGGTTCGTCAATCTGCATCAGGAAGAGGAGTGCACATGGTTGTAGAATTTCGTGTATGTATTGCCGCACCATCAAGGTTCCTTCCAGTGGGCTACAAAATCATAGGAAATGGCACCCCACACCATGACACCTCTCATTGTGGGAGTGTGCCCCTCTACAATGAAGTGGGGATCACAGCGCTGGCCAGGACTTCTCCAGGCTCAAATTTGGTTAGTTGTCTGTATCCAGACAGAACTATGATTCGTCGCTGAACATCACTAGTCACTAATCCATAAGCTGCCATGCTGCCTGTTCTTAGCAAAAAATTACACTTACTCTGTGATGCTCAGGTCACAATGGTAAACACAGTAAGGAACATTGCAATGTCAGATCCTGCTCTACTATCTACCTGAATATGGTACTGGTGGACACAGGCATATCCCCAGCTGCCTTAACATGTTCCTGTATGGTGTGCAGCAATGCCTGTGGAGCGCTTACAGCCTGTCACACAATGAAACAATCCTCCCTGCTAGTGGTACACCAAGGTTGACCCGAGCCTCTTTGATGGGTGTGTGTGTACACTGACCTACAGTGTAGGCAGTATTGTTCAAGTGGTGATCAATGTGCTGAAACGTCCAACCTACCTCTCGGAGGGCAACTATGTGGCCTCTGTCAAACTCATCCAGCTGGGTAAAGGCTTGTCAAATGCATTTTCAGGAAATGCTGCATATTCACTAAACTTAGTTATGTGGTTGGCACTGCTACTAAGGGATTATTCGATGTCTTGCAGCTATGAATGATGGAGGGACATGTATGACCCCCTAGTGATGCATCCACGCAAGCAAATCACATAAAATGCAAATGAGACATGTTGGACTATGATGATACTGTATAGTGACCTTCATTATACTTGTGTGATTAGTTCATTTTGATCAATATTTTTTATTTATTATTATTATTATTATTATTTTTTACAAATATGTGTATTAGCAAACAAAGATCATAAACTCTGAAAATGTAACTACTACCATCATCTCCAGTCAGAAACAAAATAGGTGTTGATACTCTTGCATTGCTGTAAATGTTCTAGCCCTGGGTATTAGCTAGAATTACAAGGCCTATTACTAATCATCGTTCCTAAATGTATATAAAAAGTCACATTGTTGTTGTAACACTTTAACTTACTTAAATACTCTTTTTAAAAAGGTAACAACCAATATAAAATTCATTACAATTGAGTATAAACAGGTAAATAAATATCATTTTTAAAGTAGATATAATAATTAAAATACAAAAATACGTTTTTCCTGAACTTTGACTTAAAATTTTGTACAAAAAGGACAGTTAACACTTTTTTTTTTCTCCAAACAATAAAAAAACTGATAACATTTAAAAACTATTGGAGCCACAAGTAAATAATTATCTTTTCAATTAATAGTTCTTTGCAATCAAAAATCAAAGGAATACAGAAAATAGTCTTTTATACCAGTTTCAGAAATTAAACTTGAATTAAATAGGCTTTTCACAGAACAGTAAATAGTTTAGGTTCTTACAATTACAAAGGAGTTTTACACCATTTCGTCAGTTAAATCTTAATTTGCTTTTCAACTCAACCTCAATTATTTTTTGAACCACCCTAAAGAAGTTTCAAAATTGCCTTCACAGACCCTGTTCAAATCCGAAAGGGTTAAAAAGTTGTGTTACTTTACGACATGTGGGAAAGTGCTACTTTAAAAATAGTTAAAACATCACGTCCCGCAAACGTCTAGAACAAATAGAAAACTCATCAAAGGCTCTCAACGCCTTTTTAAGGGACATTACTGCAATAAATGGCCAACTAAAAATTTACTTCCACAAAAATAAAATGGTAAACAACTTCTGTCATTAAAAACTCAACACCAGAATAATAGGCAAAATCTCGTAACTGCCTCAACACCTATAAAACTCTTTGAAGTTCAGTTTCCAAACAGAGCCTCGTCTTTTAACTCTCAACTGTTATCACCAAAACTTTACTGCATCAACAACAGTGCACGTAATACTGAAATACTTCATGCTATCTGTGCGTCCTACTGCAGTACTTAAATTTTAAGTTGTTATGAAGGAAAATTTTATTTTGCCATAATGAGAAATACCAAGAACCAAACTAATTGAACTACATACTACTAAAACAAAAGGTTTACTTAGCTTTGTCACCTACACCATAGTGAACTTCCTCAGCTTTCCCCGGGTGTGACCACGTCACTCCAACTGATGACTGACTGAGTCAGACTCCCTCGCGTCCCATACAGACTGACTGACTGACTCCCCGTGCTCAGATTTCTCCGCGCCGCCTTTACGATGACTCCTTAAAAAAATTTCACCTCTCCACAGCTGGCTTCCATCAACCATTCCTAACATCTGGCCTTGGTTGACATCATCATCCTCATCACCTGGCCCTCAGTAAATCAGAGCACTCCACGCACACGTGTCACAGCTCACAAACACGGGCTCAGCACAAACACTCTTCCCCATTTCCTGGAGTGTCCACCTTGGTCTGCTCATCACAGCACGAATTACTCTTCTTTTCCCCTTACAGGACTTAAAATCACACAGCTGTCAAAGTGAAATGTCCCCTCAGTGATGCTCTCAGAATTTGAGCGGTCAACACTGCGCACACGTGCGACACCAAAAAGTTCTCAAAAGCGGCAAAAGAAAAACATGCACAGCTGCAGCCAGCATACAGGAAGTGCAGTGGCTGAGTTTAGCTCTGAAAGATAACAAACATGTCCAACATCGACTCTCTAGACTTCTCTGCATCTAACCTCAGGAAAATCCCCGGGAAGTCAAAGTGAACGACCTAGCAATGTTATATCCAAATCCTTTATAATAAAATCCTTATCTACACTGTTGTTAATATATTATGTCACTCAAATGATAAAACACTACTGGTGGTTATTAATTGCGACATAACATTTTATTACACGTATTGTCACACTCTGGAATATTGGATTTCGGGTAATTTTCAATGAATGTCTTATCCTCAGGAATTCTGGAATGTGCAATGTGCCCTTGTGGAACACTTGCACCCTGCTGTGTAATTTGGTCGACCCACAGCAAAAGTCTTTCTCATTTGCCGCTGTATAGCATGCAGGATCTACAGTGAAAATCTGTAGCAATGCCTAGCTATGTCGTATCATCGGTCCATAGCAGTAACAATTTGATAGCTATGTAGTACACCTAGCCCACAACAGAAGCTTCTATTCGCTCGCTCAATATCTCTCTCATATCACCCTGATTGCATTCTGTTGGAGACTCATCGACAACACGGTGGAATACTTTATATACAGGCCCTCACTCTCATTCGCGTTCTACTCCTGACAGAGCCTCAAAATTTTCCTGAGCTCGTGCGCAGAACACAATGGGTTGGTCGGTTCTTGCTCTTTTGCGAGAAATGTTGAATTCCTGGGTAATTACTATCCCAATCCATATTAAAATCTACTAGCTTTAAGTGTATAAAAGTTTGTCTCTCAGTTTTCAACCTGAATACTAGGTGCAACCTGAATGGGCCGTGCAGTGTTTACCTATTGAGCGCATATTTAAACACACCTGTAATATCAACACCACGCCTCGTGCAGCGACATGTTGGATGAGCTTGTCACTGTCTGCTACGTGGAAGTGCTGACATGCAATGAGGTGGGGAGAAGGGATGTGAGGTGTGGAATGTTATGACAACACAAATCAACATTGCAAGCTGCTGGCAGCCTTGAGCTGCATCCATGCTCGTCTTCCTGCATTGTTGGGCCGAAAGAAAACATGCATTTATAAACTATAGCACCCATCACATTCTATAATTATATTTTGTATTTAATCATCGAACCCAATAAATGAGTATTCCGAATGCAGCACTATATACTGTATTGATATGTTTTCAAATGTGAGCATTTTATAGTTGTACTATTTATTATCATGCAAAGTGAATATATTATATTAAATGGATGGTATATAGCACTAAGTTATATTTCTTTTTGTAGCTTGAAACTTCTATTTTACTTTATACATATCATATTTGACGCATTTATCTTGACTTAATTTGACTTCTTATAACATTATATAACACATCCTAATACTTATTTAAATATTTTCGTTACTAATTATATATTAGCACACCATTATAGTCATATAAATCATTTCATTCAATGATTCTATCTACTTGAGACAGTTATATTAATTTACTATACTTGCAGGTCTCTGATCTATATTTAATTCCTTAATTGCTTCCCCAGGCAATTTTCTTGTTTCTCATTCTAAACTTATGCAATTTATAATATTTCTCTGTTCTTCTATTTGTGCTCTCTGTGTGCTCAGAGGTGGACTAATTTTTAAAATTTTACTACACATACTTTGTCGTTATTACTGAATTATATACATAATTTTATATTTCACTGCAGCTTTACTTATTGCATAGATTTGTTTTCATTTAGTTATTTTCTGTATTGATGTGGCATTAACCTTAGAGTGATAATAATTCTAGTTTCACATAAGAAAACACATAATTATAATATTGTAATCTACTAATGTATTTCAATCTCTTATAACTATTAGGGGGCGACAGTGGCTGAGCGATTAGCACTGTCGCCTCCCACCAAGGCAAACCGGGTTCAATCCCTAGCCAGGTCACTGGATTTTTGCAAGTGGGAATCGTGCCGGACGATACTGTTGGTAGGCTGGTTTTCTCAGTATATCCCGTTTCCCCCACCCCTTCATTCTGGTGCTGCTCCATATTCACTTCAGTCACCCTCATAGGCTCTCAAGACCTCGCTGTTAAGAGCCGCCCAAATCTCTTCACTTACTCTTTTAACTATTTACAAATTCATCACCTTGAAAGTTATCGGTACACACAAGTTTTATGCTCTTAAATGCTTATCCAAAGGGGTCTAATACAGTGCCCTCAAGGCACACTGCATAGATACTGTGCAGTGAACAGGACCCTACATGACAGAAGTGTGACTCATCTGATATGCCCTTATACTGCCTGGACTCCTCCTACAGGTCAATGGTGCAATATTCTGTGTGTATGTGAGTTTGCCTGCTTATAGGCATCGCAGATGGAATGGATGTGTCTCATGCACTATTTCTCTTTCCCTTAAAACGCTTATCGTTCCACACAATATCCTAGCTTTCACTCCCAAGCCGAGATTCTGTGCACCCCTGCATGCCGGAGATTCACGTTGCATGTACGTACAACAAAATAAACGAAAATGAACTGTGACTGTAAGGGAAATGTGTGATTTAACGCAATATAACTGCTTTGATGTGTGGTTAAGTCGGTGCGTTCTTGTCACACTCAGACTGCCTGCTTGCAAGGTCAGTGCTGACTTAAGAATGCTATGTAATAGCGTCATTGCCACTCGGTCACGCGTTGTATGCTTTGCTATGACCGTTAGTGAAGTTACCATATGGCTGACTTGAATGCTACTTGCCATTAAAATTACTTTCATAAATTAACTTAGAATGTTATGCATATTGCTAATGCGCTTTATTTGTAATGCCCATTTCCCTTATTATTGTCACTACCTCATTTTGCGTTATCATCCAGACTATAATATTTAAGTTTGTAAAATAACCACATATTGTCTTATGCTATTATATTTCCTAATCCGTCTGTGGCACGCAGAGGCTTTAAAATACTCCGTTAACTAATCATATTTCTTTTGAAAAGTAACTATGTTTTATAACTTACACGTTTTACGTACTATATTTATTATTTGTTTTTAGTGGGGTTTAAATTGCATTACGCATTTATTACGCGTGGGTAGGAGGGGATTGTCTAAAATAGTTGGGCGAGGTGGTTTTCTATCTTCTCCCTTGCAACAATTTATTATTTCTTATTCATTTAATTTTGCAAAATATAAACAAGTAATGCAATTGGCGGAGCTTTTAAACTTGGCTACTTTAAGGTGGGAAAGACCCTAGCCTTCACCAATGTTGTACTGGGCCTTATGGACCATACTGTGTGGGGAAATGTAACTCTGATGGAGAACACAATATTATTTCACTATGTCATATAATTAGACCAATAAAAGCTTGCATCCTATTACATCACAATTTACAACTCTTTACATTTTATGTGAATACCTTAAACTGAACCGGGAAAGCTTGTTATGTTACTTTACTCTATTCCTACAAGTATTTATATATTATCTAATAAATTATTGCCACGTTTCGAACTAAGAGTCTTTCTGTCCTATGCTGGAACGCCATTACCTTTGCGTTGCCGAAGGCTGATGATTGCTATCATGGCTACGGTGGACGAAACTCCATTTGCTGGTCCATGGTGCCTTGTCGAAGGCTGGAAGTTGTCAGACTCGAGTTCGTCTTTTCAGGGGCCTGAAATATTGCAGCCGTTTACAAATTACTCAAATTACTCCATTTTTTTAAATACTGCTCCTGCCGCTCGTGTCCTGTTTGTCGCAACGGCTCTTATGTTTCTGTGACTTCGCTTGCCTTCAATGTGTGCTGGTGCGTTCATACAAGTGCCACAGCAAGGGCGTACCCATAACAATATACACCACTTAAATAGTAAAATCATATTCCCATTGATAACTTTAAATAATCACTCCCTGTTTCACATCTCATAGTATTTAAAAAAATCAGTAATTTTTTTACAAATGAATAGTTAAGTGAAGTTGCATTTATACATATCACATTGGAGGAGAAATCATTATAAAAATAAAGTGAGGAAACAACTAAAAGAGTAAAATCGTAGTTCTTACAACATAAATTGTAATTATGATCCATGTTATTGAATGTGTGTTGTATTTTACCTACTGTTTGGCCTTTTTTTTTTAATTTACCAATGTTGAATAATTTTAGTGTGAAGAAATGTCTGTTTGTTACTTTTTTTTAATGAATGTTTTTGCTTACAAGGTGGAGCTGTTGGATGCTGCCAAAGAACGAAACATCATCATTTGTTTGGGCACGGGTTCGTCTAAAATCTTCATTGCAACAAAGCTGATACAGGAGTTGGCAAGCATCATTCGCAGGCAAGGAAACGGCACATTTTAAAAATCATCCAATTGCTTGCATATGTTTAATTCTGTACGTATATTTATGAGCATGGTTCTTAGTGAAGATGCAACTCTTTAGTTAAAAATTTGTGTAGTTGTTTAGTTGTAAGTATGTAGTATTGTACAACATTAAAATAATTACATTAAAATTGTTCTTGATGGTGTTTGTTGTTTACTTATGAGTTTAAGTTCTTTAAGATTGCTTAAACTAGAAAAATCAATAAAAAAATTCTATGTCATTCCTAACTAATTTATTTTTATTTTTGCTAATAATAAATTGAGGTCTCAGATGTCTCAGTATAAGATTTTTCAAATTTTAAGTTGAAAGTACTGAAATCCATGGAAAATTGTTTTGCTTCAATTCTGGTAAATTTTTTAAGTTTTTGTATAAAAAAATTAGTTATTTCTGATGTCCTGTGTGGTGTGACACACCACTCAGCTCATGTCCCAGTATAAGTGATATTGCCTATTAATTATTGTATTGTATATTGTCTGGGTGGGTTATGGCTTGGCTAGTTATAACAGTCAGTAAATAGATAGTAGTTAAATTGTCCCATATTGCTTAGTACCAACAAATCCATGCAACAAGACCGGGTATTTATTGTGAAATTGCTAAATTCCTACTGGCACACTCTACGATCAACACTCGCTTCTCAGTGATGTACAGTGCTGCCATATAACCATATTATTGTGACTAATAATTATTTGACTAAACACCAGCTGTAATTGCAGCACCTCTCTCGCTTTTTGGAGATGTCTGGACCTTAGTTCGCCTTGTCTCTTGCATAAGTCCTTTCTAAGCTGCAGACGGAAAACATCTTGCCTCTACTTTGGTACAGGAGGCTTACCTTACACCCTCACGGGCAGGATGGTGCTCCCCTCCATATGTTACTAGTTGTTTGGTTCTCCAGGAATGTTACATGAGCCTGCCAATACTTAATACAAATTTATTGCCGTTCAGATGAATTTTAATAAACATGTTGCAAATTACATTAAAACACTGATTAAACTTGTATATTTCCTTAGTTCTTATTTGTAAACGGAAATCCTCCATCCATTGCAGATGGCCATGGGCAAGAGGAAGGTGAGAGTCTCCCTTGCTCTCTGGACCACACAAATGTCAGAAATGGCTGGTTGCTCCCTTCATAGTTTTAGCAGTTGCTTGATACATGACATAATCATATCTATAATGAATATGATACAATATGATAAAGATTGTTATATGCTGACATATTGTGAGATTATGATGAAAATTATATCAAACAACAAGCACTTAAGATGAACATCATTAAATTAATGTGCCTGCCATACATTGGACATAACCCAATACCATGTAGGGTCATCACATATTTAACAGCTTTATATCGCGATGCCAGTAACACAAGAAACGTTTGTGATACAGGGGCCTTA
Source organism: Dryococelus australis (assembly GCA_029891345.1). NCBI lineage: Eukaryota > Metazoa > Arthropoda > Insecta > Phasmatodea > Phasmatidae > Dryococelus > Dryococelus australis. The sequence continues at coordinate 65,336,230 of CM056994.1, read as the reverse complement.
ATATTTCGTGGGTGCCTGGCCGGTGTACAAGACTGGTCTGGTGACCTGTCATGTCTGCACAAAATCTTCAGGCACTGTTACATCCCTTCACACTTACTGGCCCTTTACCGTGACGTGTGACCAGCTAGGTTAATAGTCACGACAGTGGAGTATTCTGTTTGCTAGACCAAAAGCGGGGTGATTGAGTTAGCTAGGCTACGAGAGGTGAGGAGTGTTTGCTAGTACTCACTTACTCCTACTTCTTGATTGCCATGTTGGTGGTGTACTTGGTCCAGTTGTAACGATCCTGGCCCACATCGTGGTGGTGGTTCCACATGTGAGATTCATTTGTCCAGAAGTGGATGTTGTCCCAACCGAACCTCACTTCCGTACCGGTTAACAATCCTCTTACCACAGGTTGGCATGACGGGTGAATGCGTATGCGTGATGAAACGAGTAATACCACGACTGGAGCAGTCGGTACTGACTCGTGCTTAAGTTGGGCGGCGCAGTTCCGTTTTGCTTGCCTTTCCGGTGTAGTCTGAAGAAGTGCGCTCAACTGTCTGGCTGCAAGAAGGGTTGCGTGTCGCTTCCTATGCCTGTGGCCGTGCTTTTGGCTGAAAGGTATTAAGTCTCCACTCACAGGTTACTGGGTACACCTTGACTCGAATACTGAACACAAGCTATAGTTTAAGTCCGGTTTTGGCTTGCTGACCAGGCTATGTAAAGTCTCCACTGATCCCCCACGCTATGCGGGCTGATCAGAGGTGTGGAGCTGTATGGGTCACCAATGCCGCCACTGGATGTGCGTCCACACAGGAATGGATGGCAGATCTCAAGCCACGGTATATCCCGGCACTGGAAGCATTGCTTTGGGATAAGGCAATAACTTGAGATTGTCGCCCCTCTCTGGGTGAAGGTTTTGCTAGTGGTCATGGCTTCTCTGTTCCTCCCCACCGGCACTGAAAGCAATGCTATGGTAGTTTGGGAAGCAACAGATGGGCATCTAATGGTTGTGTGAAAATAAGACGGACCCCTGAAGGGCGCCTGTGGCTAAAGTTAGTTCGGTAGTTATAAATTTTCCAGTCCTCGTCAAAGGTGTACGTAGCAACCTCTATCTAGTGGGTAAATAGACAGCTACTCTAATAAAGAAAAGCTGAGAAGTAGGAAACAACAGTATGTTTATTGAAGTCTCAAAAAACATGCAACGCGTTCTACCTCCTACCAAGCATTTGAGTGCTGAAGATTACTATGCTGTTCAGATGTAGGCGACCTGGTTCTAATGGAGAATGGTAAAGAAAGAGCTTAACGAGAAAATATATAATACTTCTAAACTGTCTAAAGAAAATGTCTTTAGGTGACAATGTGAATTTGTGTTGGTAAGCATGTTCGTTGGTTGTCGGGTTGACTGGTCTTAGACGGTGAAGTAACCACAGGGGGCGTACTCAATGCTTCGAAGACCTCAGGCAGTCCCTGCACTGGCAGCAGTGCTGTGGGATAACGCAAGAGATGGAACAAGAATGACTCTTGAGCTGGGCAGCATCCGGACTTATATAGTGGAAGCTTGTAGGCTGCCGGCGTAGGATTCGGGGAGGTGTGACGTCTTCCGACCCTGGTTGGCGTAGGAATACTCTTGTCAGCGATTATACTTCGTGCCTCGATGGAGGCACTCAGCCTTGCCTGAGGTCTGGGCAGCTTGTAGGCTCTTAGCGTGGTGTAGGGGCTGCTGTGTGCCTGCCGGGTTGCGTATCCTCAAGGTGAGAACAATTTGCTCAAAGTTCCTGTTGCCTGTAGGGTAGGCAACATGTCACCCACGTCTGTAGTGGTGGAAGAGGTACTCTAGGCTGTGAGTGGTAATTGTATTGCATTAGTTGTATAAGTGGCACACATCAATTTGCCCCCCCCCCCCCCCCCCCTCCATTGCGATGAAAACTCATCATGGAAAAGGTGGCAGAGAAAGGTGTAGGCCCCCACTCAAGAAGGTCTAGTAGGCGTCAGTAGATGTGAAGAGGTAGATAGCACAAAAAAATTTTTGTAGGCAGGACCCTTAAGTGTAGGGTGCTTGACCACTGTAGTGGCATGGGTTCTGTGCGCTGTGGTCGCCCGCCTGTCTGAAGCGAAACAAGTGGAGTGGCGGCAGCCGGCTGGCGACCTTGATTCTCTCTCTCTCTTTTGGGCGGTGCCCTTCTCTGCCCCTCGTCCTGGTTAGCAGGCTTTGCTGATGCTGCGAGAGAGTTTATTCCCCTCGTGTGCAAAGATTATCGGGTTAGGAAGCTGTGTGTGTCGGGTGTCCCACCGGTCTACATTTCATATGCGTGCCATTGACGAAAACCAGCATAGCACTGGTGGTTATTACAAGAGAATTGTACATAGAAACTTGAAAGAAAAATTATATGAAACAATGTTACATCAAAAAATGAGGGGTTTAAAGTAAGAATTATTATTATATGTACAAGCCTCACTCGCGGAAGGTGGGGAAACGCCACTACTATCCTGGAGCTTGCTACAGTGAGCTAAGGAAGAAAAAGGAAAATCTTTCCAAGGAACCTTTATGTCTGTCAGCAAGCTAAATTGTTACGTGTGACAGATTGCCAGGTGGCCAATCACAGACACTACATGCATGATTAATGCAGCAAATTGTGCGTACATTGGTCACTGGATACAATATACAGAAACACTCAAAATGGAAGTTAAAATATCTTGCACTATGTTTGGGGAGCTTTAACATTCGGAGTGTTTTCTGAGTTGGTGCACAAGATATTGCAAACAAAAACACATAAAACTATAAGCATATACATAAAAGTATCCTCCTACAAAACGGCATTCTTTCTTGTAGGCGATCTTCACATATACCCTTTCAAAACGTATTATGATATTTAATTGTGTGCCTATACATCAATTCAGATTTAATAATTAAAAGCATAAAAAATACTAACCTAGCTATCCCTTGCGGAAGTCCATGTTGTATCGTTGGTCTAATAGTTATTATGTACACTGTGTATTTTCATTGGCATGTTTAAGGTAAGTTCCTATGGAATGTTCACTTTCAAAAAATATTGTGTCATTTATAGGTTTACCTACCAATCAAGTCAGATTTATAGATGATCATTATAAAAATAGAAAATGCTAAAATGTTATTGTAATGTCAAAGTCTCTGTCGTAAACTTAATCACTGGCACTGTGATGAGCGTCTTTACGTGATTCACTTTTGGTAGCCATTACTGTCACTGTGGAGAGTGTCTATTCGTAATGCTCCTTACTTAAGTGGGCTGTCAGGGACTGAAACACTTTAACCGTTAGGTGTAAAATGTCTATCAAAAGTTACTGATGTACAGCTTTTTACAACTGAAAAAAAATTAATTAGCACATAGTTGAGTGACTAATTACTGGTTCATCTACCTTGTTGGTTCTTTATATTTTAACTGTGCTGGATACTATTGAATTTTAATTTAGCCTAAATGTGATTGTTCTGCTTACATCACTATCTTTGGCTTGTGGCTAAATTAACTGTGGTGCACATGACCTGTCTATAACGAGTCCTTTTGCCATGTGCATGTAATAGCAGTTTACGGCTTCTACATTGTTTTTAAACTTCGCGCACTTACTGGCGATCTTCGGTTTCATCTTTATCGAGCCTCCTCTTTGGTCGAAGGGCATCGTGGAGAGGGTATGGCCACATATACCTGGTTGTGGGTCTCCATTGCGATTTCCGGTACCGGCCAGGCGTGTGGGCAGCCTTGGCGGTACGTGGGGGCATTGGGCATCGTGGAGCAGCCTGGGGTGTCGTGGCGTGTGCTTCTGCCACAACAGAGGAGGACACTCGTTCAAGTGACGTTGAGGCAGTGCAGGGGAGTATCAAGCCATCCACTCCGACTGCATGGGTTCCTACCCGTAGGGCAGGATGTTTCTCTGAAGGGGCAGTGCGGGGGAGAAAGATCTCCACCTCGACTGGGGGCAGCACAGCTCGTCATGGTACCAGGTCATGGGCGGCATCGACAGTCTCGGTGGTCAGGTCCTGGGGCGAGGCACTGGAAGGGAGATTCACGACTACCTCCACTACGGGTGATGTGCCTGTTGAGGGGTAGTGGGTGGAATTGACGTTTTCGATGAAAGTGGCCTCTCGCGTAGCAAGATGGCAGGGCAGAGCATTTCCAATGTGGCAACTCGACGTCCGGATCTGCGGGTTTTCCTGTGTCACAGGACCTGGGGACGGAGCACTTCTGTTGCAGCTTGACGCCCCAGGTAACAGAGTTTCCTGTGTAACAGGAGGCTGGGACGGAGCACTCTTGTCAGAGCTCAACGTCCAAGCTGGCGGGAGCTTCTGCATGGCGGGATGTTGAGGTGGAGAAATTCCGGCGTGGCGGCTCGACATCCCGATAAGCGATTGTTCCTGCGTGGCAGGTTCTTCCTCGTCGTAGCCAGACGTTGACTTCGTTAAAGAAGGTAAGGCCGTGACTTCTGGCTTCAAAATTTTACTAGGTGGTGATGTAGGCGCTGGTACAGTTCCTACCCCTCTTGCCGAAGGAGCCTCTGATCGTTCGCTAATTCAGCTTGATCGGTGGGGTGTCTGACAGTGTTCTCAGTCGTGTGGACTCCGCCATAACACTTCGGAGCAGCCAGAAGGTGCTGTACTGCGTTTGGCTGTGATTTTCTCAGCATAGCTGTGTGGTGTCGAGGGCATTGATCTGACGAAAAATGCACCTTGGCGTCGTTCTTCCTCGGTCTTCCATGGTCAGTCTTGCCCAAGGTCTGGGCAGCTTGTAGGCTCGCAGTGCGTGGAAAGGGGGGCGGCGGCTTGCCGGGTTGCATATCCTCAAGGTGAGATCAATTTGCTCAAAGTTCCCTTTGCCTGTAGTAGAGACGTGTCACCCACATCTCTAGTGATGGAAGAGGTACTCTAGGTGATGAGTCATAATTAGTTGTATAAGCGACATGCGTCAACCTGTGTTTTGACGAGAACAGGGATGTTCCTCCTCGCCGCCTGGCTCAGATGCTTGGAGGGTGGCTGGTCAGCTGCTGGCTCTGGAAGACATAAAGTGGTGCAGGTGTCCAAGCTCTGTGGTAGATGGGATGCCTGCATGTTGACCCTTAACCAAGGGCAGGCAATGCCCAGAGGTATCTCTTCTCCATGTAGGATAGTGTTGACAATGGGGTAGGGTTTACCAGGTAGCTTGATCAATGGCGGGAGTGAAGGTTGCGAGATGGCTGAGGTATAAAGGGTTTTCTGTTTAGCAGGCAGTAAGAAACCTGCCCTGCGGAGTTGAAGGACTGCTGAAGGCAGTTGAAGAAATGGTTAGGAAAGCTGTATTACCTTCTGAGGCACATAAGGTTCTTTTCAGCTGTCTCTGTACACCTCCCTTCCGAGAATAACACTTGAGGAAAGGAACTAAACAGCATGCAGAAGATAAGCTGGTGCCTTACTTCCTTTTTACTTCTGCATACCCAGTCTTGTGACGATGAAACATCATCATCTTGGTTGAGATCGTGGCCCTTGCGAGTGGTGGAATTTCCAGAAGCCACAATGTTCACGCACCCCGATGGTTACCTCTGGCTCTTGTGAGCGGTGGAGGTGCAGAGACTGCGATTCCGCGGTGGTGGCTGACTTTGACCCTGAAGTGGGCAGTGGAGGAATGTGGACTGAAAAGCATTGGCCCTGCCAGTCCTTTTATAGTTATCTCTCATAGGTGCTCATGGGTGAGGGGTGTGGGGAATGATAGCCTCTGCCGCAGGGGTTGAGAATTCTAGGATGCTGAAGCAGCACTATCTCAACTGCTGACTGCTGGCACTGGTAAAATATGTGCTGCCCTCCAGTAGCACGCTCTGACACTAGTGTGACCTTCGCGGAGGGAGTGGAGGCTCAACTGCCGAGGGGGGGGGGGGGGTGTTGGCATGACGGTTTCTTGGCGAGTCAGGGTGAACAGTACAAGCTAGGATCACGTGTATGTAGTATCTTCTGACGTGTGCCATATGTTACCCTGTAGGCACGTGTCCCACCTCTTCAGTACTGTTGTTGTTAATTAACTTGTCCTGGTATGAACATTGTGTTCATAGATGGGACAAAGTCCTAAAGTAAAGTATCCTAGATGCGGGAATGCAGCACGCGTCAAGAGAGAAAATATGCATTATTTGTATGATATGTCTAATCTGGAATACTGCAATTAGATGCAAACTATAATGCCTGGAAGGAGATAGCTGGCAGTTTGGCCCTCAAAAATGTGTTTTGTGGTACCACACAGCTTCTTAATATACTGCCAAATTCGTGTTTATTAGTGTATTTCAAATATGACCTGCAGATGCAGTCTATTTCAATTTTTTTTTTTTTGGTCTGCTGTGGTTTTACCTCGCTATTGTGAAGAGCACTGCCAGCAATACTGTGTGTCATCGCTGCCTTTTGCTTCATCGGGCTGCATAGCACTATTGTGAAGAGGGCTTAACGTGTATTTTAATTTTGATGCGTAACAGTCCCGGCTGTCTGGCTGTTCCTGCCCTGGGTTACTTGCTCAACGCTGGGCAAGTTGCATCTCAAGGTGGCTTATTTTGATCTGGGCACGGGGGCCCCCCCAGTGTACAATACAGGCCTAGTGGGTCGGCGACTCGGTACAAAGTCTGGCTCAACAACCTTTATAACAGGCTTAGGCTGTAGTGCAATGGGGCAGCGAGGTTGGGGTGCGGGCTGGCACACTTTCGGTTCCCTCTACCGGGGTTGCACTCGATTGGGGGGTGATAGGCTCTGGTACGGTAGCCGACTGCGGTTCTGGCATGCTGGTAGGTCGTATGCCAAATTGTGCCTCCTGCACTATAGGATGGTTACTTCCGCGACCCTGGTGGGTGGCTCTAACAAGTCTATGGACGTGATGATGGGTCCCGGTACGGTGTGGTGTCTCAGTAGTGCAGCTTGCTCACGTGGACTAAGCAACCCGAACCCACTGGGAAGGATACGTAGCCCCTGGGGAAGTTTGGTATTAGCTCTCGCCTTCTTGGCCTGTCTCTCCACTCAACCCCTATGGGTGTAAGGCATTAGGCACAAAACTCGGAGCTGCAGGAGGTTGGCAGTTGACTTGCCAGTGTTCACGTGTAGGTGCAAATTACTGCCGCCAACACTGCCTCACCCTCAACGACTCTACCACGTAGAGACTGCGAGGGCTGTGGGTGATGGTTGCGGGAACCGCACTGTGTTGTCCCGCAGGGGTAGATTTCCCTGCACCAGGATGCAGTCCTCTCGACACCACTAGGGAGCGACGAGATTTGAGCACCTGGCTGGCAAGTCTATCCCACCGGGAGTGTACCTAGTGTTGTGACTGTACCGTTCCTCCCACATGGTGCAAGGAAGGGGTGGCCTTCCAATAAGGGTGAGGTGAAGATCCAGTGGTCACTGGTCTTCCCAGACTCCAGGAAGATCCCTTCCTCAGCACCACAAAGGGAGCGATGAGGTAGGGGGCGACTTGAGCCGGCATGCCAACTTCCAGGGGACGATATCCTAGTGTCGTGGCTCTACCGTTCACTGCTGGAGCAGAGAATGGGTGGCCTTCCAAGGATGTGCTGTTGTGTTGTTAGTGTGCGTTCGGAAAAGCAAAAACCCGGTCTCCTGCTGAGTCCTCCAGCTCCGATATGACACAGGGAAGGAGCTCGGAGTGAAATCAGTAGAACTGATAAGATCTGTGTTTATTTATCGAGAGGAAATAAACACAGCTGGCAGAGGCGCTATCTCCTAATTCTCCACGGGCTATGCGGAAGGTAAACACCCTATCGTACTACAGGGAAGGTGCCCTGTGCAAAGTTAGCGGGATAGGCAGTTAGCTGGTGCATTCTATTCTCAGATGTTGTAACTGTTAACGGCCACTGGTTCTTCCTTTGGTTAGGCTCTGGAGAGGATCTTCAGCCCCACGAGGTGAGAAATTAACTAAGGATAGGTTTGAGCCTCTGTACCAAGAGCTGGAGCGATGAGGACAGGAAGGCGATTGAGAACTGTAGCTGTACTGACACATTGCAGAACTGCCAAGAACTGATCCGGACGGCCGGGATGCATCTCCTTATATACTCCTCGGCCATCCCTTCTACCACTGGCATTGGCATCTGGGGAGGGGGAAACAACAGGTGCAAGCTCAGTGCCTAGATCCTCTGTGCATATGGTGTACTGGAGAGTAGTGGTATCTAGGCATCTTGGATGTAGTGGTATCTAGCAGCACACTGTTGTACTCGCCCTGACCTTTTTGTATGGTCTCGGTGGCTCGTCGGGCGAAATAATAAATTATTATTAGGACGTCTGTCCCGGCCTGGTAGGGTATAACAATCTTGCCGCTGTGGCGGTGGCGTGACTTGTAGAACAGCTGTTAGGAATGCAGTTGAGCTTATGAGTAGCAGTCGTTTAGTATTAATAGTCAAAACATCATGCATCAATTTATAAACGAAAATCTCTTACCAAAACCTTTGCTCATTTAATGAAAGTAAATAGTATGTGTATACATATAATACACATGAATTTTTTTGCAGAATATAATTATTGTGCACTAAACATTTGCACAGTATTTCTAAACACTGCCAACTTTACCATCTTCTGTGCTTTGTTGTTAGGTTCTTGAAAATTAGCAAATGCAACATTTGTTAACTATTGAGCAAGGGTAGTGATTGTAGTCAGCTGCTTATGTCGAAATCCGATTAAGGATGCCAAAAATAGGTACTGTTTTAGATTGTGTCTGGAAGTTTGAAAGTGAAGAGTTTTTGTGTTTTATAATCTGATCAAAGTGCAAATACTGCGATGAAAATATTGAGAGGACACGAAAATCGAAAAGACGCATGCTTAAATACTGCCGTGCTATAAGCACAGTGATTTAGTTATAGGGGAGGACATTGAAAAATAAAAGGTACAACTGCATTGTTGGTGATTTTTATACTGCCAAGAAAATTTAAACAAATAGGTTTCTGCCACTTCTTTGTAGAAACCTTTTTGCTATGTAAGGGTTTTTTTATTTTACCAATAATAAAATATTTAATAGTATTTTGTAGTTGTATTGGAGTAATATTGAACTGAATGGGATTTAATTAAAATATTGGTGATCTACAAATTAACAAAAGCTGTATGTGGGTGATAACAAAAATCTTGTAAATTGCACACACTAATGACTGTTATTGGGCAGTTTTAAATGTCTCGATAAAGTATAAGATTGATCACACAAAAATAATGTGACATGAGGTATGTTACATGACAAGTGTTCACTCATTTAGGTTATCCTTCAATCCTTATTTTTAAATATTTCTTAATGTTTTCCACTTAAATATGTACTGATTAAAATAATTACTAACAAATTCCATTTAGTTTTATTAAAGTTGTTACAAAAAAAGTAGATTCATGTTGTGATAATAACGTATGCATTTTTTGCTATAAAATTTGACAAAATGAAAAATTTTCTTTTACGAAATGGTAAAATTTTGACTGGATCAGCTCATTTTATTTACAGAAAAAGTGTAGCCATAGTGATAAGGGCTGTTAGGGTGTTCTGTGGTGTTCTTTCTTTTCAAGTACGTTCTCGAAATACAGTTGTTTTTTCGTGTAGTTTGGCACAAGTGGTTTTGACAAGATTTCTACTAGTGTCTGATGGCACTCTCTGTACCATGCAATGCCCTTATTTGGATATGTTTATGGTGCAGTAATGTGAGGAGTGGGTGTGGAGCGCTGTAGAATTATTAGCTGTGAGATCCTGCTGCCTCCTAAGAGAAGACATCCAACCTTTAGAGACAAATCTTCAGACATGACCACGGTCTATAAAGAGGAGGTCTTGTCACGTGCCCTAAAAACTTGACCCTTTCTTGTTGGCGGTAGTTCTGTTTGCTTTTGCAGTGCCACTATGGCATCAACTTATGATTTTTGTCAGAACAAATTGTACAGCACATCAGATTTGTCTGTATTAACAAAATAAATAGTTAATCTTGGCAATCTAAATATAAATATTATATAATATAGAAGGACTTATAGTATGTAATGAAATGCTTATTATCAGAAGTGTTTCTGCTAAGCTAAGCTGCATAAACAATACTATACTGTAAAAGAAGTTTCTAAAATTTTATTTTTACGTTTTAAACTGGAGCATATTTTGTGTATATTCTGATGTATCATAAATGTTGTATTAATTCGGCAGTGCACAGTTCGGTTCACATGAACAGAAATTGAACTAAACGTAGACTATTTGATTTTGCTTGCTTTTTATTTCAAAGCAGCTCTTATTTTTGCATAAATAAAAATTTCTACTTTAACTTTGTTAAATATATGAAGAAACAGTTTTAGGTCTACTGGCTTAAAAAAAAAAAACCTACAATATTGACTTTGAGTTTTCCATTTATCAAAATGGAAATTAAGAGTACAGAAATTGCCAGTTACTTGTCTATAATTTTGACATATGTAATAGACTGCAAATATTTTAAAACAGTGAGTGATTTTGAAATAAATTTTTTTTGCAGTGTGGGGGTTTGTTTTTTTATTCCATTTGACTACATATAAGTACAAAGTACTTGTAGTATTGGAAGTCATCAGCAAGTATTTTGTCACAATGAAAATACAATAGATACAATACAACCGTTATCATGTTATATACATTATTTACAACCTCAGAATTTTTCATACAGAATTTTAATATAAATTAGTTTTAAGGATTTTAAGACGTAGTAATATATATTCCTTGCAAGCCATATATGTACTTATTTTGTAAATGAAATACTGTACATTATTCCTTCCGTAACATTTATAAAATGCTTTGTGCCTAAAATTTAATAGGAATTTTCAGTGCAGCAACTCGAATATCTATCTGCGACAATAAGAGGTTATTTTCTTGCTGGTGTGTATAGGCAATTTCAAGATCTCTCCTTAGACAGTGGGCATGCCGAATGCTGCCGACATCATCAAGCACTTGTGACCTTGATTTTCTATTCTTCCCTTTAAGCTGTTAATTTTTGCAAAATTTCTTCTGTCAGTGTGGGAGGTTGTTAGGATGCCAAGAGGGAAAAGCCCTTCATTCCTTCCCAAATTTCTCGAAATGCAAGGTTTTTGGTAATGTGAATTATTAATGGACTCTGCGATGCTGTTCTCATAATCTGTCTGGCTCGTATGGCAAACTGTTTCATGTCTGCTTTGTGAAGTACGTGATCTGGATAGACTCCAATAAATCTCTAAGGAAAATAGTCAACATTTTTTTATGTCACAGTTATTTACATCTCGTGCTTCTTCCAAGTTAGAGAATTGACTTGAGTTCAGTCTTCGGCTATTTCTGATAGCTGCAACATTACAGTATTTTACCAGAAAGTATTTTAATACATAAAATGTGATCATATGTCGTTATGATTTTATTATAAATAAAAGGATTACTCCAGCTCTTTAAGTGCTATATAGGTATGACATATCCTACATGTACACATTGTAATTATGTATTTTTTTAAAACTATGTAGTAGAGAGTTAATTGAAACTGTTACACCGTAATCTTCAATTTTTAAATTTTGAAAGAAAATTAAACTAAAATTAAAATCATAAAATATCTTGTTCCTAATTATTACCATTTCAAAAATGGTCTTGTAATCCTAGCATTTTTATTGTATGTAATTAAAGTGAAAGTTTTAAATTGGGTTCACATTTAAGCTTATTTTCAATGAAAATATCAAGCAGCCTTATAAATAATTTAATGGTGTTGCTAAAAAAAACACTATTACAATGGGCAGGCTGTTCAGAGCTTCTTCTAAGTCGTACATTTTTCAAGTTAGTGTGACTCGTTGGTTTGAAGATCAAGAGATAAAAATTAGGAATCACTGATTTTTTTTTCTTATATTTACTAACCAAGCTTAACCACATTTTAATAAACTGCACCAGAATATTCTGCGATAATAAGTTTCTTATCTCTTATGCTTGGAATTAAATTTTGTTCTTCTGACAATATGCATTTGAACCCTGCGGGAATCACCCTTGTTTTATTTAAACTTGGTTCATATTCAGTATTCTTCATGTCATCTTACACCTCTCAAGGGGGTAACTATGCAACGTAAACAGTGGACTTTTTTTTACTATTCTGTTTGCTAATGTGCTGCAAACAGTTTGTTTTTGTTTGTAATATTCTATTACTGTAGTTGGAGAATGGTAATGGGTTTATCATATGTAGTGAATACCGAGAACAACTTGTTGAAGACATGTTGTGTTGTGTCCTGGTTGTTTTTAATGTTGATCCAAGCTCCCTTTTATTTTCATCTCTCCTTAGTTCGATTGACTTATGGAGGATGTGATGGGTTGTGGCAGAAGGTTTCTCCGTCCAACACGGGTTATTGAGAGTGCTGATTACTCTCCTGAGCCCTAATTTCAACCCTTCAGCGGTGTATTCTCTTTTCCTAGCATTTCTTTCAGCCTGGTGGGTCGTGGTTTGCCCACTTTGGAGTGGTTTGGTGAATGTTGCCTAGTGGAAAAGTTATATCAGAGCGGAGGCGAATCAAATCCCAAGGTGAATCGGATTTTAAGCATCTCCAGCCCAGGGAGTGCAACTTTACTCACGGAGAAGGTTGCCAATAAACAGGACGCCATCTATCCCAAATTGCTTAGGAGTTACAATGGAGGGGGGTCGTGATCCGGCCGGTTCTAATTCGGACCTACGTTCACTACCTGATTTTCCCAAAGAATTTGGTCTCATTGGTTTCTGGCTGGGAATAAAATTAAGTGGAGTGGTAACTATTCGTGTCTTAGGGGTGGTTTTGGGGGGTAAAATAATCTTTATCACCTTCCCTGCCGCCTTACGGGTAGTACACTTATTACGTGGTTGAGTGTCCTTTACTAGGTTAGGGGTTGGCACGGTTATGACGGGTGTGTGATTAGCCCGCTGGTAATAACCCACATGCTCATAGTCAGGCCACTGCCAACAGATACTGAGGTATGAATCTAGTCCCAATTCATGATCACGCACAGCAATCAGTGAGATGGCACGTGGGGTGACCTCAGGTACTGGGGATGGGGGTGCGACATCGTGAGTGGAGTCCATTAGCAGGGCAATATTTTATTTCAATAATTCTTGCTGCAGAGCTCGTTGATCTTTACGTCTAATTTGGCTGGGTAATCCGCCTCCTTTCCTATTCATTTGAAGCTAAAAAAATTACATGGTAGTGTTTTAAAAATTGACAGCCTCTCAACACAAGGTTCTATATTAGAGCTAGTACTCTTTTTCCTTTTCTGCTGGAGTTCAGTCCTATTGGGGAATGTCTTTTCAGACATGCCCAAGGCCCTGATGGAAGAATTGGCAGGTGAGAGTTGGGGTGTGTCTGTGGACAGGCGAGGGCATACCGGACATTCCCGAGAGTTTGGTATATCCTTTCGGACTAAAGCCTTCTTCAAGTCCCATCTCCTGAGGGTTCAGCCCACTCACACCTATTTCACAGGGAGAAAGTTAAATACCAAGTTGAAAACATTTTCAGTTAAAAATGAGAGGGTTAAATAAATGGAGTCAACAAAATAAACTTTGATGTAATATTTATTTACGTCTAGGAAGACACTGGGGGATCCCGGTTCAATCATACAATCTAAGTGCTTCAATTAAGTTATTCGGTTACATTAACTCAGGTGAAGGTGAACCTGGACGAACTTTAACATTACCTACTCTTTGAAAGATTGCAATTTACAGTGTTTTACTTCCCAAGAAGTGTTTGTCGGAATGACCTGCTACCGCGAAGTCAAGGAAATAGACTTGGGTAAATGGATGTAGGGTAAGGACGGCGGAAGTTACCTTCTGGTGAGTTTTCTACACGTTGCAGGAGCTGCTGGACGAGCTGGTGTAGGTAGTTGGAACTGGTAGAACTTTCTCAAGCTGTAGGAGCTGGTAGAGCTTTTGCAAGCTGGGAGAGAAGGAGGTGGTCTTGCCCAGACCAATGAGAGCTTGCTGACCAGTGCGGTCGGAGAGCCGACGAACTCTGGCTAGAGGTGATTCTGAGCCTCCTTATATAGTCTAAAAATATATTTTTAGGGCTCTCCCGGGGGTTCGGGGATGCTAGCCGTTCTCTGCAGGGGCTGATTTATCTCAGCGCCATGTATTCCTTATCACCCTGGGTTGATGCTCTGCTGCTGTGACGTCAGTGGTCGCAAGGGTGCTGCGATTCTGTGGTGTCTCTTGTAACTTTCTTCTCTGCTGTTGGTGGGTCTGTGGCTTGTTGGATAAAACAATTTCTTTCAAGGGGGTTGCGAATTCATGTCGAAGTTTGGGCGGGCAGTACAACATAAATAACTAAGCACGTTAATTATCTGCCGTGTCTGTAATTGTCCATTCCCTGGATCAATCCTGTAGCCACTTGGAATTGTGTATGCCACTTTTGATTTGCCCTAAGGCTCTTAGCGTTCGCTGACGGGGCGAAGTCAACCCATAGTGTGCATGGTCGTGCTCCACAGCAGTGTGGCATGCATCAATGCGTAATAAATAAGGTATACTAAGGTATACTGTGTTAACAAACAAACCACTAAAAAGGGGCATTGAAGGCATGTGACCCTGTAATAAATTTGTAATTTATTGAGTGGCTACACTGCCAAACAGCAATTTGTTTCTGAAATCATCCACTAGAAAGCATAGCAGTCAGTCAACTGGTTTCCCTCATTTTCTGCTAGATGAATTGGTTTCATGATTACCATAGAGAAAACTGTCACTTTTAGAAATATTGTGAATGGAACACACAAAGTTTTTGGAAGAGGAGAAATTCAATCCGGTGATCCTGGGGTTGTGTAACATGCACTTTGCTGTCTAAGCTATGAAGCATTTTTGGATTATGAGGTTTGTAAAAGTTATTTACTTTTAATAATTTGTTTGGTACCTCACCCTTTTTACCCTCTCACGGATACCACTGCGACAGGAGTAGGGTACTATCAAACCTCGCGGAGGTGGAGCAGGTAACGCTATGGTCCTACTAGGGTTTACTTCCACATACTATGTCCCAACAACCCAATGCAGTATCCCTATGTCAGTATCCGGCACCAGAAGTGCAGTGGATACTGGAGTCAGGTCTCATTGGCTGACAGTCCCAATACGTGGGTGAGTTTCTCTTGAGGACCGGTCTCCTCAAATCACGGAAATGCTCTTTCCGGCACCAGAAGTACTGTGGAAAGAGCAGATACCAAGTTGATAAGCTAACCCCAAGTAGAGGAGTACCTAGTGTCACGTTATACCGTTTCGTACACCGTGGTGCACAGAAAGGGTGGCTGTCTATTATGCTTGTGTGTACTCTACTGATGTGTTTGGCAGTTGGAGCAAATTTCCCAGTTACCTGCTGTCCCTCTGACAGGGCTGATGTTTATAGTGAGGGGTACTATGGCTATGGGAATAATACCATTAAGTGGATAAAAACTTGTTTATTCCATCTAACGAAATAAACAAGGTGGTGTTGTACTACTTCCTATCAACTGGAGCTAATGGAAGCGGACTTACGCTTGACAGCTGAAGGTGACCTATTCCTAGTCTAACGGGGGTAGGTAGACAAAGTGCTATGCTGCTGTGTTGTGGTGAGGGGCTGGAAGTGTCTAAGTGTTTTGACGACGACTGGCTAGGAATGGTAGAACAGTAGGAGTCTTCAACATCAGGATTGCAATGAAGATGAAGGTAGAGGAGGGTGTTCGGCACCAAGAGCGCGGTGAATACCAGGATAGGAGCTGATGGTTCCTTTGGCACCAGGCAGTGCAGTGAAGGAACAGAACAGACTGGCGTTCCAAGGGCCAGGCCCCATTATTTATGCTCTTCCTGGCTCGCCCTTGGTAGGTTGTGGAGGGGTGTGGCAGCTGTGTAGCGGCGCTTGATTCTCTGGGCATGTGATGTCACTGGCCGGCGTTGGATCCAGGGCTGCATGTCTCAGTGATCGTACTAGTGGTGCCATCCAGCGGTACATAATAGTACATGAATGATCTTGAAGTGTAGTCTCAGATGCATGGCCGATGAACAATATAAGTCTTCGGGTGTAGGGCATGCGTCTTTTCCCTTGGGTAAACAGTACAAGTCCTGTGTCTTGTAGAGTGTAGGATCTGTATGATTAATCAAACTCCATGGACATGTGCGGCTGGGTGATGTGCACTGATTAGTAGAAGTCGATTAATAAAGTTGAGAAAGACTTGTGGCTTTATCTACCATGTCTTGCACCATTAAACCAATATAATTCATTGTAGGTGTGCTTTAATTCCTACTGTATGCATTAAATTCACTACATAGTATCTTAATTCATCCATCATTGTGGAAGATATTTCCACCAAAACACTTCTATTGTAGGCCTACATTATATCTTGGAGATCTAGACAACCAATTACTATCATATCATGTGAAAAATTCCTTATCATTACACAATTTTTAAGTCACATTCCTTTTACCTAGGGAAAAGTACCACATTAGTATTGCTTCCATACATATGTAGATGAAAGTAGGCTATGTTTTTGTAATGGTACATTCGTGTTATTTATTAATTACGTGACTTTTTAATATGTGAAATCATACTATTGTTTCTTCTTTTAATGTGGCATACTGTAGGAATTTTTGTGATTTTGATGACTATTTTTACATTTCTGAGTTTTTATACAACACTAAATTGGTATTGCAATCAAGTCTGTTAGAGGAGTTTTGTTCCACTGTGGACAAAATGTTTTTGTTTCCTTCTTAGACGTTGGAACGAAGGTGGTAAGAGGACGCTTTTCTTGGCAGACTCGGCACTCGTAGTTGCCCAACATGCCTCGTATATCCGTCACCTCACAGACCTGGCAGTGTCTGAACATAGTTCCATGGAAGACGAAAATTCTTGGACCACTGCCTATTGGGATGACGTACTACACAAACATCAGGTAATGTATAATGTAGTGTATGATCACCCTACAAGTAAAATTAGTTCACTTTCGTTCTGTGTTTGTGTTTCTTGTAGCAAAATATATGAACTAGCAGATATTGCTGAAATGCACAGTAGTTACCATTACTGGTTCATTCTGTGGACTGCATTGAAATTTTGTGAACCTTTATTAAGAACAAGCTTCAGAATAAAGTGTTGCTGTTTCCTTATCTTCTGTTTTATGTGATTATTAATTTCTTTGCCCGAACAATAAACAATTTAAAACTTACTGGAACCACAAAATAATTATAATTTGTTACACAAATTCTTAACCTTAAAAATGAAATTGAATAAATAAACAAATGTGTTATTAGAATTTGACTTGTATGGAATACAAAATTCTTACTGAAAATCTGTTTTGAAAAAAAAAATATCCATTAACTTTAGTTTCGACTATAATTACGTTTCCACATATCTTCAACACAAAATCATGAATGAACTGTAACTCGTTTTACTTACTTTGCCATTAACATTCATGACAACTGGAGTACAAATTTATCGATGGGAGGAAGACGTCTGTTTACTCAAATAAAAAAAAGTCTCGACATTGTTTCATTTTCATTTATTGACAATTAAGGCCCTGACCTACCGACTCAACGGAGAAAAACTTCATCGGCGGTGACACAAACGAAAGGGACCACATACTTAAAAAAAACATAAATCCTCCTAAGTTACCTTAAATATCCAAGAGACTTTTAACTCCAAAAACATACAGACCTAAAAACTTAACTTGGTACTGCCTACTGCAGCCCCTACAATAAAAACTACAACTACATAACCAAGATTACTTATCTTTTTGATGGCCTACATATTGAACTGCCACCTCAGGCTCCTCCAGCCTGTCCGCGACCTCACCAACAGACTTCTACTCTTTCCTTCACTTCTCCACGATGCCCGACACATCAACACCTTAACTGGCTCTCTCTCTATCTCTCTATCTCTCTTTCTATCTCTCTCTATATCTCTCTCTCTCTCTCTCTCTCTCTCTCTCTCTCTCTCTCTTCACAGCATTATTTACCGTCTTACAAAACCCTGCTCCAAGCTAAGCTATGCAGTTCCTCTCTCTCAACACGCTTAATCTAGTCTTACACACTAACATTGTCTT
Organism: Dryococelus australis; assembly: GCA_029891345.1. Lineage (NCBI taxonomy): Eukaryota > Metazoa > Arthropoda > Insecta > Phasmatodea > Phasmatidae > Dryococelus > Dryococelus australis. The sequence continues at coordinate 65,318,294 of CM056994.1, read as the reverse complement.
ATGTAGGGAACCCCCCCCCCCCCCCCCCACTCACTACTCCCCTTTCCCATCGACAATGGCATTCTTGAAGCACAACCTTTTTCTTCTATTTGACTCTGGTCTCTTTTTGTTTTAACCACTTGCAAACAGTATTCCAAAGAAGAGGGTGCTATCTTTTAACCATCTCTTGGCCCTAACACTGCTATTAATTACTCTGAATCCTCTCCTTGGAACTGCTACACAACAATAATTTATGTTTGTGACTGCTTATTTGTCCCTTGGGTCACTCATTTAACAGATAAAAAAAAATTGTTTTTTGTTTGAATTCCATCTCTCACAAGTTTTTAAATACCTAACACAAAATAGATTTACTCATTACTGATTTGGTGGCACTGTAATCTGGCATCTAGTTATTACTACCCACAAACATGTATCCTCATAAAAATAAATTGTGGACTTCCAACAAAAACACAAATGACTGTAACATTAGCAAAGGGTAACTGTTTTTAAAAAACATGAGTGATTAAGTAATTTCTATAGGCACACTGCTTTAAAATTCACATTTAAATAAAGCATAACCAAACATCTTAACAGGGAACATCAGTGAAAAATAGCACAAAAAAAATTAACTCAAGACAAATAATAAACAAAAAAACCAATTTTCAGCAAACTATTTCAAGTAACAGCGAAAACAAGTCTCCCTCTACCATCCTCAACTCTAACGACCTCTGATGAACAGAAGGGAACCAGAAACAAGGGGTGGTCATGTCTTCTTCGACACACCCTGTTGTCTCGTGGCAGGCTAGGTGGAACGTCCACCATTCCTTGGGCAGGCCACCATCACTGCCTGTTCTTGCTCTCGGAAAAGATCTTCTTCCTACCATGGCTGGGCATGGGGTTTTGCGGCCCACAATCCCCTTCAGGCCAACTACCCCTGGAAATCCTGCTGTCCATTCCCTTATGTAGACACTTTCGTAATAGCTTCCAAACAAAACACACGACATTCCCAAACAAAAAAAAAGACAAAAGTTACAAAAACATTCAAAAATGACAAAAAACACACAAAAATTACGAAATTCCATAACATTTGGGGGGGGGGGGGGGGGGGGGGTCGAAGAGTCCCTGTACAATAAAGCAAATCGGCTATCATAAAATAATATTCCTCTGGGGCTTCAACCCAGCTCAAGTAAAATAACCAACGAGAAAAAATGGTTACTTGTACTTGTACTTCGATTCTCTCTTTCTTTCTTTCTTTCTTTCTCTTCCCCCCCCCCCCCTCAAATTTTCTTCCTGTCCATTTTCAGAGTTCAAAGTTTCCCTAAAAAGAAAAAAAGGGCGTTAACCTTTGCATGTGGGCATTAGCTCGTTAAATTCTATGGTGCCTGAGAAAAAAAGTTAAAAAGTCCAAGACAAATTACATTCACCTTATCGTATGTTTACTTCGCCAGTCATGCATTACTGTCACGACTGGGTCACGGCCGCTCCACGTGTCTCAGATGTGGGCTGTGGTGCTGTCGGCTTCCAGCTGATCAGCTCATCCGACCGCCGTGCCGACTCTTGTACTGTATCGACTATCGACTGGACTGCATACTGAAACCTGTAACTGCTTTGGCCAAACTGTTGAAGTTCGTATGCCAGATAATAAACAAACAGATCCTGCTCGCTTTTATGAAACTTCTTTAATTATGTCTATTACAATTATAGTGCACCTTTTTAAAGCAACAAAACATTTCTATTGCACCTAAAGAAAATGTTCAGAATCGCGTTGACCTTGTAAACACATGCAACTAAAGCCACCTAGTGGCACACAACTGAACTAAATGTGGTAAGATTACAGCGCCTACCGTTGCGAGCACATCAACACAGCTCTGATGCAGTGCTACACGAAGTTACCGCGAACTAAATAAATACGTACACCGAACGACTTACTCACTTACTCTTTTCTGTGTTGACTTGCAAAATTAAATTTTCTGCTTAAAAAAAACTTTTTAAACCCCTTGGCCTCCAAATACGTTAAACACACTACGTTTATCCAATTAAATTAACTTCCCTGCTATAAAACTCATAAAACTCAACCTTGTAACATTAAATTTTAATTATTACACATCCCAAGGGCTACTGCTTGGCTGCGAAATCACTAACACAAAACCTGACCTACTTGTACAATTACTGCAACCCACAAAACGACTACTAATTTTCTACTTTTCTTCAAGTTATTGCACAGTTCCAACACCAACACTAAACTACTTCTAATGGGCTTCCAATAGGGCATCTGCGGCTATGTATAATGCAAAACTGAAAACGGACATACAAAAAAAAATTACACGAGACAAAAAAGGAACTAATCTGGTTATAGCTAATTAACAAACAGTTACGACATTTACGTCAGTGAAACCACCCTACCGCTGGCTAGTATAGGCTAGAGAGAGAAAGGAATTTCGAAAAAATCCAAAACACATTAAAATTAGACTTTGAAAAAGAATTCTAGGCCAAAATTACTACTAACCAGCGCCTAACACCAAAAGTAGCGGGGCTAAAAAACGCTGGGAGAAAAAGTGGATTTGATCTCGCTAATAACTTCAACAATCTAAACTCTCGAACACTAGTGTAGGAGTGGGAGAGCAGGAAAAAACACATAGACTAAACCCCTAACTCACTGTCCAGGGGCAAACATCTTAAATGTTGAGACACTGTGTGTCAACTCCTCAAAATCAAGTAAACCACAGCTCATCCTTAGCAGCAAGTAAACTCCTATAAAACACTGTATAAACAAAATGTCTCCATCCTACATCGCTGACCTATCTTCACAAAAACGTGGGGGCGTCCACCACAAGGTATTGGTTTTCGCTTCGTTGAAGCCCTTTTACTTTCAAACTAAAACAACATAATGGTAGAGCTGTACCACTCAGCAATCTATGCAAGAGGTAGTATACAATCTTTTTGACAGGACACTGGCAAGTTAATGAAAAATTAACTAATAAAAATATATAAATAAATGAATAAGTAAACATCACTCAAAAAAATTAGCTTCACTAATAACAGTAACTGTTCCATTTTATCATTTCTAAAATCTAAGTACTCAAGACTACCAAAACCACCAGATAATTTTTTTATAAAAAAAAAAGGGGTGTGAGAGAGTAGTCTAAATAAAAATAAAATAAAAGAGGAGTTGTTCAGAAAAACTTTACATTTAATAAATCCAAATAAATAAAATTTTATATATAAATAAATGTTTTTATCAACACTTTGGCTTAAAATTTTGTACAAAAAGGATATGTGACACAAAATTAATTTCTTTGCCCAAACAATAAGCAATCTAAAACTTATTGGAACCACAAATAAATTATAGTTTCTTACACAAATTCTTAACCTTAAAAATGAAATTGAATAAATAAACAAATATGTTATTAGAATTTGACTTGTATGGAATACTAAATACGTAGTAAACATCTGTTTCGTTCATAACAAATAAAAAATCCATTAACTTTAGTTTTGACTTTAATTACGTTTCCACAAATCTTCAACACAAAAACATGAATGAACTTTAATTCGATTTTCTTACTTTGCCAATAACATTCATGAAAACTGGATCACAAATTTATCAATGGGAGGAAGACGTCTGTTTACTGTAATAAAAAAGTCTTGACACAGTTTCATTCTCATTTACTGACAATTAAGGCCCTGACCTACCGACTCAACAGAAATAAACTTCGTCGGCGGTGACACAAAAAAAAAGGTACCACATACTTTAAAAAAACACAATTAGTCCTCCTCATCGAAGTTACGTTAAATATCCAAGAGACTTTTAACTCCCGAAAACATACAGTCCTAAAAATTTATCTTTAACTTGAAGCCACCTACTGGAGCCCCTGCAATAAAAACTACAACTACATAACCAAGATGACTTGTCGTTTTGATGGCCTACATGTTAAACGGCCACCTCAGGCTCCTCCAGCCTGCCTGCGATCTCTTCAATGGACTTCTACTCGTACTGCGCCATACTGACTCCTGTATGGCTCTCCAACTCTGCTACTCTCCTCTACTGCCTTAGACTTCTCCGGTCTGCTCTCCGACTTTGCGTCCCACGCCATCTCTACTTTTACTATTTAAAATGTCACCCCTCCACAGCTTGCTTCCATCAACAAAGCCGCGTCCGGCATCATCACTCGTGTCACTCGGCCTTCAGCCAATTACAGCTCTCCGTGCACACATGTGGTTGCCCGTAAACACATGCTTAGAATGAAGACCACTTCACTTGGCCCCTGAGCTGCCTATACTCCGTTCGCTGCCCGCAGCATGAAAACATCTTTCTTCCCCTTGCAACACTCACGATCACACAGCTGTTGAAACGATACATCATTGTGAGCTAATAGCTCTGGGAATACCTGCAATCACTACATGATGACACAAAACAATTTGGGATGATGATGATGGCTACTTTACTGACGCAGTGGCGAAGGCAAATACGTACAGCTGCGACTGGTACCAAGAGTGCTGAGGCTGAACTCAGTTCTGAAAGAGGACAAACATGTCCAATGCCGACTCTAGAACTATACACGAGCAACTTAATGAGTATTCCCGGGAAGACAGTGTAAACGACATAACAATCTTACAATGAATTCCTTTTTAAAATTATTACAACCCATCCTTCACAAGTTTATATTTTAAGACCCAAACCTTTCACAAAAAGTAAAAAGAATTATAGACAACTTCCAATAAAAAAGAACGAATTGAGGCCCTTGTAAAGTAAATAAAATAATTAACAATAAAAATTTTAAACAGACACTACAAGTTAAAATCTAAACAAACCACGACTACTGTGTTAAGGACCTAAAACCCTAAATGCATGAACATCAAAACAGAAGCAAAAAAACTTTGAAAATTATATTAAAAAACCCAAATTAAAATAAAATAATTAAAATTATTACCCAAAACACCAAAAAGAAAGACTTCCATCCAAATAAATTAAAAGAGGGGCACACCTAACGCCAGAATGACATCAACCAACAGAACTATGCCTAGGAATGATCTGAACAAAAAAATCCTAACTAAAACAACGTAATTCAGAATTCCTAAAATCCAATGAAAAATTCTAAAGTAACCTAATGAATCATAACAAAAAAAAGAACTTCCCAGAAAAATTAAGTGTATCCTAAAAAAAATTACCTCACAAAAATTTGCAAAAATATTATGAACAGACAAAATAATTACAAACTTAGTGAAAGTGTCTTAACAAAATTGCTGGCACTGTTAACATTAAAGACCTTAAAGTGGAACCAAGAAAGTCTTAATACCCAATGGCCTAACTTTCCCAACTGGTGCAGATGGTTAAGCACCCAACTCAATGTTTGATTGTGAGTATACAAGTCATTTTATCATGTTCTATATACGAGGTGAATTTCTCTAATTCAAACAAACAGGCTAACGTCTCCGTCTAGATATCTAATTTTCTTTCCATTTCACTAAAACTACAGCTGGCAAAGGCCACCAAGGCGAAGCCCATTTCTACTTTCTAGTTTAGAACAACAAGAGAGGAAGCGTTCATCTGAACTACAAAACATTGTGCAAAGTCAAGGAGATGCAAGATTGGAGGAGAAGAAAGTTTCTGCTTTAAAACTGAAAAGTTATTTTCTTGTCCGGGATCTCAGGAAACTTCTACTCCCTCCTTTTTTAAACCATTAATGGATACCTCTATTTTTGAAAAGTGCTCAATAAAATGAGAATATTACCCTAGGAATCCCAAAAACTTCTGCACTCCCTTTAAAGTGCGTGGATGTGGAAAGTGAAGTACGGATGCCACACTGTCAGGATCAATTAGCAAACGGCCTTCACTCAACCATTCAACACGTAACCCAGAAATTTAACTTTGCAGGAACCTAACGTAACCTTTTCCGGATTCACTGTCAATCCCACTTCCCTCATTTTCAAAATAACCAAACGTAAATGGTAGAGGTGTGAATCGAGATCCTCACTATAAACAATTATATCATCAACGTAATTGAATATAATTTTAAACTTGAACTCCAAGAGAACAATATCTGACTCTTTGAAGTGTCTGACTACTGAAATGTTATCCTATTGGGATGCGGGTAAATTAAAATTGACTCCAAGGAATACTAAAGGCCATGTATTTCCTGCAAGAAGGGTCTAACATACACTGGTGAACATTATAATTTTGTCGAGTACAGAGTAAACACGGGCTTTACCTAATGCTGGAGAGCACAAGCAATAGTGGGCAAGGGAAGGGATCTTTGTGTATTTTTTTAATCACAAAGGACATAAGGAGGGATTCCCCACCAACCTGTACTTGTCACTATCTTCCTTATGTACCAAAAAACCAGGAGAACAATAATTGGAACTCCATAATTAGCAATGAATTTAAAAATTATGTATTTAACTATGAGACACTGCACATGCTACAAATTGGACATATTTGATCTCAAATCAATTAAACGCAAAGAGAAATGAATACAATTTTTGCTCAAATATATGTCACACGTAATTAATATTGATTGAATCACACACTACAGAACTACGAACAGATGTAATTTACTATCCCATATAATATCTTACAAATTAATTAAAATAACGTACTCTGAATTATGTCTATAATGCACAGATAAGGATACTCATAGTAATACCAGATGAATTACACACTTACTAACAAAATACAAAATTACATGAAAAAGGAAAGCATGCACGTAACCACATGTTCAAAATATAAATTAAATATGCACAATTCACTTACCGCCTCAAGCAAGTAAGAAACAAAATGATTGAATATACTAACCATCTACAATGCACACTTAAAATTCCAGCTCATTACTGAGCTCTTGAGGTTTGATGAGGGGTAAGGGTTTTCAGCAGCAGAGATGTTGACTGGTTGGGAGTCAGAAGCAAACTGAGGAAGATGGAGGGTGAGGGCTAAATGGGGGATGGGGAATAGCAGCAGAGGTCATACTTATTTGCTTCTTCCTCAAATATTATTAATCACTTCAAGAGGCTAAGTAAAATGATAGCCTTGTATAGATGTTCTGCAGGTGCGTAGCATCCATAGAGTGTGAGTGAACATTTAAATATTTGACTTGAGAGGTAAGTTTTTAGTACTGTCATCAAGTGCACTTGGATTTGCAGATTGCAACCGTATTTATTCTCCATACATGGCTGACAAGGTGGGAGATGGTTGCCTAGCATCGTGGCATCTTTGCACCTTCGCTTTAGTGGTTGACTGGGTGGGGGTGAAGGGATCCTGTGGAGAGATAATCACTGCCTTTGGGGCTGCTTCATTATCTACCCTCTCCTCTTTATCCATGCAAATTATGTGGCCATGGAGCTCATTTATTAACCACAGTTTTTAAACAATTTTCACCAAGTTTCTTAGTTTTTCATATTGTGACGTACCAACTGATGGCTACTACATTACAACACCTATATTTTATCACTGGTAAACATATTAATAGATTTTCGTAGTGTCACCTTTACTTTGTATCAAGATTTTCGTTCAGATTTTAATTTTTTTTAATGGTGTTCGAGAATAACCTGTAAAATGACTACCCTTGTAAAATCCGTACTTTTGAAATCAGGGGTCTGTTGTATTCATAGTAGTCTTGATCACATTATTTGTAATTTGTGTACTTATTGAGTAAATGGAATAGGCTATAATATTCGGAGCAGTGAGATTTAACCATTGTGTTCAAATAGTAAAGCACATAGTAGAGTTTATATTTACATTCAGCAGAAAGATACAAAATGACTGAAAATAGAAATTACTATATTTACTCAAGTCGAAGACTCAATTTTAAGATGCACCCCAGTTCGTGCTTATAATGTATAAAGAATGTTTATATGTGAATCTAAGATGCATTTTGATTTAATACAACCACCATGTAAGGCTTGTGCCCTTCCCCCTATGAAAACAAGTACAGTGGAACCCTGTTATAACATCCTCTGTTACTACATTTTCCTGCTTAATAAACTGCCTTCTCGTGATCCACAAACATGTTTTACAATACAATATTACTGTCTTATAAAGTTTTCCCTATATAAGGGTGACATTTCTTGGGTCCCTTTAGAAGTGTTAAACAGGGTTCTACTGTAATTAAATTTTTTTTATTCTCATAGGGTGTATAGTCCTTACATTTGTACTTATTTTTCATAAGCTCTTTAACATGAACCAATTGCTGCTATAGCAAAAGTCATTTGTAGATTACGAATACTTCCCTCCCCCCCCCCCCCCAATTCTAACATTATCTGTTATCGTTCCTCACAGTTTGGTGTAACAAAATGGCATCCCAATAATTATACATAGTTACAAGTGTGACCACTAGAGTTCTCCCATACCCAATATTTTTTATAATGTTATGCAATGAAAACTATTCATCTGTGGTCAAAAGATTTGTTTACATTTTGGCAATATTTTATTCACGAGTATGTTGTTTCTGCTGGTGAATTTCATATTAACAGTACAAAAATACCTGTGCTCAAAAGCCTTGCGGGATTAAAACCACTTTTTTTTTGTATTTACATTTGTTGAGTATGCTGGCGAATGTAAGACACTGTTAATTGATTGATTGTAAGATATAACCCATTTTCAGATCTCAAAAAGTTACCAAAATAGGTGTCTCTTAGATGTGAGGAAATACGGTAAACAGGGTTTACAAAAGTGATCACTTTACAGTAAATTCTAGGAATCAAACCATTTACAAGAAACTGTAGAATTATGACAAAATAGTGATTGGGTATCAAATGTGTTCTATATTTAGTATTCTGATGAAAGTTTATCATTTATGATGGGAGTAATATTCTAGATTGTGAGAGTATTTTTTCTTAATAGAAGTGTTAATTTGTTGTAAAATATACTTTTGAAATATCGTAGGTTAGATGAATATTTCAAAATATTTTGGTATATTTTAATCATTATTGTTAGTAATTCTGCCAGAAGATTTATGTTTAAATTATTTAATGCTGTATTCTGAATTTGAAATTATGTCTGTAAATGTTTTCATGCAAAATTCCCATTATCTTTATATGAAGCACCCCTTTCTGCATGAGACCTTGTCTCTTTGATATTTGACTTTGTTCACTCAATGCATAGCTGTTGCTGTTTGCACACTGTGCTACTGCAGTTTTCTATTTCTGATCTCTAGGTGCTAGTGATGACTAGCGAAGTGTGTCTCCATGTGCTGTATCAGCACTACTTGCAGCTCACCGACGTGAACCTGCTGATTCTGGATGATTGCCACCGTGCTCTCACTGATCACCCCATGAGACAGGTTAGTAACAGGTCTCTTCACGAACATTCTACATTCTCTAAAAAGTTACTAATTATTAAACTTTCTTTTAATGAATGCATAAAAAATGTAGGGAAACAACATTTAAAAATAAAATACTTTACTATATAAAGTGTTTCCTGAAATTCTTGTACTTATCTCATTGCAACTAGTTACTTTTTAAACATTGTGACACTGAAGTATGTGATTCTGAGGTAGACAGGTGTACAGTTAAAGAGAAATTTTAAATTCCGTATTTCTGAAGACGATGTTTAAATATGTGTGTATAATACCAAATCACATACACTCAGGGTGCCTGAAGGTATGATGACTAGGGACACCAGAAAGTGATATATAAAACACCTAAAAATCTGTGAATATAAAACACTTAAAAATCTGTGAATAAGTCACACAAGTGGTGTTAGATCCTATCATAAAATCTACAAAGCAGTGCCAAAAAGCAATGTCAAAATTTAAAAAAATTTTAAAATATTCTCACTTTTTAATTACCCTTTTTAATGTATATATTTTTGTTGTAGGAGAGAGTGAAAAAATTATCACAATATTGCTAACAATTTTTTTGGGTAATAGTTTGACGCATGACAGAGCCGGCTGATTGGCTGCCTGCGTCCCTGGGTGACTTGTTCGATGTTAGGCGAGTCACGTCTTTGGGTGACTAGTCGTCTCTTGTCACTGATGCCCAACTGGAATACAATACTGGCCTAGTAGGCTGCTGGCGTGGTACGAAGTCCGGTCTGGAAATGCAACTCTGCGTGGTGCAGTCTTAGGGTGTGGGATGGAGTTCAAGCAAGTGGTACTGTGCGTCTAGCCCGTGGGCAGTTTCGCGAGTGTTGGTCCCCTCGGCCATGGTTGTGCTTAACTGGAGCGTGGGGTGTGCATTTGAGGTACTGGGGTTTTCCACTGGCATGGAGCTGCTAGGTACTGCTGGAGTGTATGTGAACCTTTTGCCGAACAGGATCTCCTGCACCGCTATTTGGGTGGGTGGCTCAAACAAAGCTATAGGGTTGACAAATGGTAATGGTATGGAGAGTCATTGCAGCAAAGCAGCTTGTTCACGTGGACTCAGTAGCCTAAACCTGCTGGGAAAGATGCTAAGCCATTGTGGATTTTTAGAGTTAGCCCTTGCCTTCTTAACCTTCTTCTGAACATCACCCCTATGGGTATAGTGCATCTGGCTCTAAACTAGAATCGGGCCTGTAGGAGTTAGGCAGTTGACATGTTGTCGTGCAAGTACAGGTGCATATTGTTACCACCAACACTGCACCTCACTCTTTGACTTCCCCACCGGAGGTGTGGAAATCTTGAGCTGCAAATTGTTGGTTGCAGGAACTGCACAATGTTGTCCCAATGAGGTTGGTATCCCCTGCACTGGAGTGTAACCTCACTTGGCACCTCAAAGTGTGTGATGAGAGGAGTTCACCTCAGCCGGCAAGCCTATCCCACCAGAAGTGTACCTAGTGTTGTGGCTCTACCGTTCCTCACACCTGGGTGCAAGGAACAGGTGGCCTTCCAATAGTGGAGAGGTAAGTGTCCCGAGGTCACTGGTCTCCCCAGGCCCGAAGAAGTTCCCTTCGTCGGCACCACTGAGTGTGCGATGAGGCGGAGATGACTTCAAGCTGGCAATTCACCTTTCAGGGGATGGTATTCTAGTGTTGTGGCTCTACTTTTCACTGTGCTGGGCAGAGACTGGGTGGCCTTCCAAGGATGTTTTGTTCTGTTGTCAGTGTGGATTTGGAAAGAGCAAACCTGGTCTCCTGCTGTCCCCACCAGATCCGATGATGGAGAGGGGTAAGAGGTCGGAGTGATACTTGAGAAGTTAGGTAAGATCAATGTTTAATGTGGCATAAAGGAAAATAAACAAAGATGGTGGATGTACTACCTCCTTTCCACTTGGATTTGATGGAAGTAAAAATACCCTACCGTAAAACAGGGGAAGACTAAGGGAGTAGGCAGTTACTGGTGCCTGTGAACTTCAGTTTACTCCTCTGGGCTAGCTCTACTCGCGGTTGTCCATAAAGGACTGAACATGTATCAGTGTGCTGAGCTGATGACACCGCTGGTTCTTCCTTAGTAGATGGCTGGAGAGGATTTTTGGCCCCGTGAGGTAGCGGTTAAGTGTTCTAGATTGGTGCAGGCCTTGACACCAATTGCTTGTGTGATGAGAGCCCAGGAGAAGAGTCAGAAGACTGATCAAGTACTGAAGCAGAACTGACCATCCAGAGGCCGGGGCTAGGGATTTGCGTATTCTGTGATTCCATGATCGTGGAATGACCAAAGTTCTGCATAATCGCAAAATCATAGCAGAATCACACATCGTCACAAATACATTTAAAAAAATTTAAAAAAACCAGGATCCAAACGCCTTCACTACTAAGAACCTATGAAATATTTGCATCAAATTTTTACATGGGAATGCCAGTTCTGTAGCAATGCTCCATAACATTAAGCATTCCCGTGTTAAATTTGACACAAAAAATTGTAAGTTCTTAGTAGTGGGAGCGTTTGGATGCAGGTTATTTTATTTTATTTTTTTCGTATTGTGACGAACTTTGGGTAAGGGTTTCACTTAGTATATAAGCAGGTTTCGGGTATGGTTTTATTCACTAAGCTCCGTGTCATTAGAGAAAACACATCACAATGTTGTGGAGGTGTTATTACCCTAGAAGGGTATACAGTAATATTTTGTCGTTTTCTAAAGACGTTGATAAAAAAGACAGGTCTTGGACTGTTAAAATTGTTGATGTAGAAGAAAGTTATATCTTGTTTTAATTTTTGTATCGTTTTGGTTTTCAAGGAATTGCTGCTAAGGTAGGTTGTGGTTAGTTGGAAATGTGTTTCTTCAGAAAGCTGCAGCATGAAATGGATCCTGCCCCTAAGGAAATCTGTGATATTGACATTTGCAATATAATATGTTGGAAGACTTGCAGTTCATGAAGGGAAGATGGGCAGTACTGCTGTCATTATATTTCCTATTACAGAATTTTGTGTTTTCTATCGCAGAATTTGTAATTCCCTATCGCAGAATTTTGGCATTTGGTGTGCAGAAAATTTCTATCCCTAGCCGGGGCACATCTCCTTATATACTCTTCGGCCATCCCTCCCTTCCTTCACTGGCATATGGCATCTTGAGAGGGGTTAGCAGGTACAAGCCCAGCACCTAGATCCTCGGTGCGAGCGGTATAGTGGAGAGATATGGGATCTAGGTATCGTACTTATGGCAGCATCCCACGGCACACTGCTGTACTAGCTCTGGACCTCTTGCATGGTTCTGGTGACTCATTGAGCAAAAATAATTTCTATTATCGGGACGTGTGTCCCGGCCCGGTAGATACAACAATCTTTTAGGTGGTGGTGGTGACTCAACTCCATTGACATCTGCTAGTGGTATAGTTGCACTGATGAGTAGTAGTTGATTATTAATAAGGATACGACATCATGCGTCAAGTTAATATGTAATAGGAAATAATATGGAATGAAATATTTGGGCGCCCTGAGCAATATTACATAACAAGACAAAACCATGATGATTGCAAAAAATATACCATCAAATTTTAATGACATGATGCGTGTCCAATTAGACTGACTGGACATGGTAGTTACAGATTTTATTCGCCTAGGAGTACTGCTTCCATCTCTACAGATGTGAGCAACACGTTGCCTACCCCTACAGGCAACAGGAACTTCTGTGTTTTTCCTTCTCACCTGGAAAGCACAGATCTCGGCAGGCACCCCCCCCCCCTCACCCCGCTCGATGCCTACAAGCTGCCCAGACCTTGGCCATGACCGAGCAGACCCGATGAGGCATGAAGCCAGAACCACTGACGAGATAATTCTCACGCCACCCAGGGCCGGAGGGTGTCATGCCTCCCCCGCTGGCAGCCTACAAGCTACCACTATCTAAGTCCAGCTGCAGCGAGCTCTGGAGTCATTCTTTTGCTTCTCTTGCACCGCCCACAGCACTCTTAGTGCTCGGGAACTCTGGAGAATTTTGAAGCCTACAAGTACGCCTTTGTGGCAACCAACTACATATGCCGACAACCAGTCAACCTGGTGACATACAAACATAAACTTTCTTCTTTTAACTTCATTTGTCTCCTCAAGACACCTTATAATTAGTAGTTCAACTGTAACTCTTACTATGGGTTGCAGGAGAATCACTGACTTCACAGAACATAAAACATTTGAAAAACGCATCGAACTACCGCAAATAAAAAGTTAGTAATTAGATTATTGAATTTAATTGAATGAAATGAGGAAACAAAACACTTGCAATTATCTCGTAAGGTCCTGGTAAATTTATAAGTAAAGGTGTTGAGAAAATAATTTTGTTAAATAAATCCAGGATTAATGTCCATGTTAGCTACTACACCCTTCCTTCAAATTTTGTTTTAATGTGGCAAGGGGAAAGCTAAAAAGCCTTTTTAAATTGCCATTTAGTTGAAATAGTACAGTGTTCATTATAAATTAAGTTTATTAAGTTTAATACTGCTCCATAAAATAAATAATAAGGTTCATTTATCTAGCCAAAAATTGTCAGTTTCAAAGTATATTCAAGTAGTTAAGCGAACTTTCACCATAGCTTCATTTTCGGTAGACCAATCAATTCTGGTATAAAAACCAGAAGTAAAATGTGCAAAATCGTTTTAAAGAGGTTTGGAATTTCTTGGTTACTGCCAGAAAGAGTTCCAGAAAAAAACGTGGGAAGAAAGAGGAAACTCTTAGCTCATGTAATGGTTTTGTCACCCAACATTGTCATGACCCTAGGGAGGTGCCTCGTCTACAAGACTACAGTGGTGGCTTCAAAGCACCAAAAATTTATTTTGAGTGATTTGTGGGATCTTATCCCTGCGATCACTTTTCTTCCAACTTGGGATACCATTACTTGGTACAGCAAGCTAAACAATCCTGTTTTTGTGATCATCGCAAGCGGTTTTGTGAAGGACCCCTCCATCATATCAGTAGGCTTCTATGACAGGACCAAGAAAGATGCCAAATTGAAATTAGCTCTTATACATCACTAGATGTAATTTGCGCATCTCAGAAGAGGTCAAAAGATAAACTACTACAAAATTAACCCCAAAGAGAAAAATTAGCTAACCTGTTGTGCTATGGCATTGCTCACATACTGTTGCTAAGACCAACATAATAACCACTTAAATAATATTTATCCATGCCCTACAAATAGAAGGATAACCTAACTTTACTTTTACGTAGTATCAAAAGAGAACAAGGCTAAACTATAGAGGTATAAAAAAAAAAAAACTAACAATTAATTAAATAAAATTTTGGTTAAAATTAAGTTAAAGATTGGAAAAAGTACATAGAAGTGCTACTCTGTAATATATTTATGTTACATCGGAGAGTATCATAAGTATAAATTATAATCGAGAAATACAGAAAACATAGGTATATCTAGAGCTATTACCTACATAATAAAATAATGTATTATTTACAGCACTGCCTTCAAGTAGTATGATGAGAGCATTATTATGATGTTCTCCGCTTTTACATTTGTGCGAAAGTGTGCCAAAATGTGGCCAGAAGAAGAAAATGCTCTTTCGTTATTGACATTTGATGGTGGTATTTAAACATCAAAAATTTAAACAGCAAAACTAGCACATACTGTGAAGTCAGTGATTCTCCTGCAACCCATTCAAAATTTGCTCACAAAATAATTTCTGGCAGTATGATGTACAAATCACTTTCGTTGTCCAACTACATAATAATTACTATAATGAATATTTATGTTTCAGTCTTTATGCTGGGTTAAAACACTATTTTGAGGTTAATGTGCACTATATTTCTCAGCAGAAATAAAGTTTCCATGTACTAATTTAGCTATGTATTGATGTAAATACATAATATTATATAACAGTGCATTTAGTCTTGGCTTACAATAATGCAATTATGTCCTATCAGACTGATATACACAATGTCTCTACAGTCAAACTGTGGTCTTGCACTGATATTCATCGGTATTTTAACAATCAAAATTCAATTCTCACCTCAATGTTTGTAAACACTGTTTTGGTAACGTAATTTTTATTGCGGAAAAAAAATCATATTTTAACTAGTTTCATAGGATTTTTGTGTTTATTGCGATTAATTGTCTTTTTTTACGGGTTATATGTCGGAGTGTTTTAAGCCCCTTCTGATCACTGACAGGGAAATCAAATGTTCGTGAAAGAGGCGTGATCTCTGGGTTAGTAATTAATTTAAATCTGACCTTAACTTAAGTGACACTTGAGGGTTGCAACCTTATTAACCAGAGTCGGCCTATTACTAATAAGTATCGTAGTGGTAACCTTGATCTTGACAAAGGGTGAACACAAGAACATCAAGTTGCTCTGGCAAGGGTGGGGTTCTCCACGTTGGAAATAATAGGGTTACTGCTTGGGGGTATCCTTTACCTGGTTGACGTATGAGGGACTAGAACCCCTACGAGCAACTTCACGTTCAAAGTTCTGCGGTAAGCAGATTTGGGTTTTGTGACATAGGTGGCCTTCAAATAGCGTGACTCCAGTGTCGCGAGGATCATACCTCGAGGATATCTAATCTTGCCTGGGCAGGGCACCTGAGTAAAGAGTGGGCAAGGTTGGTTTGCATGGTCGCATGAAGTAAACAGACACTGGGGTAGTTATTTTCCGACGCATTACCTGTGGTCCGCAAGGCAGCAGTACCCTCTTCTGCTCCAGCTGGTTTGTTGAGGCGGCCAGCAGCTGAACAGCGGTAGGAAGAGGTTGAGGAAGTGGTAGAGGAGGACGTCTGCAGGACCCTCTGGAGCTGTTGGCGACCCTTTGGAGCTGCTGGTGGAGGCTGAAGAAGTGGAAGGCTTCTGGAAGGCAGCTGTCTTCCAGAGCTGCCTGGAGTCGTCAACGGCCACTATTTATTCCGCAGTCTCCGGAGCGGGTAAAGGGCTCAACACTTGACTAACACCCTCAGCATTTTCTGGGATGAGAGATGTAGCAGACTGGCCCGAGACCAGGGCTAGAACTCCTATTTATACTAGATTTTCCAGTTTAAAGATACACACAGTATCAAACATCACCGCCCACCTTGAAATATTCATTTCAACCCTTAAAGGGCAGTGGGCACAGTTTAATGGAAGGCCGTTTAACGGTTCCGTCCACTGTGTGGACAGTGGCTACTCTAGGCACTTTATCACGACGAGGGTGTAGCTCAACGATGCATCCTAAGCATCACTGCAGCGGAGGAAGCCTGTCCTCTTTTACTAATACAAGCTGCTGA
This sequence comes from Dryococelus australis, assembly GCA_029891345.1. Taxonomy (NCBI): domain Eukaryota; kingdom Metazoa; phylum Arthropoda; class Insecta; order Phasmatodea; family Phasmatidae; genus Dryococelus; species Dryococelus australis. The sequence continues at coordinate 65,301,777 of CM056994.1, read as the reverse complement.
GGATGAAGAGGTTGATTTTCTTCCTGCCACTTTGGGCACTACTGTAAGGTGTGAAGATAGTCCTGATGCCAGCGTTTCCAGAAATCTTGCTGAAGCTTCTCCACGAGCTGCCAGCACTGTAAATGATTCAGCTGGACGTCTTCCAGGTTTGGCTCTGGAACTGTGACAAGTGACTCAAGAGTCAAAAAATAACCAGGAGTAAGCGCGGACAAGTCATTCGGGTCCAAGCTCAATGGACAAAGAGGCCTGGAGTTGAGGATGGCTTCAATCTACAATAGAGCAGTATTCAGTTCCATGTAAGTGAGAATTTGCTCACTAATAACACGCCTCATATGGGACTTGACCGACTTAACTCGGGCTTCCCACAATCCACTTAGGTGCTGTGGGGGGATTAAAATGCTAACCTACCCCAAGGGTGGCCAAGGAGCTTGCCATGGTCTGTTGGTGGTTGGGAGAAGCAAGCAGATGTCACAGATCTTTCAGATGGTTATAAGCACCCACAAAGTTGGTTGCACAGTCACTATATAGGTCAGATGACCTGCCACGACGGACAAGAAAGCGTTTGTATGCACCTAGAAATACATCGGTAGAAAGGTCAGATGCCAACTCAAGGTGCACTGCTTTTGTTACGCAACAAACAAATATACAAAGATAAGCTTTTAACAACACTGGGCGACGAACTTGGGCCAGCTTAATAGTAAACGAACCAGCATAGCCCACCCCAGCCTTTGCGAAGGGTTTTACCTGCTGAATCCTCGTAGCAGGAAGGTCTCCCATTAATGGTGCCGAAGAGGCAGGTCTTGTCTTAAAGCACTTGAGGCAGTAACGAAGAGAGCGACGAATGGTAGACCTGTCTGCAAGTATCCAAAATTGTGTCCCGAGGATACTGTGAAGAGTTTGAACACCTGGATGCTGATTGACTTCATGATAATGACAGATTACTAAGTCTGTAAAACAGTGCAATTTGGGAAGTAAAGCTGGGCGCTTTTGCTCAAATGGTAAGTTTGACTGAGGCAGCCTACCGCCCACCCTGACCACTCCACATGGATCAATAAAGGGAACCAATTTCCGGATCTTAGGTGATACACACTGCTGTTTCTTTAGAGCATTAATATCAGCTTCAAAGCAAGAAGCTTGGACATACCTCAGCCAAATGTTGAAGCCTTTGTCTAGTTCATGGGGTAGTAAGGCATCAGTGGCCTTGTTTAGTGGCACTCGACAATTGTGAATAAAACATACAACATATGCTGTTATGCGGATAAGCTTATTCAACTTGCTGCACCTCTCAAGCAATAACTCCAAGGGGCTGGTGTCTACAAAGTTGCTGAATGAGAGAGTTTTCCGTTCAGGAATGATGGAGCCTGATGCCGAGGTCTCTTCTGTGGACATATAGCAGGGCCAATGATCACTGGTTTCCTTCAACCACCATGGTCCAGCCCACCACAAATTATGTTACTGAAGCTGTGCGGGCGTCAAACCACGTGAGGCGCAGTCAGTAGGATTTTCCTCTGACTGAACATGATGCCCCCATTCAGTTGATGTGTAATCTTGAATTTCACTGACTCGGTTGGTCTCAAAGGTCTTCCAGAGGTGAGGTGATGATGTAATCCAAGATAAAACTACCCTAGAATCTGTCCAGGCATAAGTGGCCTCAATGTGCAGCCTCGAATCATAGTTGTTGATGACGAGACGGAGAATCCCAGCTAGCAAAAGAGCCACACAGAGTTCTAAGCGAGGTAGCGACACCTTCACAGGCGCAACCTAAGATTTTGCCACCAACAGGTGAACTATTGCTGGACCCTGCTGAGGTTTCACACAAAGGTATACAACAGCAGCATAACCAATTTCGGAACTGTCAGCAAATCCTTGATTCACTACTGGACGGGCCACAGCGATGGACGATAATAATGACAGTTCGGATCTGACATTGTCCCACTTTTCACGCACTTCCGGGGGTGCTTTAATATCCCAGTCCACACCTTTCAGCCACAGCATCTCAATCAAGTGTTTGCCAAGCAAAGTTAAGGGAGCTAGCCAACCAAGCGGGTCAAACACTCGAGCCAAGTCTGACAGGATGATGCATTTTGTAGGCGATTGAAGTTGGGATGGATTACATACGAAAATTAGTCAGTGAAAGAGTTCCATTGCAGGCCTAGGACTTTTAGAACCAAGTCATGGTCAAGATCAAACGAGTGAGATGATGGTGCATGAATGTGCTCTGGTGGGAGCTAATCCAACTAGGCTGCATGGTTGCTCATAATCTTTCTCAATTGAAATCCACCTACCTTCAGTAATGCTATGTGTTCCTGCTGTAGATTGAGTGCAACCTCAAAACTGCAAGCTCCAGTGGCTACATCATCTACATACATATCCGACGATAAAATCTTCGCTGCAACAGGAAATCTGCTCATCTCATCCTCTGCGAGTAAATGGAGAGTGCATATGGCGAGATATGGTGCAGATGACACCCCATAAGTAACTGTGTTCAGTCTGTATTCCTTGATGGGTTCCTCATCCGAGGACCTCCTCACAATCCTCTAATAATCTCTGTCGCTGGGATGAATGGATATCTGCCGATACAGTTGTTTGATATCTGCAGTGAACACAATAGGGTACATACGAAACTGAAGCAACACATCAACAATGCTGCTTTAGAGTTTTGGCCCTATAAGAAGGATATTGTCATTGAGCGATTGGCCATTTGTGGTTCTTGTCGATGTTTCAAACACCACTCGCAACTTTGTGGTGGTGCTATCAGGCTTTACTACAAAGTTGTGAGGAATGTAGTAGACCTCACTTTCAGAGATTTCCCCCTTTGGAAGTCTTTCCATATGTCCAGATGACAGGTAGTCTTCCATAAAATCTGTATACTGGGCTCTTACTGAGGGTTTCAGTTTCAGTTGCCTCTCGAGATGTTGAAGCTTATGTATTGCTTAGTTCTTAGATTCCCCTAACTATGGTCTTGGTTGACAAAAGGGTAAAGAAACACTGTAGTCTCTTGTATGAACTGTTATGAACATCTCTTCACAGAGTGCTTCCTGAGGAGAGTGATGTATTTTCTGAGGAACTTCTTCTAATTCCCAGAACGTTTTGACAACATATTCAAGCGATGGGGACATTGTAAACATTGCAATACAACATGATGTTATTGGTTGCGTTGGAACAGCAGTTTTAACCCTTCCCATGAGGATCCATCCAAATACAGTCTCCAATGCGGTGGGCATTTCCTTGCTTCCATCCCTTTTGTGGCCATTCATCAAGTGCGGAAACAATTTGGCACCTATCAGCAAGTCGACTAGGCCTGGACAGGCAAAGGTAGGATCTGCGAGTTTCAGGTGTGTTAAAGCATCACAAATGCTAGTGGGTAGCTGATAGCATTAGGGAGATCATTGAAATGCATGATAGAACAAAGGCATCCAGACTGAATGATGGTGAGGTTTTTCCTAAAGGACTGATGAGGCAAGTCGTGGTTGACGTGGAAAGGATAATCCATGGATTGGGAGCTGAATCTTCTGTCGGGACAGTCCCAATCGCTCTAGGCAGGCCTCGGTTATGAAACTAGCCTGACTAGCCGAGTCTAGAAGGGCACGTACTTGTTGGGGAGCTCTAAATGCATCCTGGATTTCTACTAGATCAGTAAACAGCAAAACAGTGGTGGTAGCTGTCATGGTGGTATGAGCTGCAAGTGTGGATACAATTATAGTTTGGCCTTCTCCTGTATGTTCTTCTATTGTGATATCTGAGGGGTCATCTATTTCAGGGGTCGATGCATCCTGTGATTCAACAAAGTGTAGCAGTGTGTGTTGCCTAGCACCACAGTGTCGACACGTGAATTTGGAGTTACAGTTTATAGCTCGATGTGATGATCTGAGGCAGTTCAAACACAAATTCAACCTTTTGGTAAGAGTGTAACGTTCCTTTGGGCCTATACTCAGCAACTGGGAGCACTGGGAAGGAATGTGGTCTGTCTTACATAGGGTACAATTAGCAATAGCTGTATGTGTCTTGTTCACTATGGAAGTAGTTGGACTGTACTAATTATGTTTGCTGGATTTGGACACAATTGAAGTCTTTGGCATAGAGATCTTGAATGGTGCAAACCGACTGCTTCGGCTGATTCACACTGCTTTTCTAAGAACTCTATGAATTCTGTCATCTTTGATAGTGATGAATCGCTTACTGTCAGCTCGCACTGGCGGCGCAGGTAAGGGTCCAGTTTCTTCTCCATCAAGTGAAGTAACAACAAGTCCCAGTTATCCAGAGGAATTTTCAATGCTTGCAGAGCACCCATATTTTCGGCTAGGGCAGTTAGCAGTGCACGAATAGAGCTCGAAGAGTCGGATGATACCACTGGCACTTGAAATAACGCTTCAATGTGGTTTGAGGTTATGAGTCTTTTATTGTCATATCTCCTCACTAAAATCTCCCATGCAATAGTGTAATTTTTCTCAAGAGAGTGGTAGGGACTGGATTAACGACAATGGCTTTGTAGTTAAACACAACTTCAGGTATGTGAAACAATCCACCTGAGCTAAGTTATCATTGGTGGTTACCATGGATTGAAACATGTTTGCAAAGTTCGACTATGACTTCGTGTTACCATTGAAACTGGGAAGCTGAATAGTGGGTAACTTGACATATGATGTGTTTGAATGTGACTGGGTAGCTGCTTTGTCATTCCTACCATTACTCACTACGACACGGTCATGTATGGCCATTACAGCGCAATACTCATCAAACTTGATAAGCCGTTGGGCATGGGACTGGGTGTCAAACTCACTACTGCTTTTGAGCGCAACTTCCAGTGTGATGTGGTCATCAACAAAACCGTTCCAGATTCGAGCTAAGTCCCGGCAAGTAGAAAGGAAGAGGCGTGCGTAAGTACTGTCACCTTGCACAGAAACTGACAATGTAAATGCACGATGTAGTCGTTTTTCCTCTCTTTCGAGATGTCTCTGAAGTGCCACATGTTTATCAGCCATGTTCACCACTATTCTGCACTATTAAGGCCAAAAGCAACAGGCGTGTGAAGCTAGCGTACGCTGATAATCCTGTTCGTAATAGTGATGAACTAACCGTGTTCAGTAATAGTGATTTTAGCACAGTTTTTAAACTTAAGTTATTTATAACTGTTATAACTGTGATTTTATCACAGTTTGTGGAACTAAGCAGCTGTGATTTTTTAACTGTTCCACTGTACATTAGCCTTATTCTTAGTACGTGTAGATCACTGTGACTATGAACAAGATACACACATCAATACAACTAAATGCAAATATGCCCGTTTTGGCAAAGTACTGATAAATAAATGCTCTAACAACGTGCTGGGACCAAATTCCACCACAACTTCTAAAAACTCTTGACGAAATATGAGTCACGACCGAGTTAGCAAGAGTCACGAATGAGATAGCACGAGTCATGACCAAAGTAGCACCGCACGAACAAATACACAAAACAGCGATGTGGTAGATAATCAACTATGTCGGAACAATATCTTGATGGAGTGTATTACACGAAAGTTTGTTGATATGAGAACTGGCAGAAATACCAAACACAATTTCTCCCTAGCGAATTGTGAACAACTAACTGTCTAAATATACTAGTTCCTAGAAGCACTACGAGCGCGCCACTGATGGCAATGGCGGGAAGTTCAAATCTGTACACAATAATATTTACAAAAACATCTATACACACAGTACCAAACAGTCACACATGTGTTCCTGGATCCTTATTTGAGCGGCACTCGGCACAAGGCAATGGAATATCTTGCCCTGCGCGCTCGTGGAGGCTGTGGCTCTTCGCTGGGAGCCTGCTACCCTTCAGCAGCGCAAAGTTTGAATATCACAACCATCTTGGCAGGAGCAGCAAATTTGAAATGGTTGCTCTTCAGAGAGGGGTTTTGATAGGACGACTTCTTGGCGAGATGCGGCGAACAGTTAAGGCTGATATCAGGTGGTTTGAAGTTCTGTTGAGGCTCTATCAACTCTGGTAGTCCACGTGTCCTACCTCCATTACTGTTTTTTTTTTTTTTTTATAGATCACTTGCCCATCACATGAAAGTGTTTCTAGATAGGGCGAAGTCGTTTGGTGGATTACACTAGTCAGCAGCGCAGGAATGCGCCTCCCGTTAATCGCCGCTCTGTGTTCTGACGAAGACACATCTTGAAATGTAGAAAATCAAATTTATAATTTGGTCAATATGGATCAGGCCCATGGGGCTATAAGAGGCTTTGCTTCTATAACTGTATCTGTTCTGTGCACAAGCAGGTTCGCAGCGCTGTTTGCCTCACCGTTATCTCCTCTCCCGCTCAGCGAGGAAGCATCTGGTTTCTTTCCTTGCTTGGCAGGCCGCTCTTGTTCATGTGTTCCTCATTTCGCTTCCCCACTCACTTCCTTTTGTCTGTAACCTCTAGCAACAGGCAGTGTCTTGGCATCAGCTGAGCAGCTTCAGCTCCATTTAACTCTTGCTGAATGGTGGCAGCCAGGGTTGGGTTAAGGAGAAAAGAGAGGCAAGGTTACTGTGTGTGTGAAATCAAAGCTTGTTAACTTGTGTGTGTATTGGAATTTCCTAGCTTGTAGGGGTCGTGCGCCTTCTTAATTTCGCCGGGCCAGTTCACAATTATTTTGCAAGGACATTTCCTTTTACAATGTTAGTTACATCAACCTGAAAAAGGGAAAAGAAGTTAATGCACAATCTGGCCTGACGTGACACTACAGGATGCGAGGTGTCCCACTCGTAGAAAAAGGGACCGGAAAAAAACTAATGTGTACCTTAAGGAAGAAAAGAAAGGAAGGCTTCGTCGGAGCCGGTGTGTTTTGCACGGTAAACATGGAGGGGCATGTGGCCTTCTGTTGCACACACCTAATTTATTCTCTTCCCAATTCAACCGTGTATGAGTCAGAATAACAGTTTACTTGTTACATTACCCTACTTTATGTTTGGTTGACCACAATTTATTACATTATATTGGTCAACATGATTTCAGTTTTTCACATAGCATGGTTCATTAGTAAATTAAGAATATCTTTGGGATTAAATATTTAGTTTTTTTTTTAATAGGAGGTACTACGGCTACATTCCACTTGACACGGAAAGCACTGACCAATATCATGTCTAAAGGAATGCCATCAGTAAATATTAGCACTCCAGTAGCGCTGAGTACGGGAGCCAGGTGGAACACTCATCAGCAGTTTCTAGCAGAAATAATGGCGTCTGCTATATGTGATGAAATAATGATAGGCTTTAAACATGTTGTAAACAGGTATGGATATTTTTTATTTTCATCTGATTCAGACTCGTCAATTGATGATGGGATCAAAGAATGTGAAAATATATTTTCCACCTGCGTCTTCTGCATATAACAACAATGTAACTTTCTCGTTTACATCACCGCCATGTTGCATTGTCTGCTTTTACTGAGACTGCCTGACCTTCTGCACGTCAGTAGTTTCAGCCGGAAGTGTAGTCTCCATCCCAGACGCCACAACACCATTTCTCTGTTACTGATCAGCAGAATCAGTACCTAAAGGAACGCTCGCCAGTACTGGTCAGCTCTTTCAGTGGCAAGTAGAATGCGTCCCATGTAATTTTATTCTTAAGTACGCTTGGATATAATAATTGGATTGCTTATGCAATGTGATTATAAGGTACTATGGATAGTTATAAGTTTCATTTATGTGCGTTTATTAGTTTCTATAGCTACTAAACAGTGTTTAAATTCTACTGGATACATTACATAATCTCTACCACGTTACTCTTGGAACACAATTTTATTCATAAGTATACTAATCAGACCGAACTGCATCTTAATACTGAAACAATTTACCCTTCAGACACAATTTCTATTCCTATATTTATTTGTAAGAACACTAGTGGTATCCTAATCGTAACATGTTACAATGGTGACATAATTTATATTTCATATGAACTCTCAAGAAGTCCTAGTGGCATCGTAATCCTAACAATGCCTAACGTAATACAACTTAATTTTCAGTCTGTAACCTTTAACCTAACGGACCACTGTTGCAAACCTGCAAGAAGTTTATGTGGTAGAACTCATTTCCTGTGATTACTTGATAATACATGTGTACAACATCATTTAACCCTATACAAACAATATAACTTTTTTTTAATACTTACTATTACTAAACAGATCAATCCACCTGTCCTTAACTTATGGAACACTGAGAAAGGTGTGTGGTACTCATTGACCTTGATATAACCATTCTCTAAAATGGCCCAGAGGTTGAACATTTTCCCCTTCTTAGTGTGAAGCACTTATTGTCAAACAATGAACAGTACTATTTATAACATATGCATGAAAGTTTTCACTTTAGTATTTGAAGAATAAATTGCAAATACTTTACCTTGCGGCCTTTCTACGGCACACTATTTGTAACTTTAATTGATTACTGATTCCTTCACGAGTGTCCCATACAAGCATACAGGAACCTAGGATTGATTATTGATAATGCCATGCAATAATGCAACTCAGTGGTCATTGGGCATTGTTTTTCAAGCTTTCCTAGATTACTTCTTACACATGTCCTTAACCCTAAATTCAAGAACTAGCTATTTATACTAACAGTGATTCTATTTTACCAAGTTTATTTAAATTTTGAATCACCACCTTATTTTCTTAACATGAGATCTCTACATTTTACCCTTTACTAATCTATTTTACTGTTCTTACGTTTACAATTCTTTTTTATTGGTTTGTTCACTACTTTCTTTAACAGACTTTACTTATCAGTTTGTAAGCTTGGGCCTTCTGATGTCTGGAAGTACTGGTAGTTGACTTGGCATGTACAATGTCACTGTCATTGATGCTTCCGTTGTTCACTGTACAGGTTCGACGCTGGTTTGTAGCGTTCTACTACCGATAGGCGTTTATCATTGCATCTTTCCAGGAATGTACTCTTCCCGCACATGTGAATTAAGGGGTGGGACTATGCACACTCCTCCCCTTGAGCTATGCAGCAATACTGAATTGGCTTTTCAGTAATAATTAATTGGTAATGTTTGTCCATTTGTACTGCTGCATAGGGACATCTACGCAACCATGGTGAAATCAGCACTGAAAGTTCTGTTCGTTGTTCACTCATCATTGTTCATACTGGTTGCGGTGTCTCTTATGATGCCCCCTCTTCTTTGGACGGTGTCATTTCCTGGGTAGCTGCTATTGTGAAACCGCCCACTATTATCCTGGGTGGGCCTCCTTGGAGTGTTCTTGGTAATAACCCGGCGACCGGAGAACTCAACTGGCATGCGTGTGTAGTTCTCGTCTCGAGATGCCGTGTTCAGCAGCTATTGCCCTGGCAGGGACCGAGGTGTGGTCGTCTCGTGCTTGAGTGCTGCTGTGGATGCCTTTCTTTGGAGGAGGCATCATCTGATGAATGTCTGGTACTGGTTCTGTGGAGGTGGTCTCTGTTGGACTGGCGACCTTCAAAGTTTGGCGAGACCTTGCAGATGCCCTGGTAACCTGGGCTATCAAGACTGGCTCGGCTGTTGGAGGGAACTTTCTGGAGACATACTTGCCTCCCTCCTTGGCTCGAGTCTGGGAGGTTACATCTTGGCATGGAGATGTGCTGATTAAGTGAGAGGCACTGGTCGGTACTTCACAGTGGATGATTGTGATTGATGTAGCCAGCCCTGTCTATGTTGATCGAGAAGGCTGTTGATTGTTAGGCCGTGGAACTGCGGCTGCAGAAAGAGGTCTTAGTGGGACAGTGGCTCTGACGTCCCTCGATGGTGGTCCATCTGCAGTAGGAGAGGGGGTCGTCCTCCTGGCCAGAAGTTTCCACATCTTCTGACAGCGGTGGGCAGCACTGACCTTGGGGGAAGAGATAGGTTCGCTACCTCTAGGTCAGGCTCCTGTAGGTTGTTCATTTCCTGTACACAAGTAACAACATGCAATATCACGGAACTGTCTGCGGTTGATTTTTTCTCGTCGGCCAAGTCGTGGGAGATACCCAAGGACCTAAGACACAAGTCTCAGGGGTGATGGCTTGCGTACGACCCCCATCCCAGGTAGTGATCAAGGCTCATTGACCTTGACTATACATGGTAGCTGAGGGCAGGGGTTCTCGCAAACCTCCACCTCAGCAACCTGCAGATGTTTGTTGCCCTCAGCGATTATATTGGTTGTCCGGGCCAAAGTTCCACCGCATTCTCCACCTCGGAAGCGACTAAAGTCCACCACTGCCTCTGTGATTATGTTAAACTTTTGTTGCCCGGGGGAGATGGGTGTAGGAAGCATGGTCCAGGTTGATCCACGGCCTCGACTTTGCTGTCAGTATGTTTTGCCATGAGAGCCTCTGGCAGGACCTCACTGCCCTAAGGGCTTCTACATGGCAACCTGGGAACGCCAAGTGTTCCTAAAAACCCCTGGTAGAGATGGGTTGTGAAGGGCAGTGTCCAGGTGGACATGATGCTCTGGTATGCCGATCGTAGTGGGTTGTCCTCCTTAGAAGCAGAGGAAAGATTCACCTGTACACTGCCCATCGGCGGTTTGGGCTTCCTGGACTTGGGGAGCTTGGATTCCATGGCAGGGTGTGGAACAAGTGAATGGTTCATCAATCGTTGTTGGGCCTGACTGCATCTGGCTCATAGGACCTGACTGTGGTTTGTTTTGGGGGTGGTGGTTTAGGCAGAGGTTTGGGGTGTCAGTTGTTTTTCTGCCGGCGACTTTGGGGCTGAAAGGGTGTCTCCACCGGGAGCTGGATGAGGCAGACTTTTGGCGAGGGGAGGGGTAGCCATAACCCGTTTACCCGCCCAATCAAGCATCAGACTCTTGTCATGCCACAGGAAGGTTTGGCATCATCTGCAGTCTACCAGGCAGTGTTGAGCCTTCAACCAGGTGTAACCCAAAATTATCTCTTTCCCTAGGTTAGGTGGTATCAGGAAGGTGGCTAGGATGGTTCTGTTGTGGACTGTCATGGTAAGGGTTATCTCTCCCGCTATCTTGCAGTGGAGGTCAGTTGGGTCAACAAAACAGCCCTTCCTGTGGGGGTCAGACTGGCTCGTATGCTGGGCTTTAATAAGTTGCTCTGTATAAAATTACCACTGGCGGCTCTGTCCAGCATGGCCATGGTAATTTTATTGCTTATCCTAACCGGTAAGTGAGGCTCGTCCGGGGAAGAGTGCCCGTGACGGAAAGCGCGGAGTTTCGTCTGGGCAGGCTTCTTAATCTTGCCGGGACGCGTCAGTGTGGAGTTTCATCTGGGCAGGCTCCTTAATCTTGCCGGGACGTGGCAGCATGACCAGCGCCCGCTTGTTTGCAGTTTCCCCTCTCCGGCCCAGCCGGGTGGGGCAATTCCCATTGGAATACGCCTGATGGGAAGGGGGGTGGGGAAAGGAGGGGGCGGACTTTTGGCTTCCTGCTGCTGGAGAGGAGGGGCAAGGCTACAACCTTGGCAGTGCGTGCCAGCCGGTCTAGTAATGCCTGTTCTTGGTGGCTTTTTTCAACCTCCTCCGCTCGCTCGACTAATTCTTCCACTGGCTGTGGTTTCAGAGCAATTAGGAAGTCCCGGAGAGAGGGGAGCACAGTGTGTATGATATTATGAATGCAGTTTGCTTCATTCTCGGCCGGGTAGACGCGTTTATACATCAAAGCCTTCCTACGGATGTATATTTCTACCTCCTTGTCTGAACTCTGTATCCTTGTGTGGAAGTCTGCGATGAGTTGAGTTACGACTTCCTCCCCTCTAAACTGTGAAATTAGCCGGTCCACTCATTCTCAAACTCTCCGTATTTCTTGCACCATTCCTTCGCCTTCCTATGGAGCTTGTGTTGGGTTTTCTGTACCCTTTGTTTGTGGGATATTTTGTGGTCACCCTCTCGCATTTGTGCAAAAACACAACAGGGTTTTTATGCAGTCTCCCACTGAACCCTGGTAGCTGGAATTCAGCGAGAGCATTGGATAATTCTGGGCTATGTCTCATTTCAGGATTGGATGGACGATGTGACAGGTTATGTTGACAGACCTCACAGTGATGTACCTGGCCGGACAAGTAATATTGTTACGTGCTGCAGCTAGCACCGTCTGTTGCCCAGTGCCATAATCGGAGACCCTCCTCGCCCCTCCCCTCTTCTGGAACGATGCGCTCATGGCAGTCCGCCCCCCTTTTGGGAATCCTGCAAATGCCAACAGCAGCGAGACTTGCTGGTGTCACAGACCTCCTCTAGCCTGCTAGAGTTTCCGATACCTTTAGCGACGATGCAAGAATGTCCTGGTGAGACTGGCTGGCTCCTCAGCCTTCCGCAACGCATCACATGAGTTGGGGAAGATTCTAGGTGGCTGCCTAAGACACTATATATACTGCCGCAACCAAGCGGCCGGCAATCTTTGACGTAGGCCGCCTGGCGAGTGTGCGTGAGTGAACAGTAGTGTGGACGACGACTGGAGATTGCGGGACTATGTCGAGTGAGGTGTTCGTGGCTTGAATGGATGAGAGGATGTGAAACCGACGAGTGAAGCTCACTGTGCGTGAGGGCGCTTGGAGGACTCTAGAACTTACGACTGGCGGGACATGGACTGAACTGAGGTGGGACTGAATGGAAGTGTAATACTGATTTTATTGTAAATATTCAAACTGTCAAATATGGATGCATAAATTATAAAATAATTGAATAGGTTGATACTTTGTCTATTGGGACTCATCTTTAATTATTTAATTTTGTTGATTTCTTTGTTGTAATTATAAATTTTATTAATTGGAGTCAATTGTGAACAGTAAGTGATTTCAATTTATTGTGAGAATTGAGTTTAGAGAATTTTGCTGTAGTTATTGTAAATAAAATAAGGAAATTATAACTAATTATTTTATTTGATTAAGACCTACATCCCTTAACGAACTTGGTATAGCCCACTTAATTTCTAGAGAGGGAAATTGTAACAATATGTTCGTCCAGCCAGTCTACACACGCCAAGTGGTACGCAGATGCACAAGTTATACATATGACTGTAAAGGTACCCTGTCCATTACATATGAGCCAGTTGCACGTGGCTACTTGTCAGTTTCTACACGATACACATTGGTATTCTAAACCGTCTGTGTATCTGGGAGCGTCTTTCCACCTGATGCAAGTGTAATGGAAGCGCTTTGTACAGTGTGCTCAGTGGATCTAATACAGTGTGCACAGTGGATCTAATAATAATTTGGGCAAGCATCCACGTCACATCTTTCAGTGGCATAGTTTGTGCAGTGTCTGGGTGTTAGAGCCATGGGGGTTTCATGTTAATTCTAGTTGGAGGCGGACATGGTGAATTATAGCGGATGTTCACAGCCACAGGGCATTTATTACTACGGACTCCCTGAAGTTCGGGTAAGCTAACTGGACCCGTTTAGCGTAAGCTAAATCTGCAGGGTCAGTAAGGTGTCTATTCTTAGGTCATACTGAGCTCTAAGGAGACGTATAATTAGGAATTGCGTACTCGTGAGCAATTGGTGTGGCACGTTGTTCACGTGGTGTTCTTCCTATCATTTTTTGTTATTGAAATAATAGGTGATCTGAGGAGCTGTGGAGCTCTGTTAACAGCTGATTCCACTATAACCATGTGGGTTATAATTTGTGACAATACAGTCGTGAGATACTTCTAGATCATGTGAAATGAGGCGTTTGACACACTGGTGACCAAGCGAATGGTTATGAGTTATGGTTGGTGTTATCCAACTACTAAACATATGAACGGTTTGCACAAAAAATATGCTCTAAAGACGTGGCTGTGCCCCGGTTGAAACGTTTCTATGCTCCAAAAAATAGAGCCTATCAGGTTCACAAATACGTGGAAGGTTTTGTTTTACTACAGGGCATGGCTGGCATAATTTGTTGCTGCCAAGGGTAAACTATTTGCAGTTAATGCCCCACATTGACAAAGGGTGTGGCTGGCATAGTTCATAGCTGCCAGGGCTAAACTATTTTCTGCTAACTCCCCACGTTGGGCACAAATTTATTTGAAGCGTTTTAAGACCCCCGTGATCACTGACGGGGAAATCAAATGTTCGTGATGGAGGCATGATCTGTGGGTTAGTAGTTAAATTAAATCTGACCATTAATTGAGTGACACTTGAGGGTTACAACCTTATTAACCAGATTCAGTCTATAACTAATAAGTATCGTAGTGGTAACCCTGATGTTGACGGAGATCAAACACAAGTCGCTCAAGTTGCTTTGGCGAGGGTGGGGTTCTCCATGTTGGAAATAATAGGGTTACTACTTGGGGGTATTCTTCCTGGTCGGTGTATGAGGGACTATAACCCCTATGAACAACTTCACGTTCAAAGTTCTGCGGTAAGCATATTTGGTTTTCGTGACAGAGGTGGCCTTCAAATAGCATGATGCCAGTGTCACAAAGATCATACCCAGGGATACCTAATCTTGCTTGCACAGGACGCCTGAGTAAAGAGTGGGCCTAGTTAGTTTGCATGTGGGCACTAAGTCAAAAGACGCTGGGACAGTTATTTTACGACGTGATATGTGTGGTCCGCGAAGCAGGGGCACACCCTCTTCTGCTCTGGCTGGCTCGTTGAGGCGGCCGGCGGCTGAACAGCAGCCGGTTCTGCTTGTGGAGAAGTGGTGCTTGTGCTCCAGGTAGATTCCTGGGGTATGTGTGGGGAGATTGCGATGTAAGATCGAGATAGTAAGGTGGGATCAAGTCCCAGGATAGTAGTATCAAAATGTGGACAGTAGTATCAAAAAATTTCTAATAAATGCTCTAGTTGTGAGCTGTTAGATCTTCTAATAGGCAGCTTAAATAATGGATTTTCCTGTATTATTTCTGGGGTAGGTAAGTTTACTATGTCAGCTTCAAGCTGCTTCAGTATCTGCTTTAAATTAATTTTTTTTACCGCCCTTATATGCCTACGGTATAAGACGGAATTAAAGCACCATGTAAGACAAAGCCAGTTAAAGACAGTGGCTCTACCGTGTAAAGCTAGGAGTACTGGTTTTGACAACATTATATCCACTTTGGCGTTATATGGCAGGCCATTATCCAGCGGTGGATGGAACTATTGGTCATTGCAAGCAGTGAAACAAAGTGTAAAGTATTTACATAACAAACTCAGCGATGCCTAGGTGTGTGCTTTTCCACCAAGGGTCAAGTAATTAGGATAGGTCTCTCTCTGACTTGGCCGCTCTCCAGCGGGCAGAGCAAGATGATATCACAAATACTTGATTCCACTAATGGAATGGAGTACCTAGTGTTTTGGGCGTTTCCGAAGATTTATAAGAAAGATATAATGATATTTTGCTGGCAGATCTCAGTTTGCCTCTTAATGATGTGGTGTAATTTGCCTTTCTTTGTGGCAGTCTTTGGCGGTAGCTGGTTTCACCTTAACATGCGAGCAATGCAAACTTGATCAACAATACCTTAAGGTTAAAAGGTTTAATAACAGCTAAGTGTGAGAACACTAGAAGTTAAGTTTCAAATACAAAATATGTTGATCGAACACATATTTAAAAAGCCTTATAGTTCGTTCCACACTTGCCTGAATTAAAATGAAAAAAGATATTAATATTGATCTCAACAGAAGTTATTACGTTAGAGCCAGGCAAAGGCAATCTGGATAAAACATAAAAGTACATGATCTGGAATGTAAAATTAATGTTGAAATTTAATTCAACAAAAATAGCCAAATTATTTAAATCCTAATTGAATTGAAGAGGATTGTCCTGAAGGGACCTAACTGTTCAATCAAAGGAGGTCCTCACCCAAGGGGGAAGAGGTGGTTTGTCTAAGACGAGGTGTCAAGAAGCGACGTTGTCGCTGTGACCTACTATTACATGTTGTTCACAGTAAAATGAGCACTTTTGATAGCCCTGCTTACTCGATGTGTGTTCTTCCACCTTATGTGAAATTAACATTGCCATGGGTCTCATCACTTTCTTCATGCATCCGTCAATTGAAACTGTGAAATTATTAGAAAAGTAAATATTATATAAATTTGCTCATTTTTACACTTCAATGGATTAAAAAATACAGAAAGTGAGAAAAATAATTTTATTTTACCCAAATGGTCATCTAACACATTTTTTTCAACGTTAATATATGGAACTACTTTCCCTTCCATCGTTACCAACTTTACTGGACTCATTTCACTCATTGTGCCTGTTAAAATACATGCAGGTTAGGGAAGTGACTTTTTTCTAATGTTAATTTCAAAAGTACTCACTTTATCGTGAGCAGCCTTTACCTGGGTGATAAAGAGGTACGAAGTGGTTGAGGAAGTGGTAGAGGAGGACATCGGCAGGACCCTCTGGAGCTGTTGGCCACCCTCTGGAGCTGCTGGCGGAGGCCGAAGAAGTGGAAGGCTTTTTCTGGAACGAGGCGGTCCTCCGGAGCTCTTGGAGTCGTCAACGGCCACTGTTTATTCCGCAGTCTCCGAAGTGGGTAAGGGACTCAACCCTTGGCTAACACTGTCAGCATTTTCTGGAGTGAGAGATGTAGCAGACTGCCCAGAGACCAGTGCTGGAATTCCTATTTATACTAAATTTTCCAGCATGGTGGCTCTCAGAATGGTGCAGGGGGACTCATCCCTGCTCGTAGGGGGTTGGAAGCTTTGACATCACATATGGGTTCCTGGATCCTTATCTGAGCAGTGCTCGGCACAGTGTGATATATATCTTGCTCTGCGCGCTCGTGGAGGCTGTGACTCTCTGCTAAGAGCCCTCCTACCCTTGAAGGGCGCAAAGTTTGAATATCGCAACCATCATGGCAGAAGTGGCAAATTTGAATTGGTCGCTCTTCAGAGAGGGATGTTGATGGGACGACTTCTAGGTGAGATGCGGTGAACAGTAAAAGCTGAGATCATGTGGTTTGACGTTCTGTTGAGGCTCTGTCAACTCGGGTAGTCCACATGTCGTGCCTCCATTAATGTTTTTATTTGAGAGGTGACTTGCCCATCGGATGAAAGTGGTACAAGATGGGGTGAAGTCGTTTGGTAGAATGCTCTCGCCAGCAGCGCAGGAATGCTTCACGCATCAATATACTTCATGAAAACACAATTTGTGAAATCGTAATGTCCCTAATGCTCACCTTTATGCTAAGCAGGAAAGTATCGAGGATACATGGGAGAATGTGAGGCAAGTCGACCTGATCGCCGAAGCAAAAGTCAGGCAACTTGCGCAGGTGAGTTAGACTCCCTGATAGTTAGGGTTGTACATTGCAGGAGAATGTAAGCTTGGCTTGATGATCTTGATTGTGTCAATGGCAAGCGTGAGCTGGTAGGCAGTCATCTGGACAGCGTGGAGTCTTAGCAGAAAAGAACTGACCCAAGTTGGCTATACTACAGCGTTTTATATCCATCTGGCCGGGGACAAGTGAAGGGGTGAGAACAGTGTAGGGGTGAGAGCCACCCAACTCCCCCACATGGCCAGAATATGCATTCTGTATTCCCGCTTGGAAGGCCGCTCTACTGGCGCATGATGCAACCAACATCCCAAGTAGGCATGCATGCATGCAGTGCAGGTTACTTGCAACCAGCTTGTGACAGACGTGTTTATGCCTGGGTGGGAGTAATAGAGGTGACATTGCTGGAATTAGTGGCAGCATGGCTTAGCATGAGGGGGCAGAGCTGATGCAGATGTTGAAAGGAAACAGATGTCACCTGGAGTGCATCAATATAATATGTATTTTATACATATATATATATATATTTTTTTTTTTTCTTCTAATTTTTAAAAAGTCTTTAAAGTGTAACAGAAACTGTGTTTGTAGGTGTAATTTCCATTACTTACTACATTATTTAATTTTATATAGTAATTAAAAATAATTGCTTACTCATGAATTTGTTAATGTGTTTGTGTTATGTAAGAAATTTTCATTACTATTTGTCTTGTTGGGCATGAGCAAATAAATTATTGTTGTACCTTCCTTTTATAACTGCGACTGCATTCGAAGGAAAATCTTTGTAGTCTGTCAGGATTTTCCTGTAATGTACTGATTGATACTAATTTTCTTTTTTTGAGCATCTAGTTACGAGGTTTGATTGTGTATAAAAAGGTTTGTATGTTGTGTGTGCAGATAATGCGAGAGCATGTGGCACCTTGCAAAAGCAGACCGCGAGTGTTGGGTCTGACAGCTCCCCTCCTGAGCAGCAGTAGTGATCCTAGTCACCTGGAAGGGGAATTATGTCGGTTAGAGGCAGCCCTCCACTGTACTGCAGAGACAGCTAGTGACATAGTGTGCGTGCTGCGCTACTGCAGCCGGCCACATGAGCTGGTGGTAGAGTGTGCTTCGCACGCACCTGGTGTGCTCGATCACCAACTGGAGGCAGTGGTGCTTGATGCCCAGGCATTCTTGGTTGATCACCGCTATGACCCTACCGAAGTGTATGAGGATGAATTCCTAGAGGAGATCCGTGCCACACCAGACCCCAAGATAGATCCACTTGCTATCTTTGATGACTTCCTGCACATACTTCGTACCTTGGGTAAGTTAATGTACTCCTCAGTTTTGAATATCGTCATTTTTAAAATTTGTTTTGTTTGTTGAGAAGTTGATCAGTAAGCATAAAGTGATTTATAGTTAATATATCTACTTACGTACCACCGGAACATTTTTTTGCACAAATAAATTTAAAAAGTAGGGATGCAGGTCTTACATGAAGATTAAGGTTTTGGAGGAAAATACATGGCTGAAATAGTTGGGTTTTTCATTAAACAGACTTTTTATATGTCTCGCCTATTAGTCTGCCGACGATTGTATGACTACAACAAGGCTGGTGTCAGCCACAATATTTGTAGAAATTGACGCCGGCTAACAGCCAGCCGCATTAAGACCATTACGGTGCTCACCACTCCCGTGACACGTGGGCATGCACGTGCGCAAAGAGGCCGTAACCTGAACTTTCCAAAAGCGGAATATTTATTTGAAGTGTAAAATTATGTCTCTTGTTTTATTTTCAGGTTTTTCAAGTGTTTAGATGTTTACAATGTATGTTTGATAATATTGCACAATGTTTGGTTATGAATTCAAAATGTGTGCTGCACAAAGACTAAGAACATTATTATTCCGGCGTGAACGCTGTCATAAAAGACATTTAAAGAATACGGAAAATTCACAACTTGAATCTAAAATGTAAATCAGTATTTGAATTATTTGTGTGCCATTTATTAAAAAATATAAAAGTTTTACTCAGCGTGCATATCTTTTCCACTTCTGTGAACCCCATAGGCAGCCATGGTAGGTCCACGTGACCCCTGCCTCTGGGCAGTCCATCAAGGAGAGCTGGCGAGGTAAGATGCTGTCACGTACACACTGCAAACTTTTTGCACTGATGTAGATTACAATAGTTCACTTTTAGTAAACTGGTTAACCTTTGCTTTGCGCACATTTGCCAGACATTTCCTAGCATTATGCTTCCACTTAAGAATTTGTGCCCTTATTGAATGTAAACGAGGAGAATGTTGAATGATGTCGGAGAGGCTACGTGGCCCGCACAACTTTGAATCAAGCACCATCCGCCAATGTTAAAACCGTTTCAGTGTAATTTCTGTTTAATTGCTGCGTGCAATTTTAAGGGCTTTGTTTTCATGTATGTATTTAAGGGTAATTTTCATGTTTAATTGTTTTACGGCCACCATTTGCAACCACGTGGTCAATAGCCACCAAGTCAATATCGGCGCCATCCATGTGCTTTGAGGGATTATTTGTGTAATATCATGTGCGCCACAATTTATTTCAGGGTTCTGTGTAATATTTCATTCGGGGTTCCATGTAATTTTCATGTAATTGATACTTTGTATGTATGACCATGCTGTCTTGTTCAAGTTGAATCTTCCCGCCATCAGTTGTACTAAAAGCCAATAAATGTCACAATCTACAGGAGAATATTTTTTCCCATCAATATTACCCATTTGCCTGACAAGAATTTGCAGTTTCTACATAGAAATATTGAAATTCCATCTGCACCACGTGATCTACTACAAATCATGTCCAGTGGCATCCGCACCATCTAAGCTTGCTTTCACACATCTACGTATTTATTGTGACCATCCATGTTGTGTCCCATCTTGTTTCATGTGTATTTGTGCCATTTACGTAATTTGTATGGTGATATTATTTCCGTCCTAGCCGGCTATGTGTACAGGCCATCACCACACTAAAACCACGTGCGGCAAGGCGAGCCCCGACGAGTCCGCGTTAGCGATGTAAAATAATCACATGTTTTTTTTTTTTTTTCATTTCATAATTCTCTGTGCCTTGTCTTCAGAAAAAATTTGCAATCCACCTTAGCGGCCTTCGACTCCTTTCCTTGTGAAGATTGTGTTTTTTAACACCACAGAGAAATCATCCATCTAGGAGTGCGCTATAGTAATTGCAGGCTGGGGAGCACCTGAATGGAGTTAGCTAGACACGTCTGAGTTTCACAATGTTAAACTTGACACATATTTATGATTGACATAATAAAAGAAAGTCTCACATTCCTTAAAGTCTTTCTTTGTAGTGACAGCAACCTCTTGCCATTTTTCAGTGATAAAATGTTTAGTAATGAAAAGTGTTTTGTAAGTACTCTCCAGTGAGACGGACACACAGAACCCTCAGCATCCTTGAGAACCCTGAGTTTCAACAGTGTGGTGACTGTGAAACACCTCTGGCACCCATAAGTTTATTGTGACACCATTTGTCTCGTGTTTCACCCGACTGCGTCAAAATAAGCAGACACCCTAGTTGTAAGTAGAGTGGCATGGGTGGGTGACTTTCACGCTCATCTGGTGGATAAGCATTCCACTTGTGAATTCATCTTAAAGTTGTTAGTGTTTTTGTAGATGAGTAACTTTTTAAATGTTAATTACATTACAAAAAGGTACTGCACATTTACTTATATGCATATTAATGTCAAAGGTATGTTGTGTCATGAGTAGGGTCCCACTTTTGTGGTGAATAAAATGACTTTATTTGGTCATTAAAATTTTACCATTTCATCAAAAAAAAATTTCATTTTGTCACATAAATTTTATAGCAAAAAAATGTGTGTATTTTTAGTAGAACATTAATTTGTTGTTTTAATAATATTTTCAATCAAATGAAATGGAATTTGTTATTCATTTTATTCAGTACATATTTAAGGGTATTATGTAGCTGCGCATCCAAGGTCAAGAAGCAAGTGAGCAATACCTGCGACACTAAAAGGCATGCCTAGTGCCTCATTGCTCCTATGTGCAAGGCGTACAGTGTTTTCGTTGTAACACTGTACTGTGCAAATTAGATCTATAACAGTGGAGTTTTATTATACGTGGTGAAAGACCACAGATCAAACTACGCCCATATCTTTGTACTTTTCTCTTGCCGCTTAAAGAAACTGCATTAGCAAGTTTTAAAAATGTGATGTTCGACCACTTTCACAAATTTTTTTTTTCCGAAGAATACACCAAATATGACACAAGTAAAAAAATAGGGGTACAGAAAATATTTTTTCATCCTTTCTGGCAAAAAGTTGTATTTCCATAACTTTTATTTACCGAGATACGCGTTTGCTCGCAAACTATGATTTCACAGAAAATGTTTCCGTATATAGTCCCCTTAAGTAGAAAACATTTATGAGAGAACTCTTCTCATGTATCACACATTGTCATGTCACAGTAATTTTTGCGGGATCAATTTTTTACTATATTGAGACCTTTAAAACTGCCCAAGAACATTAAGTGGTGTTTGATTTTGACATGTAGATAACAATTAAATGTCTTGCTTTTCCAAATACACATATTTGTAACATTTAAATTAGTGGAGAAAATGCAGGCAATTGAGTAAAGTTAACTTGCAACCTTTGAATAAGTATTTTAGTTGTAACTTATGTTTACAAAGTTACTGAGCCTTACAAAACTTTAAACGAGCCATACTCAGACATCTTGTTGCCTTGTGTATTTCAGTTTGCCACTTTCAATAACGCTATAATACTTTATTTTTAATATTTAGAGCAAAACTAAGGTGGTGCAAATGCACACATTGGGAGAGTGAACCTACACCAGTGGGAAGCTGTGGCAGACTTCATGTTTTATAATGATGCAGATTTATTATAATCTTTAGTAAATTTAGATAAGTTTGTAGAGTATTTGAAGACTGTAATGTATCGGAGCAGTGTGACCCAATTTAAATTTTGGTTACTTTTTAATCAAATATTTATTTAGTGTAGTATAAATATATTCTATGTACTGTACATCTATTTACTGTATAAAATACAAACATATAAAAGTGATTTTGGTGCAATAACTTTGTACTTACGTGCATTACATTACAGTAAGTACTAGGCATGTGCGGGACTCAAACTTTCGAGATTGAATCAAGAAAAAATTACGATCTCGATCTCGAATCAAACTTTTTTTAACTCTCAAAAAATTTAGAGAATGTAAGCTTTTCTTAACCTATATCACACTCTTTTAATATGTTTCCCATGTGAAAAGTTTTGCTGCCTAAGAAACAAGAGCATTATCACACTAAATAAAAATTTCAACTCATTTAAAACATTTTCTTAATGCGTGCAGCAGTAAACTACCGTATTTACTGCATGATAAGCCGACCTTGGCAGGGTTTGACCTCTAACAAAGTCGCAGTAGCGACAGTCACTGCCAAGGCTCCCTCCCTCACCCCGCCCTGCTCACACCCCTCTGTTACCTTTCTCACTCTGCCCGCCTCCCCATCCCCCCTCATACTACAGGTGACACTGCTTCCTCCCTCACCTAGGTCACGCCCATACCCCTCTTCTCCCTTCACACTCCAACCCTGTAGTGACACCCATACCCCTCAGCTCCCTTCAGCCCAGCAACCCTGTAGCCACTCTCATACCCCTCTATATCCTTCTTTATTCTAGCCTTCTGTCTAGACACGTCCACACTACACCAAGCTCCCTTCCTCAACCTCTCACTCTTTCATCTCTGTTTCGTTCTCTCGCCCCTGCTAAAGCCTTATTCATCATCAGTATTCGTATTCTCACACTCTTGCTTCTAATACCCCCACCCCCTGTCACTATCCACCCCAAAAGCAGCCCCTTTTTCTTTGTCCTACTCTCCCTCCCTCCTCCTTACATGCCGGCAGTGTGGCACTTCTCATCTTTTCAAACTTGCGCCTCTTTCCTCCCCTTTTACATTAGTTGTGTAAACAATAGAAGCTGCCAGATCCATTTTAGCCAATCTTGTTTTTAGCAGTCACAGCCATAGATGAATGCACACCGTTTAGATTTGAGCACTGTTGCACTATTTGGTCAACTTCCACTAGCTATTGTAGTGGTGTGAATTACACCTTTTGTTTTCTTTTTTTTAAATTCTAACAGATGTACTGATGTGCATATCCAGTGTTTTTTTAAATAGCAAACAATATTCAACAGATACAAAATAGTGTTGTGCTTTTTGGTTAAGATGATTTAAGTTATATAAATATTTGATAAATAGGAGGATGATTGTTTGTCAAGTGCTGCTGTTTTTGAAGTTCTTCCTACTAAATGTGTGCAGACCAAATATTATAGTGCCTTGAAATGTTGTATTAGGTGTAACTGAAGTAAAATGTAACATCCTTAAAAAGGTATCCTTGAAATTGCTTGTACAGGTGTAAAATTTAAAAATATGGTCTTATACGAACTAAAATTGCACAAAATCTTATTTATTTATGTCCCTAAAATATTTTTTTTCTACCACTTAGTGTATTTGTCATATGGAACACCATTCTGATATTATACAGGTACTCTTTTAGTAAGTTTTCTTGCTTAATAGCCCTAAATTTATCAGTTTTTTTTTTTTTTTTATGTCTTAACAGGGTTTCAGTACTTTAAAAGACAGATGTTTGCCATGTGTGCAAGGTATCAGCAATATATAGGGCAGGAGGGGTTATCCTCCTGCCACCACTTCCCCTTCACCACTCGCAGCAGTGAAAATACTGCTGAATCGATAGTGTCTCGGTGTGCTTTCAGCTGATCGAGTGCACTTGGGACATTCTCAAAAATTTGACTTGCATTCAGTGTCATATTATTTTCATTTTTAGACTGTTTAAAAGTTTTAGGGCAGCGTGCATTTTGTTTTGGATTGCAATAAATTATATACAGTATTTTGACATATTATATTCTTTATTGAAACGAGTTTAGATGAAATGTTTTTTATGTATTATTTTCAGTAATATTAATACAGTAATACTTTTTCTAAAAGTCCCATTTTTACCGTGTTTATTAGCTAAATTTTATTCACAGATAATGTAAAGCTCTCATTATACTCAAAACGAAGTCTAAAAGCCAGAAGTTATATTTTATTGATGTACATGTCAGCAGTACCGGCAACAGTTTCAATTAGATGAAAAAACCTGCTTGCTGAACATGTGGAAGAGCTTGTGTTTCTGCATGGATGATTGTCCAAGTAACTTACCTTTGACCATGCTATTATTGCTGAATTTTTCACCAATTTTTCTAAATATGAAATATGGTACAATTTATTGTGAATGTGTAGAAAACTGAAAATGCACACCATTAAGTACCAAGGCATTTTAAATTATGTTTTCATAGTATATTACTTAGTACTTATTGTACCTGCCATAAACACACACATAAGACTGATATGTACCACTTTATCCTTCTACTAATAATAATTACGACTCATCGCTTATCACGTCAAGTATTCCTACTTCAACCCACGTGAGAGTCAATCCTGCAAACCTGTACACGGATGTTGCGGGCCACCACAATCCTGGAGGACACCAGAACATGTGGCTTTCAAGTTTTTGTAACCCAGCGAGTATGGCGCCTCCCCCTCCCCTGCGCTGAGTCCCAACAAGTTGTTAGCCACCTTGGGGCATGGCTGAGTGCCGCCGAACATTCAGGAAGCTGAGTGCTGACGAGAGGGTTCTCACCTCCAATGTTGGCCTCACAGCAGAGGGATATCACATAGCCCCCCTCCCCATGCAGCCTGCCGCTGCACCCTACAGTTCTGACTATATAAATCTGTACGCGTCTGGTTTCCAGAGTTATTCTAGCAGTTTCTTGAGTTTGCTCCAACACTCCTAGTGCTGGGGCCTCAAGCAAACCTTAAGTCTTCAGCAGTCATCAGCGGCTGCTCCCTGCGATGGCAACAGTCTTCGACAACCACCATTAGCTTCTACCATTGTCGTCACTTGAGGCTTCAGTGACGGCAACAGCAAACAGCTACCAGAAGCTTCGTCTGCAACAGCAGTTAACACCAATACGTGGCTACTAGAGCATGGGAACTTTAACTTCTTTTTGTTTCTTCCAGACACCCGTTATTTAGACAGTTTTCATTCACTATTAATTAATTCAGTTTACTAGTTCTACTTCCCATCTAGCCTAGAACCAGGACGCCTACACCTGGCTAACGTAGGTTACTTTCAGTATACCGTCTGCTTGGTAGGAGGTAGCACGTGTCACTGTATTTATTGAGTTATCAATAAATACAGCCTTGTTCTTTCGCCAACTTTTTATTCCTAGACTAATATCCACGTCACCATCTAGGAACAATTCACACTGTGGACAGAAACTGGGTATTTTTCAATCTGAACTATTTTCGAAGGGTACCCCCTTCTGGAGTCCACCTGTCCTGAACATACACATTAGATGGCGCCTGTATTCCTACCGGAGAATCTAGGTGCTGGAGAGAGTAAACAGAAGAGCCACAACCACTAGCAACTCCTCCAGCCAAGGAGAAACACCAATCCTGAGTTGTATGCCCTACCGGAGCACCTAGTTACTGGAGGAAGTATTTGCTTGGGTGTTGCGGCCTGGCCTTGGCTGGATACCACATCCAGTAGAAGTGGAGGTGGCCCACACGACTCAAGGCTTCTGGTCTGCCCGTCAGTGGTGGGGGGCCCGTCGAAAGCACCGAGCTCGTGCTACCAGCAACTACTGTAAATACATTATTATAGAAAATATCTTCTCGTCCGTGGTGCATGGCATGTGTCGTTCAGCAGCGAACCACACTCTGTGACTTTTAAGATAAGGCACGGCCGACGGCGTAGAGAGCGAAAGACAGCTCACCTTGCTGCCGAGCAGCGGTTTACCGTAGCTCCTCCTACGAAGGAAAGATAGGTGGAACGGGACCGTGCCGCCTCACTAAGGCTATGAGCAACTCCGAGTGCTCCCATGTTTCACTATGTACCCTTTCCACCACATGTCCGTATAAGCCTAGACTACCATCCCATTCTGAGAGGTGTAGTGTATGGAACTGAAACCAGGTACGGGATCACCAACGCCAGATTTTGGAGCCAAGAGTCACTGGCCTGGAACCTACAGTATTGTGTGAGCCGGCACAGTACAACCTACCCAAAACCTGAAGACTGCAATACCAACTTTGCTCAGCCGCCAACCCGATTTCACCAACCGGCCGAAGAACGTAAGAGTAAGCCAGGTAAAACAAATTCCTCCCGTCAGCTACTGATACGCTGACCCTCCACGGGAATAAGGTATTAATCTAAGACTTATGCCAACTCATAAACCGACACGCCCCCATCAAAATCTCTAGTCGTAAACGTTGCTAAAGGTCTGAAAATCCCAGATATACCGCACATGGTGTAGTGTAATAAAGTCATGACGATTGTGCCAGCAGTCAGTAATTGCGCACGTGTCAAGTGATTTTCTGGTGCCCAACATGGAGTGTCAGACTATTAACTGTATGCAACGAACTGCCGAACTAGACCAACCCGAGCCAGAGAGTAAGGGTCAAGCCGGAGAACCAAGCGGACTTCAGGGATTCTGATAAACATCTCGTGGTCCCCATAAGCCATAGATATGTCAGTTTCAGAGCTCAAGGCCACCTCGGGCATACACCGTAACTCAGAACACGACATACTAGAACCGCAGTGTAGCCATGCTGACTGTTCCGGTATTGGCTCACTCCAGATAGAGTGTAACTACTGCGCAAAGATAATCCACCACGTAGTCCTAGGCTGGCCTGAAGAGGCCCATGAGACAGAAGGGTTGGAGTACAAATGCGAAAACTGCCGTCAACAACCAACCAGCTTCTGTAATGAGATAACTTGCCCCGGCCGAGGCATAAACCAAATACGTTGGGCGTCGTGCATCAAACCGCACCATCACATGTGCATAGGATGGCCCAATGAGCGCATTTCTATGCCAGGTATGGCATATCAGTGTTTGAGGTGCAGAAGAAAGCATACCTCCACTCCCGCCGGTCAAAACCATCATGTATTTATATACAACCTGGGACGGCACCTGGCCACCCAGCGACCGGGAGGGACGACAATATCCAAATCACAGATTTTGCGGGCCGACCTCACAAGGATTCAATGGCCTTTACATAAGTGTGTGAGAAGGTGTTCCGAGAGACCGACCTACCTGCAAAACAATGGTTAGACAGGGCCCAGCTGCATTTAAAAAGACTGGCATTGTCGTAGTGGGAATGATACTGCGAGTTTCTCACCGACTGGACGTAATTTAGCGATTGACTTGCTTTCGAATTCACTGGCGAGGAGGTGTTAGCAAGATTGACTACACAGTTCTATAGCCAGACCCAGGTACCCGACGACAAAGCCAAGATATTTATCCGTCGTTAAGGAGGAGATGTTTCAAAGCGTATTTCCCGGGGTCAACGTAGCTACAGCCGTCCGATCAATCAGCAGAATACTGCTGCCTAGCTTGAGGAATGTCCTCCTCACGGCTAAGCTAACAACCATAGACGAGTTAGTAGAATGTGCAAGGGAAGCCCAGCAGAATTTTGTGGTGCAAGCAAGCTTTGAAAAACCTCAACCAGTAAAAATCCCAGAAACACGAGTTCCACCAGTCGAATAACCCAGGAATGTGCCTGCTCCTCCTACCTGCATGATGTTCATGCCGAAGTGCTTGTTCTGCCCAGAGAACCACTGGAATAATAACTGCCGAAGAAAACCTGAGGAATCAGCCATTCCACCTAACAAGTTCAATTGGGCGACAGCGCCAGCAACGTCGAGGACCACAGAGAAACCGACCTACGCTGCAAGATGGGAAATGCCGCCACTGGTTTGCGAAGCGGGCCGCCACTTCCGAACCACAAGGACCCATTATCCATGGTTTAAATGAGGAACAATCACTCCCCATTTCTCCGCATATCGAGGTTGAAATCAATGGGAACAGAGTGCTTGCACTACTTGACTTAGCCGCAACTGGGAACTTCATCTGAAGAAACCTTCTAACTACCGAACAACTAGCGGATATGCGGCCTCAAACGGAAATAGTTTGAATTGCCCAGCACGATACTACCCTACGGGTTAGCTGCTGAATTACCCTAACGGTAAGCCTGCACCGCCTCTCAGCATCAACAGAATTCATAGTTCGCCTACACTTTCCGAAGTGGTTATACTAGGTTGTCCATGGCTCCGGCAGCAACAATGCATTATAGACCATGGGCAACGCCATGTGTACATGGGCGAGAAGGATAGGATAACAGTAAACTGGGACTACAGTCCAGACAACATTATACCTACGCCCATAGATCCTGCTCAGATTAATCACGAACTCGGCGAAACAGAATTTAACCACTTACAACTAGTATTGACTGAACATGCTAGTGCTTTTGGCTAGGGGGTGGGGGTGGTTGCTATGTCAGACTCGGTCGATACAACACAAGATCTGGATGTCAACCGACGTCCCCGTATATAACCGACAATATTGGGTGTCAGCATGCCATCGCGACCTGATTGTGGACCCAGTGAACGACATAAAGGACCGGGGTATTGTAGAATCATCCAATTCACCCTACAATTCCCACGTGGTCCTAGTTTCAAAGAAAGACGGAAAGCTTAGGTTCTGTGTTAATTTTAAGGGCTTGAACAAGGTAACACATTCTATCATTACCCCAGCTATCAACCTAACTCATACCCTGTGAGACGTTGGCATGGCTAAGATATTTAGTACCCTGGATATGGAGTCCGGGTACTGGCAGATTGCGGTACACCCAGTGAGCCATAAGTACACAGTATTTACTACACCTGTGGGCAAAACCCTCCAGTTTAAAAGTAATGCCATTTGGGTTAAAGAACGCCCCTGCCACATTCCAACTTCTCATATCCGCAGAGGTACTGACAGGTTACATCGGAGAGTTCTGTTTCACCTATTTCGATGATGTAATCATCTATTCAAATAGTTGGAAGGAGCATCTTGAACACGTACAACGAATTCTTGAACGCCTGGAACTCCATGGAATGACTTGCAAGCTTTCTAAGAGCTACTTGGGCAAGTCATCCATAAACTACCTAGGGCATGTCGTCTCACCCGAGGGAAACTTCCCACGACAGAACTCGATACATGCCATCAAAGAGGCAGACGAACCAATGAACAAGCGACAACTACGATGGTACCTGGGTCTGTGCAACTGGCTACGCAACTTCGTACCAAACATTGCACAACACATGGCACCACTTCACACGCTCCTAAAGGACACCCATTGGCAATGGGGACCGGAGCAACAACAGACATTCCACTACCTGAAGACTAGCTTCGGTAATATACGACAACTCCACCGTCCTCAGGAAGATAAGCCGTTGTTACTGCAGACCGACGCATGCCAGAACGGACTAGGAGCTATCCTATATCAACATGACACTGACTGCCAACCAATTGTGATAGCGTATGCATCAACCCGGCTAAACGAGACTAAGCAATGCTATCACATAAATGAACAGGAGTGTCTGGGGGTCATGTAGATGGTGAGGAAGTACTGATATTACCTCGAAGGGCAGCACTTCATTCTGCGAACTGATTCAAAAGCCCTCCAATGGCTACACGAGTAGAGGAATTCCAAGGCCAAACTCGGGAGGTGGGACATGTTTCTCACCGAATTCGATTTTGAAGTACAGCACTGTCCAGGTAAGACAAATCACCTGCCAGATGCCCTATCCCGCTTCCCGACACTCGAGGAGAAAGCCGAGGATGAGGAAGGGGAGAAGGTGTCCTCCCCCCTCTGGTAGAATGAAGCCTGGAAGAACAAATCCACCTCCTCCAGTTACAAATTATCCAACACAAAATCACGATGAGCCAGCAGGAAGACCCAGACGTTCGCCGTCTGCTACGAGAACAACCGAAGGGGTTTGAATTATGGGATGACATTGTGTGGATGCGTAGCCAATATATGCCGGCACCACCACGACCACCCTCGAGCTGTACACCCATATACTCGGAAAACCCTGCTGGACATCAGGGTCCGATATAGCTGGGACGGGATAAGCAGCGACGTCTGACAGTACGTAAGCAACTGCGTTGTATGCTGCCGCAGCAAAGCCTACCCAGTTTCCCCTCCCGCAGCACGATCAAGACAGCCCAAGACATATATAGCCGCTGATCTGATGGGACCATGCCCACGTAGTACAAAGGGGAACCGCTACCTACTGGTAATTACTGACCAGTTCTCCAGGTGGGTAGAGGCCTTCCTTCTACCTAGCCAGTAGTATTGTGCGAAAAATGGAAGTCAAAATATTTGCACGCTGGGGATACCTGAAGGCTATACTGACTGACAATGGGACTCAATTCACTAGTCACCAATGGCAGTCAGCTTGCCAGGGATAGGGAGCCGAAATGTATACCACTCCTCCATACCACCCCCAGGCCAACCCCACTGAGCGAAGGAACCAAGAGAACAATAAGTGCCTCCGCATCAGTATGGAAAACAACCACCGTCACTGGGATAAACACATCCCAATAATTTTGTTTGCCCTGTGTTGTCGAACCAACGAAATAGTAGACAGACACAAGCCCCAGCATACTACTAGGCCAGACACTACGCCAACCAGGCGACTGGCAG
Organism: Dryococelus australis; assembly: GCA_029891345.1. Taxonomy (NCBI): domain Eukaryota; kingdom Metazoa; phylum Arthropoda; class Insecta; order Phasmatodea; family Phasmatidae; genus Dryococelus; species Dryococelus australis. Next base: position 65,271,056 of record CM056994.1, on the reverse strand, counting down.
TGGGAAAATGAACCCACCGAGATGCCTTAGTCAGAGGACGTCCACTCAGAAGGCCCAAGATGAGTATATCCGAAAGGAGTACCCCCTACCGAAACCAGGAGTATGTGAATTTAACATAGGTGAAGTCATACTACTCGTAAATGCATCCTCTCAGCAAGGCCAGTAACCAGTTCAGCGTTGGCATCGCTGACAAATGGGACAGACCGTATTGTATTTTCGGCAAGAGAGACGTCTACTGGGCCGAAAACCTGCAAGGACGGATCCAGAAGGCCACCTGAGGCCGGATACGACCATTTCTGGGTGACATGCCGCCAGTTGAGGACGGCGACACCATAGGGGAAACACGGAATATTCTGAAAGCGAGGATGAACCAACACCCAGAAGGGCAACTCCCCAAGTTGAGTTCCGGCCAACGTTGAGGCCCGAGACAGACCAACAGATGCAGATAGGTAACCCAGCTACGTTGCACCATGGAGGTCAGATGTAGAGCAGCGCAGAGGAGCATTTTCTGTAAGATCCATGCCCTTGATGCCACACAACTACACAGAGAAAGTCGCAGTCAAATGCGATAAAGTGATCCCTAGCTGCTCCAAAGTGTTATGGCGGTGTCCCCGAGACAGAGAGCCCCCCTCCCCAAACACCCCTCCGATCGAGTTGCATCAGCAAGTAGTCGGAAGCACCATCAGTTAGAGGGGTAGAAACAATTCAAGCGCCTACCCCTCCACCTAGTACAACTCCGAAGCCAGAGATCAAGGTCATTCCAACTTCCACTAAGTCAATCCCTGGCTCCGACGATGAAGTACTTGCAGCCACTAGACCACCAGAATACCCTCCAGCCGAGAGCCTGGAGGCTACAATTAGACCACCGGATAATGCATAATGCGTGAGCCACTAGACCACCGGATAACGCACTCGCAGCGTACCCAGAACAGGAAACTCAACTGCAAGAAATATCTGGAAAAGTGGTCAAGGTCATTCCAGCTTCCACGAAATAGACCACTGTTCCTGCCGACAATGAACTGCAAATGGCACAGAGCATAGTCTACGACAGTGCTCCGTCACAACCTCCTGCGATGCAGGAACCTCAACCCGTCGGTGCCATTGAGGACGAGAGGCCTGTTCTGTCGCCCACTCAATCGGCTGCCCATGAAGGAGGCGTCGAGACTGTCGACGCCTCCCACTACCCCTCATCTGGTGCAACACCCACATTGGAGTTCGAGAGCTATCTCCCTCCCACTGCCTCAGTGCAGGACCTAGACATCCAGACCATCTATGCCTCCAACAATCCGGTCCTACGACGAGATGCATCAGCAGGCAAGGTGGAGAGCGGTTGTCCACCTCAACTCCCATGCAGTGCAACCACAGGCATCGAGACAGTCGATGCTTCCCATTACCCCTCATCTGGTGCAACACCCTCAGTGGAGATTGAGAGTCCTCTCCATCCCACTGCCTCATCACAGGACCTGGACATCAAGACCATCAATGCCTCCAACAACCCGGCCCTACAAAGAGAGGCATTTGTAGGCAAGGTGGAGAGCGGTCGTCCTCCGCAACTCCCTTGCCCTGCGCCATCAGAGAAGCATCCTGCCCTACCGGTTGGAACTCGTGCAGTTGGGGTGCAGGACCTTCCTGTGTCACTCCCAGCACATGTCCTCAACGTCCCTTGTTTCTGTGCCCTCCCCATCAGTTGCTGCAGAAGCAGATGCCACTGCACCACGTGCCGAGCCACGACGTCTGATGCCACTGTATGCCACCAGGGCAGATTCGACTCTTGGCAGCTACCGCGAGTCGCCGTGGAGACCCACATTGAGGTTCACGTGGCCATACCTGGCTCAAGCAGCCCTCCTGTCCAAGAGGAAGGCCAGCCAAAACCAAACCTGCTGAACACAATTAAGTGCAGTGCTCAACGAAATATAGACAAAACACGTAGTCGTAAAGGTACTTCGTTAAATAATACAGGACTTGTTACAGACCTGTAACCAGTAACATTTAAACTAGCCGATCAGTCAAAGACAGTGTGATAGGCAGAAACATTCGCATTTAGGCTAGTTTATAAATGTGTATCCAGTATAAGTGCCTACTCAGTTGTCATTAAGTGGGGGGAAAAAGTTGGAACCAGTGAGGTAAATGTGATAGACAGTTAATTCAGACACTTGACTATGTGCAAGTTAACTAATTGAACTTGTAAATACCGTAGTCATTACACTGTAAGCAACTAAACCGTTGAAAACAAACGTTTTACACCTCTCCATTGACAAGGTTCTGTAAAATTAGTGGCAGACAGCCCACATAGAAACTTATTATTACTTTGAGATGCTCTCCACAGTGCCTGTAATTACTACGCAAATAGTGTATCACGTATAGACGCTCACCACAGTGTGACATCTGCCACAAGAATTTACAAAAATACAAATTACGAAAGTATGCTGTTTATTCAGGGTTTCAAGCAACTCAATCAAAATACAATTTACCATAAAAATTGACTTAAACATACAATATAAAATTTACTTCGCTTTAAAAAGATATAAACCCTTGAGCGAACACAAATGTTTTACACTGGAGTGCTGTAAAAAATTTCAAGTAATTAAGGGCTCCTTCTTTCAACCAACCAGTACTAAACATTACACACAATATATACTCAATAGACAAAATACAAATGCGGTACTGAATTCTAAATAATTAATTTAAAAGAAGCTCAAAATATTTAACTGCCCTTCTCATATTAATACTGAAAATTATTACTGAGATTCACTAGAGCGCCGTGACGGCCTTCCAAAGTCTAGTGATCATTAAAAATAGTGTTCTGACAAGCACAATTAAAAAATGTGAACTAAAAAACAACGAACCATCCTCGGTTCGTACCATTTAAAATTATTTCACACAGGTGGGTTACCTCTGTTGTATTACCATGTTGCGCAAGCCGGTGCGGACCCATTCAACAAGCCATCACGATTCAGGCGGCTGGCAAAATATGAATATCCAAAACTACTTTTAACCATAATCTAAGTGCAAGGCTACACACAACAGAAAACTCTACAGGCCACACGCAATTAATAAGTTAAGCCAAAACCAGAATTAAACCCTGAAGGCACAAAATGAATTTAGAATAAAAGCTACATGCACAATGCTAGAATTCCTTGACTAGCCCACACAAAACCTTAATTCAAGCTCAGTGCATTATACAGCAAACCCACCTATGCTTCTCGCCGTCAGCCATGACGATATTCTAGCTGTCGACAGCTACCAAGTTGTAATGCGTAGCAACCCAACATTGCATGAAAACCCATCAGGGCCAGGAACAGAAATTAAAGTGAAGTTACTCAAATGCTTGCTGGCGTAGAAGTGGACAACTCATCAACATGAGCAGAAGGTCCAAACTTCAAACTGTAGCCAGTGACCAATGAGAGAGAAGCTCGACTCGCATGCTTGGTAAGGGGATCCATAGATATGGGAAGGAATAGGAAGCAGGTAGGTTGCCAAGACTGCCCAAAGGCGGAGCGGCTGAGCACATAGTCGTTAATGTTCGGAGCGCGCTCCATACTGCGCAACAGTACCAGTGATAATTGAAGACAGACACTTCATCAAAATACATGTTAGAATTAGCCTACGAATAAGGACTCCTGTAAAGGAATTACTGTAAATAATTTAAATTTTTGTATAATGATTTGATGTGTAGGTACACCAATTAATATAACGATGAGTTTTAACAAGCATCCTTGTGATGATCACCTACAAGAAGAATGCCGTTTTGTAGGAGTGTATTTCCTGTTCTGTTTAACTTTTGTATTTCTTGTGTGCTTACCTTGAACATTTTTATGAAATTACACAGTGAACATGTTAGGACTAGATGGACAACCGAAAGGTAAAGTAGAAAATTAGTTTTTTTTTTAAATTATTATGACTTGATGTGTAGGTATACTTATAAATATAACTAATAAGTTTTTACAAAGTGTAATTGTAAAGATCACCTACAAGAAGAATGCTGTTTTGCAGGAATGTGTCTTTATGCTATGCTTTTGTTTGCTCATATTTTTATAGTGTATTTGTCTTTTGTAATATCTTGTGCACCAATGCAGAATCGAACCAGAATTCTGAGCCACAGAGCTCCCATGAACTCACTACTCTTAAATTCAAAGTATCAAAGGGTTATGTGTAATAATTTGTAGTGACCAACGTGCGCCAATTGTCATCTGTTTCCATGCATGTTCTTAAAGTGTACTTGCATTGTTCGTTTAGCTGGTCAACCCAGGTGATGAAGGGCCTGAGGTTGCCGAACTCTCAACCTGTCACATGTAACTGTTTAGCTTGCTGTGCGACCCACAGGTTATCCCAGAAAGATTTTCCTTTTCTTTCTTAAATCACCACAGCAAGTTGCAGTATAGTTAGTGACGTTTCCCTGCCTTCCGCTAGTAAGGCTTGAACACACTTATTTTATTCCCCTTCGTCTTTCGCATGTCATCATTTTGATGTGTTTTTATTCCAGGTTCTTTATGTATATATTCTCTCGTAAATATCCACAGCACTATGCTGAGTTTTTGTTGGCGACATGTAAAAATCAAGTAGGTCGGTGTGACACCCGATAAACCGTGTTACTCCTGACACTAATCTTCGGAACAGGGGGGAAAATACATTAGCAGCATCAGTGCTCCACTTCACGTGAGTGAGGGGCAGAGAGGGGAAGCCTGCCCGAAGAGAGAGACAGAACTATGGCCGACATCCCACGTGCCATGAGTTCTCCAGCTGGCCCCAGAGCACAGAGTGAGCATAAACACAGCAGTCAAGCAGCTCAAAATTAAGGGCCCCACCTACCTGTTTGGAAATTTTTTGTTCTTTACTTCTACTTCTTTGAACTTCCTGATGAGGGGGCCTACACCTTACACCACCAAACTTTCATGATGAGTCTTCATCACAACGGCCCCGGGGGGGGGGGGGGATTGAGGCGTGCCGATTTATCCTACTACTAATAACGATTACGACTCATAGCGTATCACGTCAAGTATTCCTACTTCAACCCACCTTCAACCCACGTGAGAGTCAATCCCGCAGACCTATACACAAATGTTGCGGGCAGGGCCGTGCATAGCCTTAAAAAGTGGGGTAAAGGGGGAAAGGGTAAAAATATAAATATAGAATTTTGGCCCGCCTCATCCACAATTGAAAAAATTTTTTAGTAATTTTTAACACCAAGATTGATTACAAATTATAGATAACAAACTAGATGTGTCGTCTTTCTAATCTAGGTCATTAATCGTTTTTCAAGAGATCGTAATTTTATTTTTATATCCAAAATTAATTTACACTTTAGCGGTACCTTTCAGTTCATTTACAAACAATGTTTATTTAATACAAATTTTGAATAAAATTAACATTTATATTCATGTACTTCATTATAAATACGTACATTGAACTATTCTATACATTACATTAATACGCTTTGCTTATCCAAGACATTAGTAGTATCAAATATGCGAACCAGTTGACTTCTGGGAAATATTGGTGAAGTCTGCTCTTTCTGCAAGCTGAAAATATCGGCGCGAGCCCAACTTTTCTGTGCAACTCATGCAGAAACCAAGGACTGTATCTGATTGGTTGTTCTAGTTTTCTGCTCTGTTTGTTCGGCATGATCGGCGTACATGTGTATCCAGCATTATCATCTAAACATGCAACTACATAGTACAGTAGTACTTACTGAATATGAGGAAAGAATGGAAACACAAATTTCACTACTCATACACAATACTTGATAAAACACGGAAACGAACAACTGACACAGACTGAGTTTGCATTAACAGCGAAGCCGCAAGGGGCGCTTGCTTAATTTACAGTACCTGTGCTGCGCTCTGTTGTTGGAAGCGAGAGTTACGTCAATACGATGATGTGATATGTTACGTGTTTAAAATCGGTAGGCATTTGTATTGTTATGTTAAGGTTGTAGTACTGCAAATGACAAATTCAAAAGTCATCCATCCTATTCTATGATAAGATTCTATTAAATAAAACTATTTTACACAATAAGTATTGTATTTATTTTGAAAAGAATGTGAAATGCTTGCAAATACTTCTTCTCACACGTAGTTGTCTTACCATACACACTTTCTTGATTTTTTGCCCCTTGTAGAGTATTTCGCCCCCTAAGAGATTTGTGTGTGGGAGGGGGGGGAAATTCCTCCCCTCCTCCCACTAAGCACGGCCCTGGTTGCAGGCTGCCACAATCCTGGAGGGCGCCCGAACACATGGCTTTCAAGGTTGCGTAATCCAGCAAGCACGCCGCCTCCCCCTCCCCTGCGCTGAGTGCCAACAAGCTGTCAGCCACCTCAGGGCACGGCCGAGTGCCGCCGAACATTCACGAAGCAGAGTGCTGACGAGAGGGCTTTTACCTCCCACGCTGGCCTCACAGCAGAGGGACGTCACATGCCCCCCTCCCCTGCAGCGTGCCGCTGCACCCTACAGTTCTAACTATAAAGTCCATACGCTGCTGAGCTCCAGAGTTATTCTTGCAGTTTTTCGAACTCACTTTAACACTCCTAGTGCTGGGGCCTCAAGCGAACCTCAAGTCTTCAGCAACCACCAGCGGCTGCTCCCTGCGATGACAACAGTCTTCGACAACCACTATTAGCTTCTACCATTGTCATCGACTTAGGCTTCAGTGACTGCAACAGTGAACAGCTACCAGAAACTTCATCTGCAACAGCAGTTAACACCAATACACCTTGCTACTAGAGTAAGGTAATTTTAACTTCTTTTTGTTTCTTCCAGACACCCGTTATTTAGACAGTTTTCGTTCAGTATTAATTCATTCAGTTTACTAGTTCTTCTTCCCATCTAGTCTAGAACCAGGTCACCTACACCTGGCTAATGTAGGTTACTTTCAGTATACCGTTTGCTTGGTAGGAGATAGCACGTGTCACTGTGTTTATTGAGTTCTCAATAAATACAGCTTTGTTCTTTCGCCACAAGTTTTTATTCCTAGATTAATATCCACTTCACCAGCTAGGAACAATTCGCACTGTGCACTGCGGACAGAAACTGGGTATTTTTCAATCCGAACTAGCTTTGACTGGGGACCTTCTTCTGGAGTCCACCCATCCGGAACATACACATTAGACGGTGCCCGTTCTATTCCTACCAGAGCACCTAGGTGCTGGAAGGAGTGAACAGAGGAGCCACAACACTAGTAACTCCTCCAAGCCTGAGTTGTATGCCCTACCAGAGCACCTAGGTGCTGGAGGGGGTATTTGCTTGGGTGTTGCAGCCTGGCCTTGGCTGGATACCACATCCAGTAGAAGCAGTGGTGGCCTACACGGCTCAACGCTTCTGGTCTACCCGTGAGTGGTGGAGGGCCTTCTGAAGCACCAAGCTTGTGCTACCAGCGACTACTGGAAACACGCTATTATAGGAAATAGCTTCTTGTCCGTGGTGCACGACATGTATCGTTCAGTGGCGAACCACACTAAATGACTTTTAAGGTAAGGCACGGCCGATGGTGTAGAGGTCAAAATACAGCTCACCTTGCTGCCAAGCAGCGGTCTACCCTAGCTCCTTTTACGAAGGAAAGACAGGCAGAACGGGACCGCGATGCCTCACTAAGGCTACGAGCAACACAGACTGCTCCCATGTTTTGCTATATACCCTTTCCACTACATCCGTACAAGCCTAGACTACCATCCCGTTCTGAGAGATGTAGTATACAGAACTGAAACCAGGTATGGGATTATCAACGCCAAGTTTTGGAGCCAAGAGTCAGCGGCCTGGAACCTATAGTACTGTGTGAGCTAGCACAGTACAACCTACCCGAAACCCAAATACTGCAGCACCAACTTCGCTCAGTCGCCAACCCTACTTCATCAATTGGCCGAAGAACATAAGAGTAAGCCAGGTAAAACTAACACCTCCCGTCAGCTACTGATATGCTGACACTCCACGGAGAATAAGGTAGTAATCAACGACTTCGCGCCAACTTGTAAACAGACACGTCCCTTCAAAATCTCTAGTCGTAAACGTTGCTGAAGGTCTGAAAATCCCTGATATAGCACAATAAAGCCATGATGATTATGCCAAGCAGTCAGTAACCAGGTACGCGTCAAGACAGACATTTTTATCATGGTGACTGACTTGTTTTTCACTACCTGTATGTATCAAAATGTGTGTTTAGGAATTTTATAAACCTGACACTTTATTATTGTTGGACTTGAGTAAAAATAATTCCATTTGGTGACTATGAAATTTGCATGGCTTGTAATATTTTTAATTTCTTGGTATTTGTGTGTACTTTGTGTATATAAGAAAGGAAATAAATGTATTTCACAGAAAAAAATGCCATTGTGTCATGGCAAAATGTAGTTATAAAAATTCTCGATCTTGTCTCGAATCTCAATTTTTTTTAGGCATTTTGTCTCGATTTCATCTCGAACCAAAAAAAAGTGCTTCTCACACATGCCTAGTAAATATTGTTACAAGTCAACGGAGGAGTTTGAAATAAAAATAAAAAAACCAAAGGTAATCTTAATTTTGTTATAATGCTATAAAATTACAACTATCATTTATAATTTATAACAGTAATTACCTATCTCTATTATTAACATTCTTAGTGAGCGCAATATTTAATGCCAATCTGAATTCTAAAGTCCTTATTACTGTCTTTATGCTTGCTACAGTCACTTAATCCATACTTCATATTTAATCAAACTGTCTTTTGCCATCATTCCAAATGTCTGTCACTCACGCATCCATAGTCTCACCAGTCAGTCTTGCTCTCCGCTGTGCCAGTGCTAGTAAACTTCACTACACTCTCACTGGCCATTGTTGTCGCCACTCGTTGCTTTGCTGGCCCCACACACCTGGTGCTTAAGGCTCTACAAGGTTCCAGACTCTCAACTCAGAGGCCCGCTGTGGCATATGTGGACATTGTGCTCAGTCCGGAAGGTTCCTTGTATCACAAGTCACGCTGAGGGAAGTCAGTACAATGACCAGAACTTTTTTGTAACGGTAACCCCAAAAGTTCAATACTCTCAATTACGAGAGCGGCAAAAGTCCTGTTGTAGTTCTTCGGTTACCGGTGATTCTATGGGCACAAAGACAAAGCACTGCTTGTAACAATATTTTTTGTTATAAACACAATGCTTGGAGACTCTGTGTATTTGGTCGTAACATAGTAAGTAAAATTTTGTTAATTGCTCTGCGGTAGACAAAATGAGTTTATTAATAATTATCAAAATAACTCGTATCACTATAAGAAAAAAAAAAGTATGAAATATAGGTACTTTGATTTAACTTCTCTTGTATGACAATGCTTAATAATGCTGTCAGAATGCTGTCAGACAGGCTTAGTATCTTTGTCGTACTTCTGATTAGCTCTTCAGAGCTATGACACCTTACGAATTATGAAAACAGATCCATGCTCACATAATGTCTTAATAGTGATGCATTGCACATATTTGCTCATTAATACCTTATGCAATGTAGGTACGGGATGAGGAGGCTGTGGCCGTTGCTGCTGCCAATGCTGTCAGGCAGCTGAGTGATCCCAAGGGGCTTCTCAAGCATACAAGTACATGACTCAGAGAGGAGGTACAAGCTGAAATTGCCTACCTTGCTGCACAAGAACCCCAAAGCCAGATATTGTGGTTCTCTGTGCTTTACCACGCAACATTGCCTGACCTTTCTTTGTGATACTTTCTACATTCTCCAACACCCATGGTACTCCCACTGCACATGCTTCTGAAACAAAAATCAACTGTCAATATTTATGCCAGAAACCTCTAAACTTCAGGAAGACAGCCATTATGCCAATACACCCAGTCATTAGGCCTGTTCTAAGCCTGTCTCTGCCACAAGTGCTCCCACAAATCGTCGAGCTTTCTTACCACTTCCCTTCTATAGCCAGCCATACAGACGAAGGGCTTGGTATGGATTCTTACACACTATTAGTACTGCACCTGTGGCTGGTGTTAAACAAAAAAGGCTTTTTACTGTTGGTCTCACCATCCCACTAGAACTTGAATTGGTGCCCACAGAGATGGTGGGTTGAGACAGGTGACATAATGACTGATAACTATTTCCAAAGAATGTCATAAACAAGTGTCGATTCAACCCCAAGAAGCTGTAATGATATTTGGGTTCGATGTGTGCCCTACCTCGCGAGGTAGCAGTTAGGCCACTGAATACTCTATCTTAACTTGAAGTATCCCTACCATGGCATAAATGGCTAACATCCTGGGCCCGGTGGGTTGTGCAAGGGTTAGATGTCGTAGGTGGCCTCTTGGTGTTAGGGTACCATCGGGAACGAGGTGAGTCAAACCCCAGAGTGTGGCGGATGGACGTAGATTCCAGACCAGGGAGTTCTACCCTTCTCACTATCAGAGTTGCCAATAAGCAGGATGCCAGCTTACCCGGGGATATGACGTGGTGATGCAATTACGCAATTATGAGGGTGGAGGCATATTATCTGGCTGGGGTGATGCGTACGGAATGAGTGGGTCGATGCACGGGGACAAAATCTGAAGGGGTTGGTGCAGCTCGTGACTTGGGGGATGCCTTAGGTGGGAGTCAAATCCATACTGTTTTCTCTGATACTAGTTCAATCACACCAAGGTTGGGTAGCTCAGCTTCTGCCAGGTGTTGAACCCGGATGAGCGTACCAGAGGTGAGTTTAATTACGCTGGATGTCTTAGGGGCATGACTAGGCACAGTGTCCTCAGGAGTAATGTGGGCTATAGGCGGTGACTGCTCTACTGGGGCTATATATTCTCCTGCCGGGTACCCAGGCTAACAGGTGCCTAAATGCTTGTCGAAGTGAGACTCATGTTCGAGGGCTATGAAGGGCAAAATCGGACGTGGGGCGGCTTCACTAGACTGTGACGGGGGTTCGACCTCCTGCGGGGTATTTACAGGAGCTCTGGCTATTTCGGTTCTGGCTAGGGCACGACTCTCCTTAAGCCATTGCCTGCTCAGTAACATGTCTCTCCAGCTATACATTGAATCCCTAGTAAACTCAACACACGATACTCTCCAATGAATGTGAAATGTCTTGACACAATAGAATAACACAGACGCTAGGAAACGGGGGACTAACTACGAATGATGTTAAACGGACAGTCAGGATTGACATAGATTTTTATTACGTGCTAAACAGAAACTGGAAAGTCCTGGCTAAAATCAAATTACAATTTTGATTTGCTGATTGACTAAATAATTATAATGATATTCAAATTACGTGAATGGAACAGGCAAAGGTGAGTCTGAAGAAATATTTATATAAAAATTCCCCAAATTTATATCAGACAAAATCTACAGTTAATTAATGCACTTACACCATAAACAATTACTCAATAATTTTTCCAAGGGAGGTAATCTAAGGCGCAATGGCTTGTTACCACGGAGTTACGGAAGTTGACTAGGGTAAAGGGTTACCGGGGGCATGAAGTAGGATTACCTTGGATGCGGAAGCTCCTGTCCTCACAGTCAACATGTGCAGTTGAGGAAGAGCTGTTTGCAAGCTGCTTAAGGAGGCTGTGAGGTGGTGTTCAACGAGGTTTGAATTGCGAACTACTACTGGATGTGTATCGAGGTCTCACAGGGAGCTCCATCCCTGTTTTGGAATTCACTACCTTTTCCCAATAGTCAAGGGTATCCCGGAGGTCTGACGTCGGGGTCGAGGGGTTTATATTATGATGTTGTTGGGCCCGAAGGCACCTTACTCGTCAGGCCTGAGTGAGCATTAGAACCCTCATTATATGGGGAGATGGTGCGGGGTCGAATTTCAGATGTAGCAAGCGTACTGGAGCAGGGGGAGGGATAGCCTGAATCACTTCACCTCTCCAATTGACTACCAAGCCCTTGTGACCACCTAGGGTGGTATGTTGTCGTCCGCAATTGATCATACATAGTTGCTCTCGCAACCAGGGCCACCCCAATATCATTTGTTCTCCCAGATTAAGCAGGTTTCACATGATGCAAGATGAGTGCCAAACTTGTGCGAGATGCCAACCTTGCACGAGAATTGCTTGCACAAGTTTGTGAGCACATCTTGCACGAGATGAGGTAGAGCAGGTACTATTTTTCTCATACAAGGCGATGCAAGTTGTGATCCTATTGGTCCTTGTATGCTGGTCATGTGACCTGTTATAAACCCAACCATAGAGTAAAAGAAGATCATAATCTGATGTGTGCAAAGAGGATTACAGGGAAATAAAACATTGCTGGAAAATAACTTTAATGCATGGATTGAAGTTTAAACAGTTCGCCGAGAATAAAATAAAAACAATTATATTTTGGAGGGATAGATTTGAAACAAATACCGTGTTGAAGTAAGCAACTTCTTATTTCTTATTATAATACCTTGGCTGTTTGGTACTCACCAGGGCTATCAACTAATTTTGATGCGAGACAGTATTCATCTTATTTATCTGCGCGTGAACTTGTTTCATATGCAGTTTAGTTGGCATTCTTGTATGAAATCTTGCACAAAATGCAACTTGCATTGTGTGAAACCTGCTTAAGGGGCCACTAGGAAGGTACATACTGCCTGTGTATCCTCAGGTTGATGGTAACCTCCCCAGATAATTGCAAGTGGGCATTGTGATGGGCTGTTGTGGCAGTTTGGTTGGTAGGGTGCACGCTGGCCCTTTTGCACCGGTAAGTAATTCACCTCTAATAAAATTACGGTCGGCGGTGGTGTCTAATACCGTTGTGACAGTTGCGTCTTCGAACTACACCTTTACACGGGGCTCGTCCGAGGAGGCATGGGCTGTGTTTAAAACTTGTAAACGGGATGTGGCTTCATTTGGCCGGGCTGGCGTGTGAGAGGGGAGGCGGGGACATGATAATATGCTCGGCGCCTGGTATTCTGCCTTTTCTCTTCCCCTCTCCTGCCGGGCGGGGCAAGCTTCATAGGCATGCCATCCTTGATAGTCCTGGCAAGAGGAGGGAGTAATGAGGGGAGGTGGAGGCGTGGCACGGCCTTCTGGCTCCCAGAAGGGTGGAGGGAATCTCCTTTCCGGAGCTTGCCAGGCCATGCAGTCCCTGTGGTAGTGTTCAGGCCATGTCACTCCTGGGTTTGATCTTGCATGCACGTAAATGGGCTGGAGAGTTAATGGCTTCCCTTTGCTCGGGTTACGAGTTCCCTAAGGCTGTCGCCTTGGGCAGTCCCAGTAAAAATGCAGCTCCGGTCAATCCCAACAGAGAGACAATTAGGTGACGGGGTGTGGCATGTTCACATCGTGCCCTGCAGGCGGTCTGGGAGAAGAGGCTAGGCCGTTAGCCTTGGCGCGTGCCATCTGTTCTTTCCCAGAGGAGGAGCGCTCATTCTCCTCCAACTCTCTCGCCCTGTTTACCAGCTCCTCGACCGTTTGGGGCAGGGATGTGACAAGCAAGTTTTGAAGCAAGGGGAGGAGGGTGCGGGTGATGCTTCTCACGCGCTGTCCCTCGTTCTGCTCTTTATAAACCCTTTTGTGAAGGTGTTCTTTGTGCTTTATAAAAACCTTGACTTCCTCATCGTGCTTTTGCACGCAGGAGTGCAGGTCGGTAATTAGTTCACTAAGGAGCTCGTCTCCGAAAAATGGGATATCAGTCGGGCCTTGAACTGCGGCCAGCTCTCTCTGAACTCCCCATATTTCTCCCACCAGCACTTGGCGGGACCGGTAAAATGATGGTGAGCGCAGTTCACCAACTGTTTTCTTGGAATCAAATGTTCCCTAAATTTGCGTTTGCACTCTGCGAAGAATTTCTTGGGATTTGCATAAACTTACCCGTTGAAGTCTGGTAACGTCATCTCGTAGGGTAACCCTGAAATGTTTGGGTTATACCTGTGAGTGGGGTTTCGCGGTTTGTATGCCTGCTCCCGGTGACACACTGATAGACCTGGCCGGAGACTAACTGCTATTTACTGACTGGCTAAACAATTATAATGATATTCAAATTATATGAATGGAACAGGCAAAGGCGAGCCTGGAAAAATATTTATATAAATATTCCCCAAATTTATATCCGACAAAATCTATGGTTAATTAATACACAATTATACTGGAATTTTTCCAAGGGAGGTAATCTAAGGCATGGCGGCTTATTACCACGGAGTCACGGAAATTGACTTTGGTAAAGGGTTGCCGGGGGCATGAAGTAGGGTTACCTTGGATGTGGAAGCTGCTGTCCTCGCGGTCAACAAGTGCAGTTGAGGAAGAGCTGTTTGCAAGCTGCTTAAGGAGATTGCAGTCTTCACAGTCTGCGGGGTAAGGCCGTCTTGCAGGCTTCTAGGTGTTGCGCCGTATTGCAGGTCGTGGAGAGGAAGGAGAGCCTCTGCGGTCTGAGAGGAGTCTTTACAGACTGAGGTGAGTCTTCGCAGACTCAGGAGAGTCTTTACAGACTAGGAAGGGCTCATGATCCTATTCAGCCCGCTAGTCTGGTGTATCTGCCGGTGCTGGATGCTGGACCTGTATTTATACTCAAAAATAAAATCTCATCATCAGCGATTCTTCAGGGTGCATGGGTAGCATAGCCTTCCAGTGCAGGGGTTAGTTATCTGGGGTGCTGGAGCTCCTCTCATTTCTTATCGCCCCGCTTGGAGATGATGACAAATTAAAACAACTTTTCCTGAGGATGACTGGTTATGACATCACAAGGCCACAGGGTTATTGACATCTCTGGAGGTTGTAGGAACTTCTTCCAGGGCTAAGCGACTAGTAGTAGAATATCACAAATATTTATTTTATTCAGGAGGGTGACATTTGCATGCAGTTTCCGGGCGGGCAATCCGGGTTGTAATTACGTGAGTGAATTACAAGTACGTATTTGGCAGTTTAGGCTTGTGGAATCTTCTTGTTTGATACGTTAATTTATTTTGCCACTTGTATGACTTCCCTCAGAGCTCGGGTCGTTCGTAGATGAGGCGAAGTCGCCCGTAGAGTGCGCATTTGCACAGCCCAGAATGTTAGTATGCATTAGAATATATGTGAAAATACTCTCACAGCTGATTTAGAAAGTTTGGCAACTGTAGAAGACCAGCTAGCAAGCACAAAATAAATTCTGCTTCAAGGTGTACACTGTGATACAGTACCCAGTACTTTATTTCCCTCACTCACCTGATCACTCCTCTTCTCACATGGTAAGATGTCATGTCTGGGCAAGCCATGCCCTGAGCATTCAGTCCCTTCCCTGATGAACTGCCAAATGGGAGACAGTGTTCAATCACATTCACTTGATGATATCACATCTTGAATTAGTACACTGTTTAGCAAAAAATGTTTTCAATTTGTGTTGAACCTTGTAATGTAGTGTTCTCTGAACTCTTAGCACATCAACTTGGACCTTTTAAATTTTGTCATGTGTAGGGTTATGCTGAAACCACACTGGTTTGGTGTACTGGCGTCACAATAACAAGGGCCGCAGTGGCTGAGTGGTTAGTCTGCTCACCTCCCACCAAGGCAAACTGAGTTCAATCCCTGGCCGGTTCACTCCCAGATTTTTGCATGTGGGAATTGTGCTGTATGATGCCATTGGTCGGCAGGCTTTCTCGGGGATTTCCCGTTTCCCGCACCCCATCATTCTGAACACTGCTCCATACTCATCTCAATCACCCTCATCAGTTCTCAAGAACTTGCTGTTAAGAGCCGCCCAAATCTCTTCACTCACTCACTCACTCAAAATAACAAGCATGGTTGATTTCTCAGAGATGATTTAAGAAGTCTGTGGTGTACCGGTTGCTGTGACAGATTGTTTATTAATGTTTAATTTGTGTTTATGTAATTTAATTATCTCGTATTTGTTTACATTTTTCGGTTAAATTAATTTAAGTAATGCCCCACTCCTTGAACTTATGAAGTTAATATAATGTCTTCTACACGTACCCATTTAATTACCAATTTTACTTAATATCATTTTATTGTCTTCTTAATGGTTTTATTATTAATCTGAGTGCCAAGGAAGCATAAGCCTATGACATCTTTGGTGTATCACGTTTGTGATGTCTTTGCGAGAGGCGGCATTTCTGCATTCTTGGGTGTTTTTTAACAATGACTTAAATATTCCTAATTACTGCAGTAATTTTAATTTTAATTTTCGCTGCACCATTCTAAAGCCCTCTTCATAATAGTGTGATGTGAAAGCGCGATGAAGTGAAAGGTAGTAATGAGACAAAGTGCCACCAGCTGTGTTCTTTACAATAGCGCGATGCAACGTGATACAACTAATGGGAAAAAAATTTAACTAGCCTGCCATCTTCCGGGTTATATTTGACAACACACAAATAGAAATAGTTTTGGCAGTATTCTAAGAAGCAGTATGCTACCATAAAATATATTTTGAAGGGTCAGACTACTAGCTATCTCCGTCCAGATCTTATTTTTGTGCGTCTAATTGCATATTCCTGATTAGAAATATCGTACAAATACTGTGTATTCTATACATTTTGAATCATAAGTTCTTCAAAATTGATTTTAAAGTAAACAATATTCCACTAGTTGTTAAAATAATGTTTGCAAATGCAAGATGTGCAGCAAAAAAATTTAACATACTTTACTATCCAGCTTCTTGTTTCTTTCACCTTGTTTACAAACATAACAATAGTTTGTTTTCTTCTTTTCTATATTCTTGCTCCTAATTGGCTGTTTTCTCCAACGGTGCTGGCAACATCACCTTAGCGGCAAGTCAGGCTTGTCGCTAGCGCTCTCATCGTGAATGATATGACCTATGATTGACTGGTTCGGTGTGACATCACATTGCTTCGCATTGCACCGCACTACATCACGCTATTGTGAAGAGGGCTTAAGGTCTAGGAAGTAGATATGCACACCAACAATTAATTTAAGTGTCAGGAAAGAGGTGAGACATTAAACAAGAGGTGTCGGCACTCTTAAATTATATTTTTTGGAGTTTTTCCAGATGCAAGCTTTCGGCAGATTTTCCCGAGCGACACGATCAGCTGACATGGCCGTAAAATTATCCTGCCGTGCACACTTGTTGGTAGTGCTGCACCATGGTAAAATTGAAACATGAATTATTTTCAATTTTGAGTAGTATATTTCATTCATGGAACTTTGTAATTATACCACAATGGCTTTTAACTACCCACTCCAGAGGTAGAGAAAATCAGTATTCATGAAGCCGGTGTTAACGAATGTCACAACTTTGTATCACCAAATTACTTATAAACTAAATAACTTTGCAAATAAGGAATTAATAAGCACACCATTATTGTTTAAAGAAGGTTTTACTAATCTTTCTTCAGCAGAAATTTGAAATTACATTAGTGAGCATCTCGAAACCCATTCATTTATTGATTTTAAACTAGGAAACACAATTTCTGTTTTCCCCCCTTAAATACATATTGTATGGGAGGTGTATTTAATTATAATCTCTCTTCTTATAACAACCTAAATTACACACAAGGGCAGTACTTTTCCTTTTCTAATTAAAAGGATAAGCAATAAAATTTTAAAAACACCATTATCTGTTAGTAGCATTAATTCCATCAAATTAAATAACATGTTCCACAGTGATTTTGATAGTTTTATTCTTAGTAGATTTGTGAAAGGAAATGACTGGATGTATGCTTTGGAATCTTACCTCTATTTAAGGTAAAGTGTCATCTTGTAATTACTTTTTACTTTTAATGGAATGTTGCTGAGTTGTTTGCATTTTAAAAATGTTGATAGTTGGGTCAATCCACGCTTAGTGATTATTTTACAATATAAAGTTACTACTTCTGTACAGGTATAACAACATAACTGTAACTCAAACATTACATAAATAACAACACACTATAGGCTGTTCATGGTAAAGTGAGCACTTTTGAAATCCCTACTTAGGATCTACTTGTATACACATGTATTCTTCTGCCTTACATAAAATTAACATTTGCCATGGGCCTCATCACTTTATTCATGCGTTGGTCAATTTAAACTGTGCAGTTATTAAAAAAGTAAATACTTAACACCTCTGCTCATTTTTACACTTCAATGCAAAAAAAAATACAGAAAGCGAAAGAAATAATTTCAAGTTATCACAAATGGTTACCTTACACTTTTTATTTGCCGTTAAGATATGGAACTACTTTCCACCCATCATTACCAACTTTACTGACCAAATGTCACTCAGTGCGCCCATTAAAATGTATGCTTGCAGGGGCAGTGACTTTTTTAATAAAGGTTCATTTCTGAAGTGCTCACTTTATCTTAAACAGCCTTTACTTACTTTACTATTATTATTAGACTGGTTATAAGGTATGTATGTGAAGATCTGTAGAATAAACTGTCTTATCTACAGTTTATACGTCTACAAAACTCTGTAGGTAAAAACTGCAACTAATGGAATATTGGGTTGCTGTTTCAGGGGCATGGTGTGCAGACAGAGCAGCGCTGGCGCTGCTAGTACAGCTGGAGAAGCTGAAAGTTAAGACTCCGTATGAGAGGCACTTCCTGCTGCTCTGTATGGTTTCCTCTGTCATGGTCAAGATCAGGTGACGAATACTTACATCTGTTTTAGTGAAGCATTTCTGATACTGTTTATGGGTGAAGTTGTTCGGATATAAATCACATGTTGTATGTATGTGTAACCCATTCTGCTGATTTGAAAACATAAAACGTTGCCTTGGTTCAGATTTATTCTTCAGTATAAATAATTGATACTGCCTTTGTGAACGTTGAGGGTTTTCCCAAACAAAGTTTATAGTTTTTGTTCCAAGCTCCACCCTGTTGTAAGATAAAAGATAACAAGCTGCCAGCTTGACATTGAGGATGGTCAGAGTCTCAGGGTGAATTACAAAAAACATGGGTGGACGGGGAAAGGGGGGGCGGGGGTAGACTGTTTGTGGTTGCCATCAATAAAAGGTAAAAGGTTAGACAAGGGGGAAAGCAGCCTTTCAACTTTTTCCTGTTCAGTGAGCAAGGAGCAGGATGTCATACGTGTTGTCACAGTTGGGCTGTCTGTTAAACAGCAGGCTTTGTCACAGTGCTTGTCAGCATGCATCAGATTTTTATTTTGGAAGTCTTGAAAGACTATCCATACAGTTTATAGTGTATTTCAGCTTGACTTTGGTTTATATTCAAATATATTAAATAATGTTTTTTAGCTGTAAAATGCTTTCCCACAGGTTATTAAGACTATAAAATACTCTGGAATTCTAAATTTGGTATATCAGTTCTGTATATTATTTCAAAACAAGTGTACATGTGAAGTTTTCCCTGTATAGTGAACATAGGAAGTGTTCCCTTCAGATTCTTTATAAAAAAAGGTTCTATTGTATTTACAAATTTGTTTGTAACAATGTCATTAAAAATTAATTCTGTGATGTGTGCAAATTTTGAATCTTCTTGTTAATAAACAATAATTTTTGCACCAAACCAAATGTGTAGCGAAGTACCCAAGCACAGATCATCAACTAGCCTACATTTTGTTTTTTGAAAGAATTATCTTTGAGTATATATTTTGCAAGTACCATTCATCCTGTTTATTGCATAACCAGTGCATACGTAATTTGGTGTGTATAGGCCAACACTTTTTACAAAACAATTACTACAAAAAGTGGGGTGCGGCTTATATTCGAGATATTTGCATACAAATTTTTTTTCTCCAAAACATGTTTAGAAATTTGTCAACATACAGTACATTTTAATGTTTTAACTTGAAGGTAGGCAGGAAGGAAGGGAAGAGGAGAAGAAGAGGAAGAGGGGGAGAGAAAAAACTTTCCAGTCATGTCATTATTTATTCACTCGCCTTCATCTTGCATGTGTAAAATGTAAACATGTAGTCACATTATCATCTGTGGAATAGTAATTGTACAACGTATATTTGTAAACATTGCAACATAATACCAATTTTCTGTCTCAAGTGTTAGGGAAATATTAATTCGAAATTTATTATGTTTGTACGGAATTGTGACTTAACAATATTTACAGGAATACAAAAATTCAGTGCAGCCTATACCTGAAATTTTAATTATTCCTAATTTTTCATCAAAAACTTCAGTTGCGGCCTATACACGGCAAAATACGGTATATAAAAACAATCCACCATTTTTGTTTCAAGCCCATTACTTGACTGTCAACAGCATCAAAACATGTAAACGACATTACTCATGCTTGCTGTTTTCTGTGTTCACAAATAAGTATTTTTATGAATATTGACCAAAATATTTTTTTCAATTTTGTCTTGACTTGAACTTGCATGGTTTGTTTTATTACTCTATATACTTTTTAGATACTGTAAATTCAAATATAGTGAAAGCCTATTGTAACAATAGTTTATAATGGTACAAAAAATTGTCACTATAATGGATTTTCGTTATTAAAAAAAACATATTAACAATGTTTTTATTTGCACTGTATATTAACTGTAGTAGCACAACCCAAAAAAGTAAGAAGACTGATAGTATAACTTATTAAAAATAAAATTTATATGGCGTAAAATTCAATCACTAGCGGAGAACAGACGTGACGTGACACATCATAAAGTTTAGAGCGGGAAGGTTGGCAATGCTCAATGCGTGCAGCTGTTATCCGTCTCGCCCAATGTCATGGCGCTTTCTGTCACCAGGGCGGCAGCTGTGGGCTGGGACACGCAGAGACAGATGGGCGACGTGTGCAAGTAAAGTTATTTTGTACAACTGTCACTTCGCACATTTTTTAACTAAAATGAAGTGAAGAAATTTTATTACACTTGACGCGTGCTCTTGCCGGGTGGACAAGTGGTTAGGGTGCTGACTGCCCTCTCGGTCTTTATGAGGAGGAGGGTTGTCAAACCCCAGAGTGAGTCGGAGCGTTAGACTGTTCCTTCCAGGCAGTTTCACTCTCCTCGCTACTAGGGATGTTAAGAAATGGGATGCCAGTCATCCCAATAGAGGTAATATGTTCAGAAGTGATTTGAGAGTGAGTGTGGTGGTGAGCAATCTGGCTATAGTTCACGGGATTTATCTGCCATGGCCTCGTTGGCTGTCGAGCAGGGATAAAGTGTGCCAGGACTCGTTCTCGGTGCTTCCTGGGAACTACCTCGATCGGGAGTCGAACACTGATCATCTTCCCGGAGGCCAGCTTTATCACACAGAAGTTGGGATGTGCTTCTGTGTTCAGGTGTCGAACCCGAATTAACTTGCCTGACGATAATTTTACAGTACTTGCTTGGGCAGGGGTCTCGTGAGTGGGGAGGCTCTGTGTTCCTATGCTATGACTCAACACAAGTGTAGATGATGGTTCGGTGGGGGTTTCCTCTGGTTCTGTCTCCTCGTCAGGGTTGCATCAACCTAGCGAACATTTTAACGGTGTCTCGTGGTCTGGAGGTGTTATTATGTCGAACTCTATTGGTTCATCTTCAGGCTCACAGGGAACAAGTACATCTGGGTTTGATCCCACAAGTAATTGGGTAATAATAGATTGTTTAATTACGGCACGCCTCTTGTGTCACCTCTGATGGCTGCCTGCATCTCCATGTTGTTTGCGTTTTTGAAAAGAAAGAAAAAAAAAAGGTTGTCTGCCAGATTGTGTACGAGCAGTCCTAGGTGGGGCATTCTTCAGTCGCTCCCGCAAACCTGCCACGAAGACACGAAGAGGGGCAACCCAAGCAACCAAGGCCTTATGCCTGTAGTCAACGGCAGACACTTTGGAAACCCAGTGATAGGTCCTTTGTCGAGCCCCTTCTCCTGAGGGATTCAGCACACCTCACAGTCAAATGGAGACATGAATATTAAAGTAGTTATTGCGCAACTGAATTACCTGTTTTCTGAATTAATACATCACTTTGAAATACAATAAAATTAATAATGATAGAAATGACCAAGGGATCTAAAGTTAAAATTACGGTAGTCGACACACAAAGATTTAAATGGAAGTAATGTTTTATTACAACTAATACGAAATATGTTGGAAAGTCCCGGCTGACTTGTACACTCTAAAAGCTAGTAAAAATATAAAATTACCAAATGACGAACTATTCAACAGGCAAAGGCAAGCCTGGAAAAAAATAATAAAGCAAAATTAGTTAATCAATAACGCTATTACAGTGTGACTCTACAAGGGGCTCAATCCAAGGGGACGTAATTCGCACAACCTGCTACCACGGGAGTCGAGGGAAGTTGACTGAGGTAAGGGTAGTGGGTACAGGTGTTGGAATTACAATTGAAGAGGTGAGCTGTCCCTGGGTGGTTAGCTGCTATTATGAGCCTTGTCCAAGCTGAGGTTGGAGTCTTGGTGGCCTTCTGCAAGCTGCTGGCTGGAGGTAGAGTACTGCTGATTCCCAAGCAGTAGGAAGTTGGAGCTCTGCCTCAGGCTGTGGAAGAGAGGGGAGAGAGTCTTTGTAGACTGGGGTGAGCTCGCGAATCTTGTCAGCCGGCAAGCCCGGCGTCTCTGCTGGACTACAGTGCTGGACTTCTATTTATATAAAAATCGCCCTGTGTCAGCGATTCTCCGGGGGCGGGGGGTAGCGTAGCCTTCCAACACAGGGGTGGGTTTATCGGATGCAGTAGTGCCGTTCGTTTTCTTATCACCCCTGGTGGAGGTGTAGATATTTTCATGCGCCTTGGGCTGAGGCTGGCAAGCCGTGACATCACAAGGCCACGGTGTACTGCTATCTCTGGGGTTATTTGGAACTACTTCTGCGTTTAAAGTAGTATAGTGGAAATTCAAATAAATATTATTTTCTTCGTTGGGGTGATGCTTGCATGCTAATTTCTGGGCAGACGTTGAATTCCATAATTAAACGCGTTAATTACGGTTACTTAGTTGGCTGTCCCATGCTTGGAGTCTCCTTGTGCGACTAGTTAAAATTTATTCCAGCCACCGAATTTGACTTTCCCCAAGCGTAGGGTGCTCTCAAATGGGGCGGAGTCACCTGTAGAGTGCGTGTGTCTGCAATGCAGCATGTTGGCATGCATCCCACTACTTAAAGTTAATGAAAAATCTTTATTGTTAGTGACTACGAAAATGCAGATTGATTCACAGGATAAACATTAATTAGCATGTGTGATAGTTTAGCACCAAAGTACACTTAAAAAAAATCGCAATCACTCATTGTTGAAATAACAATCAATTTGTGGTTATTTCACTTTAACAGCTTTCCCTTACGACAAATGACACAATCTCTTAAAAAGCTAGCAAGTCTCCAAATTTATAAGCGATATTTGCAGGTGTGCAAGTCGTTTATGTAATTTAGGCCCTTAAAATTCCTATGTGTACTCACATTATACTGTACGATAGTATAAAAATGTTCGGCAATATTAAAATCGCCTGACAGGTTGCTATTTTAATTAATGTGACATTTTAATATTAGTATAAAAAAACAATAACATGTTTCCTAAATATCATGAAACAAAAATGTCGACAAATGCATATTGTGAATCTGCATGTAACCTTGCCAGGCAGTTTATAGCTGTGCCGGTATTAATCGCTTCAGTTCATTCTCTCCCTCTCTTTCGTGTTGTGCCTGCTTCCCGCTTCCCATATAAACAAACTTCAGGCAGTGTTCCAATTAGTTTATAGTTTCAGTTTTCTTAATTTTTGTGTAGCATTTGGTAAGATTTAGTCAAAACAATACGACATTTAACTGCAGGCATGCAATATTGTATTATTTAGGTGTTATAATTTCAAAAAAAAAAAGTGGTACAGTGGCGATTTGGTAATTTGTCAACATCAAAGTTGACAAAACACAAATTACAAAACTATGTTGTAGATTTTGTAGACAAACAGGTCACATGACAATTTTGTTCATGAAAAGTGCCAATTTGAACATGGCCTCGTGATAATGGAAAAGGAACAAGTGAGTTATTATGCAAAATTTTACTTGATGATTGTGGAATATGCACATGAACATGGAAATAGGGCTGCTGCTAGACAATTTTGCGTTGACGATTAAAATGTACGGTTTTAGTGCGGGGAAAAAAATTACGCTACAAAAATTGCCCAGAAAATGTGATTTGCGAGGCAAAATGTGTAAATACCCGTAATTGGAATAACATCTGTTTCATCACATGCGCACCACTAGCAATAATGGATCTTCTATATTACCACAGAAATGCTTCCGTTTGAAGGCAGAAAAACTGAAACTAAAGAAAACATTCACATAGCAGAATTTAGGGTGGACGTTTGCCTGTGACTCAATTGTGCAATATTCCGGCGATCAGATTACCCAATTTTTAGCAGCTGTTCAGTGCAATAATAGCACGTATAAATAATTTACTTGTACTCTCAGTTTTATTCCCTGACGCTGCAGGACCTTAGATGTAATTTTATCATGGTCAGAAATGTTTTTACTCTTGATCCATTTTTTCCCCCCAAAAAAAGTTTTGTGTGCATGTACAGGGAGCACCCCATATTTTTACATGAAATAATACGGCAGTTTCCAATGATTGATTCAAAGATATTTACTTGCATTTCACTATTAACTTTAGCCGATATTGAAACTTCCGGCTTTGCATCTACATAAATGCACAGTGGCGAGCGCACAACAGCAAGCACACGACCTAGCGCAGTTGAGTGCCGCCGCCCGACTGGACAACACGGCGCCATGCATCCATGGCAGGAAAACTGTGCGGCGCTGGTAAGTCTGTGCATGGCCAGCTAGCAACAGTGATGTTGCCATGTTTCACGAAGTATACACTTGGAAACCAAAACTTTTTTTATATTTATTTTCTTTTTACTCATCATTTCTTCTTGCATTGTTTTTTTAAGAAAACTGCTGAGTGCATCTATTTATGCTATCGTTATAATGAAAATAAGCCCACACTGCATTCGTTATTCCTGACTTCTTTTCCCACTAAGTATATGGGTAATTCACGGTGCTGATAAAAGTTATTGTTATAGCTGACTTTTTCTTATAAAGCATACTCATTACATCGGACTTTCACTATAAGTTAAAATTGCTTTTAATTGTACTGCACTTCACCAATACCATTGTTTGAGTTGATACATGCCCCACTTCTGCATATTGCACATGCGTCCTGTACTTTTCGACTTTGCCCCATCATCATGCTTTGATATTAAATTAGGGCAAGTCACATGCCAGCAGGCAATAAATCTCATGCAGATAGCGTTGATTCAATCATTATGGACAACTACAGATGGTTAGATAATTGATTAAATTCTACTGCCCACTCGAAAGCGGACATGCGGTCGCCACCCTCAAGGAAGAAATTGTGTTACCCATCTAGCCACCAACACTGCAGAGAGGAAGAAGCTAGTTGACAGGGATACTGTAGGATGGCAGCACCTTGCGGCCAATGTCGTGACTGCTGCCTACGCCTCGGTGGAGAGGTGATAAATATGTCATCAGCCTCCAGACTGGGAAATAAGAAATTGTGGCGTGGCCCACAACCCTAAACTTAGCAACACCTGTGAAATGAGGCTAGCAACCCCCTCACCTCTGGACAGCCACCAAATTGAATTTTTCTGTATGTAAGCAGAAGCGAAACTGTTTTCGTCAGTTGCCGGCAGCCCGCCGACCTGAGTAAGGTTGGGAGGCACTCTCCAGTCTGCAGAAGACTCTCCAAGCATGCGAATACTCTCCAGTCTGAAAAGACTCTCCTAAGTCTACACACGGCTCTCCAACCACTACCAGCTCCAAGAAGCTCTCCAACTCCAACTACCGCAGCACATGGAGAAAACCCGACGCTGTCAAAACGTCAACCTCAGGTATCTTGACGTCCCTACAGCTGTTTCCTCATTACCCTGAATCAATCCTTCGTACTCCGCGATAGCAGGTAGTAAATGTCGTCCCTTCTGGACTTCCAAAACTCTCCCTACAAGGTAAGTTGCAAATTAGAAATTTGAAAATTCTTTTCATTTTTTTTTAATTTACATACATAATAATTATTATTACTTTTCTCGATTTGCTATTGTGTACAGAGTCAAGCATCCGTCTTATCTTCCAGTGTATTTTTAATAAATATGTTTGTGACTAAACTGAATCTCAGTTATTTAATTGTTATTTAACAGGTGTATGTGTAAATTATATCAGTGAATATTGTGGCTCTCTAAAATCAGGCAACCGCTCCGGGCTAGACACCAGTGGGCCGAATCATCTTGGGACTCCTGATGCCTGAATAAGGCTATAGTCTGCATAAAACGTGGGCACTCTTGAGAGGTGTCCGGAACACCCGAGCCTACCTGGAGAAATGCTCATGACTATTCAGATTACCTAACTCGATCATTACTTCAGTTCGCCTGAACAAGATTGAACCCAGGAGTGCTTGAGCTACGCTTGATAGACTGAAAGTGCACCATCATAATTGTAGGTAATAACTGTGAGCCAATAAACTGTCTATTTTTTTAAACTTTGCTATTTAAGAATAGTTTCTGATGCCCCGGAAAAGAGGTGGATGTAGTAGACAACTGCACTGTCTAGCCCGACGGGCCCAACAGAGAGAATTGAGCCAACCCCTAGTTACTGCAGTATCCAGTCTGACCAGTGTTCCCCCACAGAATATTCAGCCTACAGAGCCTCTTTTTAACCCAATCAAGGAATTGCCGCCTATTACTGAAGATGAATGTGGTTAATTCTTAGATTCCTTGCTAAGGATTTGTTGACCTTGGCCAGATCGAGGAAACTTGAGTAATTTAGACCCCCCAGAATCCAAATCAGAATGTAGCTCCCCACCACTGCTGTACCCAGTCAGTAGCACACCCCCTAACACTTGTCGTATACGTACAGCCACCGGAAAGTTGATCACCAACATCATTCCCCCTAAACCGATACGTACATGTAAGGTGACAACAACCTCGTCAGACTTTGTCCCAGTATGGAAGCCGAGAAGGCTGGCTCCGTATAAACGCTCAGGTAGCTTACGAGAAACTGAGCGGGAACTGCCGGGAGTAATATAGAGCACTATCATTTCATAATTATAGCATTCCCATTAATTCCCTTTTTATGTAATTATTTTATTTGGATTGGTGACGGCTAGCATCACGACCCATGGCAACATTTACGGTGAGCAGGACCAAACTCCCTGGGAGGGAAGTCTTTGTGTTCAAGCTCACCCTGGGGTTTGATTCCTCTCCTCCACCTCTCAACCCTTCTCCGAGTCAGTGCCGCAGTAGATCTCCCAACGTGAGCAGATCCATGACCCTGCCAGGCAAACCACTTCCAGAATTCAACTGCAATGCTGAAGGGTATTCCAGTAAATAAAGGAGGGAATCAGCACTCTCACTCATCAGCGTTAGTATTTCTTTTAGCTACTAGACCTGCTAGAGTAGGAACATCAGCAGTAGCCAACCGACGAGTACGTAAGTAAATATCTAGGCGAGGTTATTGAGAGTGGTAGTGTGTCAATTGGCACCCAACGTGGGGCGTTGCTCCAAATAGCTCTGCCTTGGGAGTTTAGACCACGCCAGCCAACCCCCCCCCCCCACTTCTTACAGAGAAGGATTTATCTTGACTTCGGGGAGTCAGATAGTAAACACCCCGTGGTGCTTAACATACAATACTATCATGTCAAGCTCAGATGATAGTGTGCATGAACCCCCAGCAGTATCTGCACAGGCCGGATACTTGACAGATAGACACATGCAATGTCCTGTCAACAGTTGTAATGGAACGGGTATCAATACAATACAATGTTAATATTGCCAAGACAATTCCATTACTCGTGCTTAGGATGGGAAGATATCCCTAGGTACACAGATGGGTTGGAATTCAGGTGCCAACCATGCCCACAAACCCAGGTGGTCACTTGCCATTGGCCAGAGTGCGATGGGCAGGGACAGTACACCATACAGTGTGTTATATGCGCAAACGAATATCACCACAAATGTATAGATTGGCCGGATGCATCCTGGTCTGGTATACCAGTGTGGAGTGTGTAGATGCGATCTCACACACAGGCTCCAAAACCGGACCGCGGGTCAGCCCCGTGACTTCCGGACTCTATACGGAGATGCAACTCCCAGAGTTCAGTGGACAACCACATGAGGACTTTGTCATCTTTCTGAACAAATGCGAGCGGGAGATGCGTGAGCATGTAATACCATACAAATAGTGGTTAGCCAGGGCATGCCACCAACTGTGCGGAAAAGCATGACAGTGGTGGGAGAAGTATGGAGTGTTCATTCAGGAATGTGCTCAACTCAGGACCCAACTCTCTGCACATTTTACTGGAGACGAGGTGGTGGTGGGGTTAATCACCAACTTTCATTCTCGTAACCAGACCCCTGAGGAGGAAGTAGAATTATTCATCCGCAGGAAAGAGCGGAAACATAAAAGAATTTATCCGGACCAGAATTAACAGCAAAGAGTAAAGGGTATTGCCCGCACCCTCCTCCCTTCCTTCTGAAACCACCTGCTAACCTCACGGCTTCAGACCGTGGAGGAGTTGGTAGAAAGGGCTAAGGAAATAGAACAAAACAACCGCCCACTCTCTAGGATAAACACACTGGCACGCGCTGCCAAGGATGCTGGCTCGGCCCCATTCTCCAGACAGCCTGCAGGGCACGACCTGACCCCTCCTCTACCAGCAGTACCCATGCCACGCTGCTGGAATTGCCCAACCCGGTAAGCTCCGGAAAGGAGAACTCCTCCACCCCAACTGAAAGGGATACCGCCCCCCAGGAGAGAAGCGAGGATCGCTCCTCAAATGGAGAATAACCCCATGGAGACACAAATTAGACCATGGCCCCAAGCTAATGAAAGGTCTCTGAATCTTTGGCAAATTCGACTAGGGCCGAACACGCACCAGGTCTCAAACCCTGGACTCCAAGGACGGAGTCTGACTCACCCGATCAGGGGTGAACCCCTAAATGATGGCACCTGATGAAGGTACTGCACCCCAGACACCAACGAGGTGACCGAGACAAACACCCTGACCTCCAGTCAGGAAGACTGATACCACGGGAACGGAACAGGAAGAATCACCCCCTCCCCAGCATATAGGCCTTACCCGCAACAGGGACTACAGGGCGGAATATCCAATAGGATATTACCTTCATCCCCCAGTTCTTATGTCTGCTACTCACTCCAGTGTCAAACCAGGAAATTAAGCTCTACGACAGTAAGCTCGTGGTTAAGTCCAGCAGATAGGATTAATGTTAGAACACTTTACGCCAATAGTACAATCATGTAGGTAAGCAAACCTTCAACAACACCCTCGGTAAAGGTTAGAACACTGCCCACTCCTAGTGCTTTACTCCTTGGCACCCCCCTGGCTGGAAGCAGCCAGGAACCACACAATATAACATTGCTGGATGGCGTAACCGTCTCCCCATCCTTCTCTCCCTTAAGGGAAGAAGCACTAACTCAGGAACTCGAGATTGGCTATGTACCCATTGTCCTCAGGTTCCATTTCATCCACGTCACCTCTCGAGGGTATGGAAATCTCAGAGGATACGAACACGTGGATACACAATCTGCTACCCCTCCTATCCTATCCCCAATCCCTGGCAACGGGAGTAAGACAACAGCAAATGGAGTCAGCCAACCAACAGCTGAGGGAGCCACAATGGCACCGGTTCTCCAGATGACCAAAGTTAATGGAGAGTCAACTGTCACAGGAGCCCTCCAGCAGTTAAATCAGCTCCAAGGAAAGATTTTGTAATATTACCCGGATGCTAGGAAGAGTCAGAGCTGTGGAAGCACCCCCCCCCCCCCCCCCCCACAACTGGAGCGGAAGGACACTCCGAGTGTCGTACTGAGGCATCCGGAGAGCAACACATACAACAGAGCCTTTCTACCACGTCAACCGAGGTCACCGCCAGAGACGTCCACCCAGAAGATAGCATCGTCCCCCAGGCCGCTGTCGCATTTCTACACCATGCCGCTGTCCCGTTACATTGAGCTACACCACTGCGTGCCAAGCGCACAATTCACATCCCAGGGCGCTACAGGGAAGCATCTTGGCGACCTCCTACAACATTCCGCTGGCCTTAAACTGCATCTACCTCACCGAGGGCGATCACCAAAGCGCCGCAGCACCAAACATCATTGCACAATGCCAGATGCTCCTGAGTTAATACTTGGCTTATGCCACTTATTTATTCCCCTTGTTAGAGAAAGATAGGAATGTGTTATAAAGAAGTAGGGAGTGATAGAGATAGAATACCACACAAAACGAGAGTGAAAGAACTTGTACTAGATAGCTTAGCATTAGGGAAAGTTAAGCAATGAAGAATGTCCTTAAATGAGCCCGTAACTGCTGGTTAGGAAAATGAAGTAGGGAGAATTTTACCATGTTGCTTGAAAGCAGTAAACGTAATTTAAATGTCCAACCAATTTGAGTAAATACCATATTTACTCGTGTTTAGTGCTCCCTTTTTTCCCTAAAATAAAGGATAAAATTTCTGGGGCATGCTATACATGGAAAAAATAGAGGAAGGGTGAGTGGTAACCATAAATTGTCCATGGATGTTGAGGGAAGTGGCGGGACTGTCTGTTGTCTCATCTCTCGCTCTTACATCACTCCTCTCTTTTCTCTCTCTTTCTCTCTCAGCGATCCTTCAGTTATGTGTAGGTCGAAACCACAGCTTCTCCCCACCCCGCAACTAATTGTATCCTGTCATGCCATAAAACCACATAACCAGAGCTGTCACTTGTTTACGGCCCCCCACCACCTTATAACACCCAGATGTTGCGGGTCGATAATTCTGCCATCCCTCTTTGTTTCCATGGCAGAGGCTAGCGAGCCATGTTCTGGGAAGGGTGGAGGGGGCACAAGGTGGTTGGTGAAGGGATGAGGGGAATTTTTTTTGTTTTATTAGATAAGGGTATTGTAACATTCTAGCAGAGTAAAAACATATTGTATTGTAACATTCTAGCGGTGACCAGCTCTCGCTGGTCACTGCTAAAAGGAGAAAAGAGAAAAAGAAAAACGAAGCTGGAAATGATGTGTAGTACGAAAATGAGGTTTCCGGAATTTTCATATTTCAGCTTTTTGCAGCCAAGTTATTTAATAAAAGTATTTCCCATATATGTCACAATCACCACACATTAATGTAAAAAAAGAATAATTTGTTTCATACTTACTAACAAAGCGCCACAAATTTTTAGTGCAATTTAATTTATTTTTTTTGTTTTTCCCTAGAATTTGTTGCAAAAATCATGGTGCGTGCTATACATGAGTGCTCACTATACACGAGTAAATATTGTAATGTGTTGCTTGTGTAAAGAATGTAAGGTCAAAAATTCGAAAATGCATTGCCAGGAACCAAGGTCTTACAATGACTGCCCCGTTAAATAAGTAGACTTTCCTCCTGAAAATGGCCACCATGTAACTTAAATGCACGCTATCTTGTTTTTTTTTTATGGTAATGTTGTTTGCAGATAATGCTGCTATCTTTAGTCCTACAGACTTATGGTAAGAGCGCTGATTACGCTCCTGAGCCCTGTCTATATCCCTTCTGCTGTGTGTTCCCTATTCATACTATTTGTCTTGGCCGGGCGGGTCGTAGTTTGTCCATGTTGGGGTGGTTTGGCAGGTGTTGCCTAGTGGAAGGGTTAGACGGGAATCAAACCCCAAGGTGATTCAAATGTCAAACGTCTCCTACCCAGGGAGTGCAATTTTACTAACAGAGAGGGCAGCTAATAAACTGGACGCCAGCTGTCCCAGGTTACTAAGCCATGATTGGGACAGTGGATGGAAGCAAGGTTACGATGAAAGGGGCTCTCATGATCCGATTGGTGGTGCTAGCTCAGACCTACTTTCGCTACCGGGTAGGCCCCAAGAACTTGGTCTTGTCTGTCTGCAACTGAGAATGAAATCTAGGGTGGTGGTAATTATGCTGGTTTTGGGAGTGGTTTTAGGGGGTAAGTTGATCTTTACCACCTTCCCTGTTGCAATACCGATAGAACATGTATTGCGTGGGTGCGTGTCCTTGTCTTTGGTTGGGGGTTGCACGGTTACGGGAGATGAGGGCCTAGCTGGCTGGTAATAGCTCACGTGTTCTAAATCAGGCCACGCCCAACAAATTCCCAGATACGCATCAAGTTCCAATGTATGGTTATCTGCAAGATGGGACGCGGAGCAATCTCATGAACTGGAGATGGGGGTGCGTCCTAGTAAGTGGAGTCTACTAGTGGAGTAGTAATTGGTATTTGCAGCTCTCTCTGCAGAACTCGCCATTCTCTTCGCCTGTTCCTACTGGGTATTCCGCCTCTTTTTGTATTCTTTTTGAAATTAAACCACAAGATCTTATAAAGAAACCTATACTCTTCCCCTTTACTGCAGATGTGCTGTCGTAGGGGAATGTCTTCTCCAGACACGCCCAAGGCACTGATGGCAGGATTGGCAGGCGAGAGTTTTAGCACCATTGTGGGCAGGTGAGGGTGCACCGGACACGTCCGGGAGGTTCGATATGTCCTTCTGAACTAAACGCCTTCTTCAGGCCCTGTCTCCTGTGGCGTATACGGCCCACTCACACCTATTCCACTGTGAAATGTTTATATTTACTGGGGCATCAAAACACAATTAGGAACAAGAAGGTAATTAAAATAAAGGAGTCAACTGAATAACCTTCAACGTAAGATTTATTTTTACATCTGGAAAACACTGGGGAATCCCTGGTCAGCGTACACTTTAAATTATCATAATAATCAACGTAGTTACTTAACACAGGTGAAGGTGAACCTGGACGAAACTTGTAGTAGAAATATATCTACTCTGAGAATTACGCAATTTACAGCCTTTTTCTTCCTGAGAGGTGCTTGTCCAGAGGGAACGTCGTAATGACCTGCTATCGCGGAGTCAAGGAAAAGACTGGGGTAAAGTGGTGCAGGGTTTAGGACGTCGACGTTACGTCAGAAGTGTCTTGCAGGAGCTGCAGGTTGGGCTGGTGTAGGTGTAGCCTTTTCAAGCTGCAGGAGCTGGTAGAGATTTGTACAAGCTGGGAGCGGAGGAGATCTTGGTCAGACCTATGTGGCCGGCGACCCGACAAACTCTGGCTAGAGGTGCTTCTGAGCCTCCTCATATAGTCTAAAACTCTGTGCTTCATGGGCTCTTCCAGGGGTGCGGGGATGATAGCCTTTCTCTGCAGGGGTTGTTTATCACAGGGTTGCAGCGGCGCTGCGCCTTCCTTATCACCCTGAGTTGAGGCTGGCGACTGGTTTACAACCTCTGCTCAAGGCTCTGCTGCTGACGTCATGGGGCTCAGGGGTGCTGCGGTCCTGTGGTGTCTCTTGTAACTTCCTTCTCTGCTATCTGTGGTCCGTGGCTCATCAGGTAAAACAATGTTGGTTTCGAGGGTGTGGGGACCGCATGTCGGAATTCCGGGCAGGCAGTACAATTTTATAATTAAACACGTTAATTATAGGTGCGACCGTGGTTGTCCAGGCTCATGGAATCAATGCTTATGGCACTTTAATCTCTTCAGCCTCTGTTGTGTCTTGCCCCAAGCTCTTTATTGCTTGTTGGTCGAGCGAAGTCGCCCGTAGGGTGAGCTGATGGGCTCCGCAGCAGTGTGGAATGTGTCAATGTAAATAAATATAAATTTGTGAATATTCTTTGTCCTTAAGTTGCAACGGAGCATGGAGGAAATTAAGTAGAGTCAACCCCTTAACAAGCTGGAAAGTTCATGTGTGGTTTGACCCTTACCCCACATGTGCTGACATTAGAAATAAGAATATCAACTATAAAAATGTACATATTGTGATGTTGTAAATCTGACGATATTAACACAGTTACAAGGCCTAATCAGCAGGGCCGTACATGCAGAACTGCATACCCTCAACTTTCCTAGCAATACGTCACTGGGCGACTTTGTGTACCAAAAAAAATGTAATAGAAGTAAGAGCATGAGGTAAAACACACAGTGAGCGTGCTGTATGCACCGCCCAGGATGTTTCCAGCCTTACATAAAAAGCTGTTACATAAACGCCAAATGAAAGCTTGTCAATGTGTTCGGATAAGAAAATGTTTAGCTGTGCCGATGTGTTAAGTAAATTTCTAAGAAGGGCTGTACATACATGTGAGTTAGGAAGAACTAGCTTCAAAATTTTAGCGTTCGATAACGCTCGCATACTTATAAAGTTTACAAGGAGATAGCTTAAAGGAATGAGTTTTAGTATATACCTGTTTTGATAGCAGGAGGATTACTGAAATGATCCAATGTATATATACAAGGATGAATCCCAGCTCTTATATTCTTGAAGTGATTAGTATCGCTATGTAATTCAATTCAATTTTGTCTCAAAATTTAGCAGACAATGTATGCTGTAAAAGACAGTAATAGAACAAAGATAAGATATAGTGTCCTTGTTGTTAAACAAAGCATTACTTTGTATCTTAAAACTTGTATGATATAGTAACTGAGTTGGGAGAATAATCACCATGAAATGAAAGAGATTAGTAAAGTAAGAAATAAAGTAGTGAGGAATAAAACGAAGCTAGATATTGTGTTACAAACTACAATATAGGATAGGGCATGTATGCCAAAAAGTTAATGTAGAATAGAGAGAAATGTATTAATGAAGCAGAGAGGTAACGATCAAGTATCAGATGAATGGTCTATTAGACGTAGCGCATTAAGAAAGTAGAGATTGAAAAACTTGTCAATCAGTAGTGTTGGAAGTGCTAGGAATGAATATGTAATCTCAAGTAGTAAAAAAGTAGTATCAGGCAGTGGCCTAATATATAAGTGAGTAAAGCAGAAAGTGGAGAGAGTTAACGTATCGGTAAAACTACTGTACCAAACAGTGGCTTATTGTAACTGATGTGTTCAGTGCTTATGGGTAGTAACTTTACCAAGTGCTGATTAATTATCTGAGAGTAACCTGTACAGTGTTTGATATTGTGTGTTTTTACAAGTGAATATGTCTCTCTTCTATCCCTATAAATCTTAAACTTGTAAAGGAATGATGTTGAAAAAAAAAAAATCTAAAATTAAGTTAGCTAAAATGTAAAGATCTCACTTTACACAGTCTAACATGTAAATTTGTTTTACCGCGCGACAGCGCTGGCATAAGGAAATGTCACGTAAAATCATTACCAATAGGTGCCATGGAAAACATCCCTTTTTATTGCCCTTGCAAGTGGGACTTTTACTAGGAACACTTTTTATCTTGAGGCCAGAGGTAAAAATTAAATTTGTTTCATTAACCACGCAATCATTATATAAACCACACAGCTTTCTTTATACATGTGAGCTGACCCTCGAACTAGGAAGGCTAGGGTTCGTAAACAGATGTAACCTGCTCCCATATCCACTGCCTCGTTCTTTCCTCACCGCTGGGAAGCAAAGAAGGAGCTGCCCAGTGAGACGAGATGACGCGCCGCCATACCAGGCATGCAGTGGAGAGGGAGAGTCAGAAGAGGAAGAGTCAGAAGGGGAAGAGGGAGAATGCCATAACCCGCAGACAGAACAGATCTTACATGCGACCTGATAAGCGGTACCCACTACACAACTGGCCATGCAAGCAAAGAAGAGGCGTGAGTCCAGAGCAGCAACACAGAATAAAATACGAAGAATGACTGAGGGTATGTTCCCCTTACCAGAAACAGAAGGTTTCCATGCTTGAAGATGGGTCTACGTTGCTCAGGGGGTAGGCAACTGACACGTGCCACACTCCTGCGCATTACACATGCACCCTCTACTTTTTGACTTTGCCCCATCATCACACTTTGATATTAAATTGGGACAAGTTACACATCGGCAGGCAATAAATCTTGTCCCTACAGGGCTGGTCCAACATTATGGACAACTGCAGACATGTAGATCATTTATTGAAATTGTACTGCCAACTCATAAGCTGACATGCGGTTGCCACCCTCAAGGAATGAATTGTGTTACTCACCGAGTCATCGACACCGCCGAATGGAAGAAGCTAGTTGACAAGGATGCTCTAGGATAGCAGCACCCTGTGGCCGATGTCATCACTGCTGCTCGAGCCTCGTGGAGAGACGGTAAATATGTCATCAGCCTCCAGACAGGGAGATAAGAAATTTTGGCACGGTCCACTACCCTAAATTTAACAACCACTGCGAAACGAGGCTAACAACTCCTGCACCCCTGGGGCAGCCATCAAACTGAATTGTTTTGTATATAAGGAGAAGTGAAACAGCTCTCGCCAGTCGGCAGCAGACCACCGACCTGAGAAAGGTCGGAGGGCACTCTCCAGTCTGAGAAGACTCTCCAGTCTGCAAAGACTCTCCAAGTCGGTGAAGACTCTTACAAGTCTACACAAGGCTCTCCAACCACTACCAGCTCCAAGAAGTTCTCCAACTCCAACTGCCACAGCACACTGAGAAAACCCGACGCTATCAAAACATCAACTCCAGGTATCTCAATATCCCTACACCATTTCCTCGTTACCCTGAGTCAAACTTTTGTACTCCATGGTAGCAGGTAGTAAACGTCATCACTTCTGAACTTCTACCCCTCACCCCACAAGTTAAACTTGCAAATTAGAAATTTTAAAATTCTTTTCATTTTATAAATTTGTATTCACAGGTTCGCCTCGCCTTCACCTGCAGTCATGTAATAAATATTTCTACTTTTCTCGATTTACTATTGTGTACAGAGTTAAGCATCCCTCTATTTTTCAAAGTTTTTTTAATAAATACATTTGTGAATAAGTTGACTCCAAGTTATTTAATTAGTACCGTATTTTGGCATGTATAGACTGCACCAAAAGTTTTTGATGAAAAATTAGGGATGATTAATATTTCAAGTATAGGCCACACTGAATTTCTGTATTCCTGTAAATATTGTTAAGTCACAATTCTATACAAACATAATAAATGCAGACTTAATTTCTCCCCCACAA
The DNA here is from genome assembly GCA_029891345.1 of Dryococelus australis. Classification (NCBI taxonomy): domain Eukaryota; kingdom Metazoa; phylum Arthropoda; class Insecta; order Phasmatodea; family Phasmatidae; genus Dryococelus; species Dryococelus australis. The sequence goes on along the minus strand of CM056994.1, from coordinate 65,234,402 downwards.
AACATTTGAGACAGAAAATTTGTATTAGATTGCAATGTTTACAAATATGCATTGCACAATTACTATTCCACAGATGTTAATGTGATTTAGAAAGTAAAACCACTACAGCGTGTTACACAAAATGGTGTCTTATCAGTATGTACTTGTAGCATGGCGGCATGCGTGCGAACTACGTAAGATATCTTTCTCTTGCACAGCAGAGAAATTATTTTCTTATGTATGGCATCTATTGCCGTGTTCCAACATGTTTACATTTTACATGTGCGGGATGAAGGTTATTTTGTCTATTAACGTGAGTGAACAAATAATTGCATGAGTGGAAAGTGTTTATCTCTGTCTCTCTCTTTCTTTCTCCCTCCCTCCCCCTACCGCCCTCCTACTCCCCTTCTCTTCCTTCCTTCCTTCCTTCGAAACTAAGTTAAAACTAATTGTCGGGTGGCTTGTGCGCTCTTCCATGGGGATATACAGCTGAGAGTTGGTGTAGGTTGTTTACTTAGGGGGTGGCGAGATGCAAGGATAGCAGCTGTCCTCCGGGTGTTCTTTGTACTCCCTCGTCGGTGAGCAAACGTCATGGACAGGAAAGGTGCTACTGTTGATTCTGTACAGTGTGACAGGCAACCAACCCCTAGCTATTGTGTACTAAGGAAGTACCTGGGTCAAGCCTCATTAGGCCTGGCACCCCCTTGTGTATTTTTCTAGTGGTTGGGTCTCTACCATACGTGCCCACCAGGTACCTTTATGTGGCTGGTCCGTGGTATGGTGGCTGTCGACTTTGTTGTGTGTGATATACTTGCAGTCCTGGTTAGGGACTGCCCGCAGTCCTATTCTATATTGGAAACTGTTTCCAATTCGCAGTCCCCTTCCTCTCCCTTTGAGGGTGATGCTTACCAGGATCAGGAAAGGTCCCTTTTTGCTACAGATCAAGGAAAGACAGAAGTTAGCTAGATTACGTGTTTTATTCCCATGAGAATAGAATACAGGTACCCATACCACCTCCTACCTCTACACACACTAGGTGTCCAAAGGACTCTGTAAAAGAGAAAGTCGTATGAAGGGGCCTGTCGGCTTGAGGAGCCTGGCTTGAAGAGCGGATGAGAGCTGACAATTAAGTAGTCATGAAAACAATTGAACCCTGATTGTGGTTAGTAGTTCTGAAGGGACTCAGGGCACCATGTGGTGTACGTATCGGGTGTGTTGACTCTTGACGGCAAGTGTCAGGTGTAGTGACTGCTTTTTGGCAGCACTGATAGAGAAGGCGTCGTTGGCTGAAGAACTGGTAGAAGACTTGTAAGGTGTTGAAGAGTTGTTATGGTTACTGTGGCTGTCTAGTTGAGAGCCTTAGCATGACTGGTGCTAAGGCTAGCTATGCGAACAACTGGTGTTTCTGCCAGGTGCACAGCGTTATATTTCTCTAGCCTGAGGGTTTCTTCATCCCTCGTTCACTTCTGTAACCTTCGGTCGCCACCCCTTCAGGTTCGGGCTGGGTAGCACCGCAGCTGCCATGTTTTAGCTGTGTGGCAGCAGGGATGTTTGGTGTGGTTGCAGGTGGTATCTGCCGCTTGCTTAGGGACAAACTCTTGCATGCCCGTGGCTACTTCTTTGCGGGTTTACAAGCGATGGGGGCGATGATGTGACTTCGTACCATTACATGTGTTCTGGTCTTGGAGGTGGCCAGTCAGGGTTTGACTCCTTTGGGGCATGTAACGCACATGTGATGATGTGGAGTCAATAATAATAATGTGTAGGAAGCATCCTACGTCAACATCTCTATGTGCTCTCAGGTGATTGAGTGCATGGTGAGACGTTCAAAATTCGGCTTGCATTTGGTGTCGTTATTTTTTTTCAGAAATTTTGAATGCTTGAGGTTGGCTTGTATTTGGTGTCAGCTTACAATCAATTACAGTAAGCTTCGGATCTACCGAGCACCTTATTCAGGTTACAATTTAACCGTGGAGCCATAGTTGCAAAGTCAAATATTGAATAGCTGCCAAGAGTCACGTGCCCCTGCTATTAATAACCCATGCACATACTGTTAATTACCATACTGCAGTTGAGTGTTGCGGTATTGATTAATTTTAATATTAAAAGTGTTCAGGTACTATATTTACACACATTTTTAACAGTGAATATGTGTGAAACTTGGAAGTATTAGCAAATTGGGAAAATTGTCAGACAGCACATTTTCATTGACAATAATAAAATATTTCGTAATTAAAACTGGCATCTGCTTATAAGAAAGGAAGATCATGTAGTTTACAGAAGTTCATACACACAGAGGCCGTTTATTAATTATCAGTGGCACCGAGTGCGACTGGATGATAAAATATCACATTAACATATATATTATTTGCCAAAAAAATTATTCCATCGCAAACAATGCATGGTTTTCTATACTATTATTATAAAGAGGTAAAGTTTGTTTGTTTGTTAGAGGTAATCTCTGGAACTACTATGCAATCCGATTCTTATAATAATTTCACTGTTAGAAAGCTACTTTCTTCCGGATGGACATAGGCTGCTTAATTAAAAAAAAAAATTACTTTAGAAATTTCAAAATTTGTGAAAAAAATGAGCTATTTTGCTGCTTCTTAAGCATTCTCTACCAAAATTGCTGGGCCGATTGTTATAATTCTTTAATAGTTAGCAAGCTACATTCTTACTCAAATGTTATTTTTGTGAGCCTTCATGATTCCAATGAATTGACTTGTAAGATCTTCATGTTTATCAGGTCAAATTTGACTTACTTTGATTGACCTGGCTAAATTATACCCTAGATAGATATATACAGTACGTGATCAAAAGTATCCATCATACGGACATCCACCTGAAAATGAAGTACAATTTTGGGCTGCCCACCATTGGGAACACTGGCAGTCAATACAATGTTTGCCCACACTTAGCATTGATGACAGCCTGCACTCTCGCAGGCATACTTTCAATTAGGTGACAGAAGGTTTCTTGGGGAATGGCAGCTCATTTCTCCAGGAGCGCTGAAATGAGAAGAGGTATCTATGTGGGTCGGTGTGGTCTAGCATGAAGTGGGCATTCCAAAACATCCAAGAGATTGTATGTCTAGATTCAAAACATGACTCTGTGCAGGCCAATCCATTAATAGGACGTTATTATAAAACCACTCCCTCACATGCTCTGCAGTATGGATGGGTGCTTGGTCATGTTGAAAGAGATAGTGGTCATCCCTGAACTCATCTTCGACAGTAGGCATCATGAAAGCGGTTAAAATATAAATGTAAACTTGTGCATTGACAGTGCCATGTAGATCAAAGAGGAGGTTGAGCCCCTCTAGAGGAAACAACCACACTGTAACCCCACCACCCCTGAATTTCACAGTCGGCATTATACAAGCCGTAGATGTTGTTCACCAGGCTTTTGCCACACCCACACCCTACCATCGTATTGCCACATTGTATACAATGATTCATCACTGCACAGAATGGTTTACCACTGTTCTATTGTCCAGTTTCAATGTTCCTTACACCATGCAAGGGGATGTTTGGTATTTGCCTGTGTGATGTGTGACTGATGTGCAGTTGCTTGGCCATGGAAACCCAAGTTTCTGCACATTGTGCCAAACAGTCATGGTGCTTGGGGTAGATCCTGATGCAGGTTGGAATTCCTGTGTGATGGTGGCAATGAACGATTAACGATTACGTTGTGCAATTCTCTTCAACACTTGATAGTCTGTGGTGGTCAGCAGGGGAGGTCGGCCTGCATACTTTTGGGTTGCACATGTCCCTTCACATTTCCACTCCACTATATCATCAGAAATAGTGGACCTAGGGATATTAAGGAGGGTGAAAATCTTGTGCACAGACTTCTTACACAAATAGCACCTGATCACCTGTCCACGTTAAAAGTCTGTGAGTTCATCAGACCATCCCATTCTGCTGTCTTGCACTGTCTGCTGTCTCGTACTGTCTGCTGTCTCATGCTGTCTGCTGACTACTATGATCGCTGACCATGTGTTCCGTGTGGTAGATGGCAGTACTGTGTCACTCTGTATGTTGAACACATGTTTCAAGGGATGTCCTGTTACATTTGATCACATGGTGTAGGTCCTCTGCTTGGTGCCAAAAAATACCTTAACAGAGTTCACCATGCAACTTTTAGTGAGTGCAAACTCAATTTTCACTGACATCTTGCAGGAAAAACAGAGGATTTATTATTTTCAATGTTAACTTATTATCATAGGCCCAATACGTGGTACTTTGTAGGCTTTATACATACGAGACATAAAGTGGTAAAACATAGAAAGTCTTACTGCAGTTATAATTAGTGTGGTTCCCTTTGCTGTCGTTGTGAACGAATAGTGCGCTATTGAACCAAGCAGCCTTGTCAAGGTAACACATGAGAGGAAAGCAGCTGGTGTTCCATCCTCTGACAGCAGAGCTGCACTGCACCCTCTCAATTGATACTGCTGTCCTGGTGCCTTTACTTATTTGGTTTTGGGGCAGCATAAAGCAATAAATACTACATGCCAGAAGCTCCTCAGGGGGTAGAGGATGGAAGGTCAGTAAGCATTATTTGTCTTGGTCACTCTTGGTCATGTGTGCCACTCTTGCCTTCTCATTTTGCTTTCACTGTTACTTCCTAACTCCCTTTCTTTTTTGGCTGTCATTACAAGCGGCTTGAAGCTGTTTTTACACTAGTACATCCTTGTACTTGTAATGAGTGACACAGCAGTTGGGCTCAGTGCTTATGCATTATTCAGTGACAACAGCTTATCTAACATGTTTGTTGAGGAGTTCAGTTTATTCAAAAAACATGTATCTATTGAAACTAATTAATATTTTAATATCACATTATTTGATTTTCCTGCAAGAAACCATTTAAAATGAACTTGTGCTTGGCAAAACTTAACATCAACCAAGTCTTGGTAAATAGCAACCGTCTCATTGGTTATCAGGTGAGTGGTTGACAGCCAAATAATAGTACATGGCCAGCTGAAAATCACTATCTTTGATCAGTAAAATTGAGGACCATTAGTGGCCTGAAAAGTTGTGTGCAGTTACAGAGTGTGTGTCATTACTATTTGTTTGATTATTCAGATTTATGAATGCTAATACAGTACATTATTTAGCTGGTTGACATAAGCAATATCTCTACTCCCCATAAAAACCTGTATCCTTCTATGTACTGCAGTTTTCTCAACTGCTGTGTTTTTAACAAACGTAACGTAATCCCTGTGGTTGGCAAGGGATTACTGTATAAAATTTTGTTTGTAATACCCCACAGTTTTCACCTCAGCTAATAACCCTCACATACAAATATATCTGTACCTGGATATGAACTTGTAATTAATATATTTGCTTACAGTTGTATCAAAGAAAGGTAGTCTTTATTACCTCCTTTCAGTAGTTCAGTCCAGTGGTTTTATTTTCTGCAGTCTCACAAAGGGCAGTCTCTTAGCTAGGTAGCCCTGGTGAGTAATGGCAGGCAAGCGTAAGTAAACATTGGCGGCTTGTTGAAAGGGACAGACAGTCAAATGCTAGCGGGGTGGTGTCTATTCTTAGATATTTCTGCCTCCGAGTTGTGCGTTAGTGGTGAAGAGAATTGCAACAGTTATCGACCACAATTAATGCTACATGCTTATTTTCTGCCTATTGCATTCAAATTTTAATTTTTTTTTTAACCAAATTTTTATGGGTCCCCAAAAAATGGTTAGTGTTTTGCTAGTCATTATTCCCAGAGTCATAGTGTAGTGAGTTGATTATAATATGCATTTTCCCAAGCATAATTTTCGTTATTATTTTTCTGGAAATTCTCACAACTGGCAAGTAGATTTATCAAGTAGGGAAGACTAAAGTGTGTGTTTATCAAATTTTGTGTGACATTGTTTAGTTTATGTTGTAAACTAGTGACAGGATGGCATGATAAAAACAATAATTCACATACAGTTGTAAAACATATTAAAAAATACTAAATAAATTTGAATTCTATATCTTACTGTAATATCATATTTCTGATTTAATTTTAATTTTGAGCTTTCAAGCTGAATTATTTTAAATTTACTGCACTTGAAGTAATCATTAATTTTAATCAAACCTGTGTTATTAGTGTTTTTTATTCCCATTTTTGATATAACTGAATAAGATTATTCACTGAAGAATCCTGGAGTTGTAGGTGATGTTAAAATTTACTCTGTTTGCAGGGCAATTTGCGATGATGTTTTCCAGTCAGTACCTGAGAAGGAGCGTATATACAAGTTCTCATCCCCAAAAATTCAGCGCTTGGTCGAAATACTTGTGCAGTTTAAGCCAGAGAAGCAAGAGCAAGTTGAGTGTGTGGCAGACAAAAGGACAGACAGTGAACTTGAGAATGTCCCTGGTGGTAGAACTGAATGTGAGATAGCAAGTGAGGAGAACTTAGATAGTGATTCAAAAGGAGACTCATCGTTAAATAGGCTAGGTCAGAAGGTAGACGAGGATGTAAGTCAAGTAAAAATAATAAGAAAATCTACCTTTGAAATTGAAAAATTTACAGGAAGCAATGGCATTGGGGAAATATCTCTTTGTAAAATTGCAAATGGTGATTATAGAGACTGCATTTCAGTTAATGGTGTTTCCAAGCAGAATGTGTGCAATGTGATTCTGCAGCATGATGATACTATTTGCAGTTTTTGTAAACATTGTAAACATGAGTTAAATGGTATTGCAATATTGTCACCATACTCGCACTCATCTGTGAATGGTTTTGTTGATAGGCCACCAATTTCAAGTTCTGTTTATGAAGTGTCTGTTGGGAATCTGAATGGTAGTTGTAATGGTATCATGACAGCTAAGTGTGTTTCTCATTTGAGTTGTCCGAATGATGAGACTGATGATGTTAATGATAGCAATCTCATAATAAGAACTGTAGGCAGTATCAGGCTCAGTTTGTCAACAGCACAGAACGCCATCACTTCAGAAACCACACCCACTTCAATTCCAACCCCTACAGACACCTCTAGTGTTGAAGTGCAATCTCAATGCTCTGTCAAGAAGGATGTTCCTAGTGATGCAGATCAGAAGAATTCTGATAACTCCCCGTTGAGGCGCCGCAACTTGAGGGGCTCAAGATATCCCAGAAAAGGTTTCACTAAGGATGACAGCAACAATCAGAACAGGCCACAGCGAAACCCTGCTCTTGATGATCCTGATGCTCTATGTAGCATTGTATTCGTTGAGAGAGGATTCACTGCAAAAATTCTTTATCACATGTTCGTGGTAAGAAGTTTTTCCAATTTTTAAAACTGTAGTTCTTATGGAAATTAATGGATAGTTATTAACATTAGTGTAAGAATGGTTGTGTGTTGTGCCCCACCATCTGTAATTTATTAGGTTTTCAGTCTTTATTTTTGTGTACACACCATTAAGCACACTGGATTAAGCTTTCCTAATTTGCTAAACTTCAACTGTAATTCATAATTCTTGAAGAAATGTAAATTTATATTATTAGGGTTTTATCCATTTCATATAAGTGGGGTAAAATCTGACAACGTGACACCAACCTACATACTATGTAAACAGTAAATGCTCTTGTTTGTAAAGTATTTTATCAGCTGATGAATTGGTGCGGGACGCATGTTGTTATGTTGGTGATTTTGATGTTGGCTTTAGAAGAAAACAGTACTCAGAACTGAAAGTTGTTATTTAAAATTTTAATTATATTTACAATATTTACATTTTAAATTGTGTTTTTACAGCAATGTTAAATTTTTTTTGGCATTTAGTGAATTGACTTTAAAAACATGTTTAGCAGTTATGACAGAGCATTTTGACACGTACGAAAAGTACATGTTTCCAGCCAACGGCGAGCGATGTTTCTAGTTTCCAATTTCCAGCACGGTGAATGCCGTTGTGCATGTGATTTTTTTCTCATTGTGTTTATAAATGTACCTTGTTTGTGTTGCTGAAATATTTTATCAGTAGTTAATTATTATTTTTATTTGCTTTCTTTAAGCATAGTTGGTTGTAGGTATCATTGTAGTTTCTCTTGAGTGAAATGTAATATTAATCGGTACGTGTTTACCGCTTCATAGTACTGCTCATTCCGCCATTTTCCTTAACCGCTGTCAGCAATGAAGTGGCATGAACACAAAGCTAGTAAAATTAAGAGGCGATGCTCAATACTATTTTTGTGGGCTCTTATTTACCTCTATGATTGGGCTATTAAGTAGAATTTAGTGGCAACATTACAACTCTTAAAACATAATCACAGTATTTCAGTTTTCAGGCAGACATTTTGGTTACTGCTAATAACAATTTGGCAGAAATTTTATAATTAAGTGCTGTATTTACAAAAGGTAACATGAAACTTAATATGTTTAACAATTAATGGTAGACAATACATAGGTTGGTTACTCTTTTAACTACACAATTGTTTATTAAAATACTAATTATACATATTTATGTGTCTTAAAAAGGTATTGTCACCGACATTAATAACTTCTTTACCATTTAACATCAATAACTCCTGTGCCATTTATTCTTGGACAATCAGCATTTGAAAATTGATTAAAGTTCAATTTCTGCAATTGATTGCAAACATTAACAACTCTTTCTCTAACAATGATCATACATAATAATGGAAACAAAACAACTAAATTCTCACTCAGGTGCTGACATTGCATGCCTACATCAAAATAATATCTTTTATGAATGATTATGAGAATAATTAAACGTAATTTACATGTGACTTAAGTGTATTTAAAAATGAAATTGTATTGTTTATAAAATACATAATAGCAACCCGCCCTGGCTTTGCTTGGATGTGATTTACAAATATGGCATTGTTTAGATTTATGGCAATTATACACATTAAATGCGTAAGGTAACTATCATAGGATTAATACTGTGTTCAAAAAGTCTTCGTAAGTGAACCCCTATTTTTAATCAAATTTTAAAAGACAAAAATGGTTACTGTGGGTTATCCTTAAGAGATAAACATATACTGTCATGGACTTTGTTTAGACCTTTTCGTGATCTACAATTCTTATGGTTTAGTCAGCGTAAGCCATGTAAGTGCCTAAAAACTGGCTTTTTCTGACTTGATAAGAAAACGTTGACATTTCTCTACTATGCTTACATTAAATATTAATGTATTATGTACCCAAACTTTCCGTAAGAAATTCTCTAAATGATGGGGGAAAACTGCATCAAAATTCATCAAGTAGTTTAGAAGCCTTAGCAGAATACACAGCCACACGCAGCTGGGGACTTTGTTTTATACTATGTATAGCTACACGTTTCTTTATTAATGAGCATTATTTTCATCAGTTGGCGAATTCATTGTACCCCATAATTTAGTGACCCACAAAATCCGTATAGAGCTTTGATCCCCTGGGCACAAATATAATTTATGTTTCTAAGGTTAAGTTTGTTGGTTTCAAGAAATATGCGCAGTGTTGATTTGACAGAATAATTCTGCAGATAACTGATTTGATGCTAGTCATGATCAAATGTAATTTTAGTGAAGTAAACTTGCAAGGATTTCCATAGAAAAACACTTGTTCAAAGGTTGCGAATTTTATAAACAGTAAGATTGCATGTTTTGTAAATAATGTAGTTGTAAATATAATTATTGAAATGCATGTGGCGTGGAAAATCTGCACTTTCAAAATTTTTGTAATGTGTATATAACATTTTTTTTTGCCTATATCTTAAATTCGAGAGTAAGGTTAACTTCGGTCAAAGTGTGTGTGTGTGTGTGCGTGCATGCGTGCATGCGTGCGTGCATGCGTGTGTGTGTGTGTATATATATATATATATATATATATATTTATTTATTTATTTATTTATTTATTTATTGCTGCATCTGTACGAATACCAACAACGATGTATGTATCTCATTTTATTTTTTTCATTGAAGTTAAAACTTTCAAAGTTATAATAATTTGAATGTTATTTCCATACGAACAAAAATTTTCACTGCTCCCTTAAAACAATATGCAACTTGAAATGCCACACACTCATACGAACATCGAAATAATGCCGTCTCAGGAAAGATGTTCCCGCATTACATATTTCATCCTAGAGAAAGCACACTACAGAAGCACGACTTCGTCCCATCTGAATATGGCAAGCCACATTGACAAGTCTCCTGACAGCACTGGAGGCAAGACACGAGGAACTCTAAGAAGTAGACTGTGCCTCAACACACCTCCAACCCCGTGCTCCTAGCTGGTACTGCCCACCAGAATCAACAGAAAACTGTCAACGCCATCACCCTCCCCGAACCAAAGTTATTTTACTTCACCGCGCTCGCCAATTGAAGAGCACGCCAGTTTGAATTTGGCGCCGCAGGAGGAAGCGGGCCAATCAACGAAGGGTCATGCCCTACTCGAGCGCCCTGAGTTGGAGATCTTCACACCAGGTGCTGAGAGAACAGGCAAGATAAGCATCCATGGTCCATGCATGTGAAATCATAAATTCCATCCCCTAAGAGGAGGGACCAATCCCTCCGCACACCTCGAAGCACCTAAGATCACTGGAGATCACTATAAAAGGCGAACCTAACCAAGCATGAGCAGTTGCTCTAGGTGGCTCGCTGGAGTCACTCATCCACTACTAAAGGCTGTGAAGGCCGGAGTTGGAATTCGTAATGGTGATAGTCTTGCTACCCCCTCCTTCTTGCTACCCCCTCCTTGGCTGTGAAGGCTGAGGGCATCCTGACTAAGGGATGGATGTCCTACACCCGTCCCGCAACCACGACGTCATCTCTCCAGAAGTCAACTTCCTCAGAAGAATGCCACTTCTGCAGCACCACCAGCCATCTCCACAACGAGCACCTCCTACGTCAACCTGATCCATCCTAAACCCACACCTTCCAGGTAATCACATCAACTTAGGCCAATTTAAAGCCCTAGCCAGGCCACTCTACCAGTTGAGTAGAGAACCCCCCTTGTGCTAGATAACAAGGTCCCTTCTGGAAAACCGCTACGAAGTTCAGTTAGGATTCCTGGGCCAGATTAAATTAAATTAAATTAAATTATTTACCAACCTACTTAAACATAACTTAAATGTAACAGGTAGCCTTCACCTTACTTCAATTATTTAATCATACTAATTAATTTCTGCAGTTAATTGTATCAAAGATATTATATTTCTAGAAGTGAAGCATCCCACAGTAACATACATTACCGTATTAATTATTATTTCACTTTATTGTACTACATTATGTTGATGTGTTAAAGCTCCCAAAAAATTTATTTTACAGAGATTTACTAATCATAGCATTAATAAACCTTGGGTCTCTTGTAAGGGTATTGTATTGGCTAATCTTAAGGGGAGCCCTTTACTAGGAACTCAATACACCTTGGTACTGCGGCTGCTCACGTGATCTGCTGTATAACCCTTCAGGCTAATGAACGGCCAGGAGAGGTTAAGTGGCAAGACAGGTCGGGTGTAAAGTCTATTCCCAACTGGAAGAGACTTTTGAAAACAAACCTTTAAAAAAGTAACCTAGGCGTAATATGTCAACCTGTTTTTTCAATAACCTGTATTCCACAAATAATTGACGCATGCCAGGTTAAGGTCTGCTTGGCACAATTACTTAGGATTTGTACGCTAGACAAGTAGCATGGTTTTATACAGATTTATCAGTGGCTGGCGAGAGGTGTTAGGTACTTACTCAGATTACCTCTGTGATGCTGATGAAGTTGAGATTTAGATACTTGGTCTCGGGTGCTGGGTTGCCCCACGCCATATTGACGATTCCAGGCAGCAGATTCCCGGCTCCAGAACCTGGGATTGGCCATGTCGTACCCAGCCTTGGTCCTTTAAACCACAGTCATCTGGGAACTGGGTGGTACTGTTGGCTGGTGCGAATATGCGGCGGAAAATATACAAATACCATGGGAGCAGTAGTTACTGCTTGGCGCCTGAGTGCGGCGGCGTGGTCCCATTCTGCCTGCCTTTCCTGCGTAGGAGGGGGAAGCGCAAACTACTGTTTGGCAGCAAGAAATGCTAGGTTTTGCTCCCTATGTCTTTGGCCATGCCTTACCTTGAAAGGCATAGAGTGTTGCTGCTTAAACAACACACATAGTGCACCTTGACGAGAAACAATTTAACAGTGTCAGTCCAGTAGCTGCTTGCTGGCACGAGCTCGATAAAAGTCTCCACTAATCCTCCACACTTGGCGTGCTGATCAGAGACGTGGGGACGTTTGGACCACCAATGCTTCTACTGGATGTGTTTCAGGCAAGGTTGAATGACAAAACTCAAGCTATGGTCACTTCAGCACTATCAGTGCTCGAAGCAAGGGAATAACCTGGGCTTGCTGCCCCTCCTTGGATGAAGGTATTCCTAATGGTTGTAGCTCCTCTGTTCCTCCCCTCCAGCACTATCAGTGCTCAGGTGGTTGGGAAGAAACAGGTGGCTGTCTAATGGGTGTGTTAATTCGGTTTAGGAAAATACTCGGTTTCTGTCTACAGTGCACGGCGTGAATCGTTCCTAGCGGGCAAAATAGCAGAATACTCTGTAAATGAAAAAGTGCAAGGATATAGAATAAAATTATGTTAATTGAAAAATCAATAAACACGTGACTTATGCTACCTCCTACCAAACAGTGGAGTGCTGAAGGTTACCTACGTTAGCCAGGTGTAGGCGGCCTGGTTGTAGGTAAAAAAGGGAAAGATTGTTCTAGACGTGAAAAATACTTTACTACTAAAATGTACTAAAGAAAGCGGGTGTCTAGAAGAGACAAAGTGAGGTTAACTTGTGTTAGCGTGTTCGCTATTTATTGGATGACTGGTCGTCGTTGTTGGAATTAGCCATTGGAGGCTTGGAAGATCTCTGGAGGTCCCAGCACTGAACAGTGCTCGGGATTTTGTGAGAGAAGAAACAAGAATGACTTCTGAAACCCGCTTCGCATGGACTTATATAGTGCAAAGTCTAGGCTGCCACAGCAGGGTGCGGAGAAGGCGCGTGACTTTCTGCCATGGAGTCTGGCGTGGGATGTGGGAACCTTCTTGTCAGCATTCTTTGGTTTGAGTATCTTTGGTGGCACTCGGCCGCGTCCAAAGTGGCTGAAGCTTGTCCGCACTTGGCGCGGGGGGTAGGGAGGACATGGCGTACTCGCTGGTTGCGTAACATTGTGGCCACATGCTCGGCTGCCCGGAGATTTAAGCAGCCATAAATTTATGTGCAAAGGGGTGTGTGCACAACTTTCACGTGGGTGGTTGAAGTAGACAACTCTTACGTAGGTTGGAGTAAGGGTATACTTCATGTAAAGAGCAATGAATTGTAATCATAGTTGATTAGTAGTATAAGTGGCACACGTCAATATATAACATTGTGATTAACTTTAGAGTAGTGTATTATTGAATAAATTAAACTTTACCTTAGTATCTTCTATAACTTCTAATATTTATTTCGTATTAAATATTAATTAACAACAGCAAGAGCAGCTATGTGTTGGCAACAGCTAGTAAGAAATAGTTCACAGATAAATATTGTTTTAACCTAGTTTTTTAGTATGCTATTTGTAAATTAAACATTGCATATTGAAATATTTAAATATCCTTGATGGAAACATATTTCATTATTACAGTTTAAAATAACAGCATAAAATATTATGCGTAGGCCCTAGTGACATAGTGTTTGTTTTATCGATTGAGGAAGCAACTGTTGGCTGGGCGAGGCTTGTCGCCGTCACTCACTTCCTCTCTCCCCCCTCGAGAAGTTTCACATCGTTAAGTAGCAGAAAAAAAAATGCTTAAAATGTTATCATATTCCATACTTATTAAAGCATAATATAAACTTTTGAATTTGTAGTTTTCAACTGAAAAGAGATTTTAATGTTTGAATACTTATTTTAATATATTTAAATATGATGGCGGGACAGTTAGGCCTACCATCTGAAGTTGGCAGATGTGGCGAGCCATGACATGGGGTGTTGCTTTTTGTCGAACGAAACGTAAACTATACTTACTCCGAAAAATACTTCAAACGTTTTTAGACATTGTGTTTTTTAAACCTACCTAGGCAAGTTACGATGTTGTGATAAATCTGTATTTCCATGGCGGTAATAAACATACTGTATGTGTGTTTCGTTAACTGGTGCATGTGAAAGGGTGTGGTGGGGCTGCGTTGTTGTCATTACGCTGGCCCTGTGTGTGTGTAAGATTTCAAATATTTGATGTGTACTCTTTATACGTTTTAAGTGTGTACTGTTTTTCTGACGAAGTTAATTATTTACATCCACGTCTGTTTATCACAACATTGTACCTTTGCCCTAGGTGTTTGAAACACAGTCATAACGTGATTTGCGACAATCCCAACAAAATACTAAGCCCAGCCCAATAAATTTCAGTAAACCTAATAAACAGTAAGTAGCAATACATAGAAATATGAGTGGAATAAAAGTTATGGTAGGCTTATTTGTGTGCATGTTCACTGCTATCTGTTAAGTTTGTATGATAAAAAATAAGTGACACGAGTTTGCGTGCTTGAATTTAATATGTCTCTTTCGTTGGACTGGTTGTTCCTTCATTTTAATATTTATTTCAACTGAGGCAATCCTTTTAAATAAATAACCCTACATATTATCAATTACAAAAGGTTAAACACTACAGTTCCTTACTCCCCAGTTATAACAGTGTTAAACACAGTTGCAGAAAAATATTAACATGTATTACATGTAATATGCTATGACATGGAAAACAAATATGTTAACAATGTAAAATAACCGTAAGAACTATCGTCCATTCAGACATTTTTATAACGTCATAAAGCTGACCTAAATTTGTTATAAGCCTAAACTGTGAATATTTGTACGGATTGGTTTTTGGAATATGACAGAATTCTTTGAAAAGCTGTAAACAGTAAACAATGCATTTGACAGGTATAAAAGTCGAAGTCACATTTAATTGTTAATGTTTAGGTGTAGCGAAAGTATACGAACTCATCTACACACAAACACACAATGGAATGTAAACATTGATTTTGACAGATGCTAAATGTCAGTCACATTGCAATGTTTGTTTACATTTGGCAGAATGATACGAAACTGGCCTGCAAGTAGATTTTTAGCAGGGCTCTGAGAAAGTCTTCCTAATGGGGAATGGACTGTACTTGTATACCCGGACGTACACTATAGGACTGCTAACTATACCCAGCTTCACGGCATGTACACTCTTTTGTGTGGCAGAATATATTATTCTAGTATTATTGCAGTAGATTGGCCTTATGCCGAAGAACTGTAAGACCAGAACCAAAAACCGTCTTAAACGGGAACTAAACCTCCTAGAGGAAATATATAGTAATTCAATTTCTGAGCCACAAGAAAGTAATGCATTATATTTCCTTGGCAACCCTAACTCTGGGAAAAATACCATTTGAGTATTTAATTATATTGCATAGTTGCACAACCATATTGGGCATAGATCCCTCAGTACTTCCTCTGAATATATTGCTATCCCTCCATGCCCTTCCTACATCTCACCAAACAGCATGAGCATCACTCCACTGCAGCAAGAATTGGTCTTTGTTCCTTAGCCGGCCGCCCCAGCACCACCAGTGAAGCAGAGGAGAGCTTCACTGCTGGCGAGATCACAGGTAACAAGTTGGTGTGGTGTTTTCCCAGTGTGAATAACTTTGTCCCAACAATCAAACCCACACGTCCCACAATCTATGCTGGTACCTTACCCAAGAGGGAATAATCTCTCCAGGGCATGCTTTATGTGACGCTCACTCTCAATAATTTGAAGGCCACCCAAGCCTCTTGTACATGAACCGTGTACGAGCCTACACTTAAGTTCAAGTTGTTCTTCAGGGTTTCTATCCCCAAGTAACCTACACCTAATGTGTCATAAGAAAGCTCATCTTGTAGCATCCCTGTTTGTCGTGGGAAGAACCCTTTTTTCAGCTAGCGTGGGACTTGTGTGCAACTCCCAAGTGATCCTGTAGATTAATGATTTGTTACTGGTGCACATCCCCTGTGTTATACACAAGTTGGCACCCGTAGTTTTATTCCTCAGGTCACCAACCATAATTGGTACGGTGCTCTGCCAATATTTCAGGTACAAGGAGAAGCCTCCCCTTGTACCAGGTTGCTTAAAGGTTGGGATTCCTAAATTCTACGTGCTTCAAATATTCTTTGGCACCCAACGTGGGGCGTGAGTTGCATGTAGTTCCAGAGGTGGACAAAATGCGCAAATGCGCAAACCAGGTTCATGGGTGATATTTTAAGTGTGGGGAAATCTTTAGTGCTGGGCTGATGCCAATGTTGATACCTGCCGTTGTAATTTCAAGAACTAAACTGACAGACTGGCACTTGACAATGAGGGAGGTTGGTGGGAAAAGCTAGCCTGCTTAGAGATAATCATCTACAGGAAGTGAAAGGGAGAGAGTGATATGCCATTCCCACCCCACTGTGGCCGCTTGCTGTGATAGGTGTGACAGGCGCTGTAGGAGATAATCGTCTAAATCCTGTATTGTGGATCGCTGAAGAATAGTGATTCATATTTTTGGAATGGCTGGGGATCATTGTGTATTGTTGGAGATATCACGTTGTTGCACGGAAGTGTTGCAATCAGCGGAAATTTATAAGCGCTGCGCCAAGCCTCTGTGCCAGGCTGGAATCCGGATATGCTCCGGATATAAGAACACTTACGTGCAGCAGCGCCTAAACCTACGGGGCACTGCCGTGGAACCTACACCTAATGTGTCATAAGAAAGCTCATCTTGTAGCATCCCTGTTTGTCGTGGGAAGAACCCTTTTTTCAGCTAGCGTGGGACTTGTGTGCAACTCCCAAGTGATCCTGTAGATTAATGATTTGTTACTGGTGCACATCCCCTGTGTTATACACAAGTTGGCACCCGTAGTTTTATTCCTCAGGTCACCAACCATAATTGGTACGGTGCTCTGCCAATATTTCAGGTACAAGGAGAAGCCTCCCCTTGTACCGGGTTGCTTAAAAGGTTGGGATTCTTAAATACCATGTGCTTAACTGTTAAACTAAAGCTGTCCCTCCCCTCATTGTTTCCCTGGCTACCTAACGTCAGTCTTTCAGTGCCTGTCATGACAGAAAGCATAAGGATACTGTGCATCTATTGAATAGATGCTGCCTCATATGCAGTTGAGCACTGCAGATTATCTACACATGTTGCAGAATGTTAAAGATGGTAAAAATATTGATATGGCGTTCAGGTCGTGGAGTCGGGAGACATACCCCGGATTGTCAGCAAGCCAGCGTATCAACTGTATGGTGAAGTCCATCTTTGCACTGTGAAACTGAGGTACATCATTGTTGAGCTACAGACCGGAAGACAGCACATTGTAAGAGTGAGCCGTTCGCAGTTCGGCACATGTCAAATAAAAAATCCCGAAATATTTTTGAATAGCGAAAGATACCTGTACGTAGACGTGAACATGAACTTTGTAAATGGACGGTACTTGTTGGCATATCAGATGTATGCTCAATTCCAAACTGCATATTATGGACGCACCCAATCTGTAATGTTGAGCCCTGATATGTTCAAGAATTTGGCCCCGCTCATGGTATTCAATGTGAGTAAACAGGACAAGCATATTACCTCCAACGTGATCGACTGTAGGATCAAATTCACTACACATGGAAATATTTTCTGCCAACACGTACGCATTCTGCGTGATACTTTTCAACTGGCTTGTATCTTACAATTGCTGAGACAAGACTGTCAAAATACTATCGTGAGCACAGCTGACTGTTTGCACACTATAACTGTTTAGTCATCTTTGAGCATCGCAAACTTCAAGGTTCTAGAAGGTTCTGAAACATCATAGCGGAAGGGGCGTACTTCGTGGGGTGGTGTTTCCTTGCGCACTTCAATTCCTCGGTCGTTGAGATGGACATCGAGCGGTGGACGTAGAAGTAGTTTAATAAACCTGTATATTTTATTTTGTGTACAATTAAATTTTATGTAAAAAAAAATTCAGTATTTTATTTAAAAAAAATACGCCCTGCTCCATATATATATATATATATATATAATATATATATATATATATATATATATATATATATATATATATATATATATATATATATATATATATATATATATATAATTAATATGTTAACTTAAGTACTTTGCAGGAATGGCTAACGTCATTATGCATTACAGGCCTCTATCAGGTGGCATTATCGATACAACATATGTGTTGAGAATATAATCCAATATGAATGGTACTGCCAGTGCAACCTATTCTTTAAACCCACAAACAAATATAACTGTCACCTGGTCATTCTATATTAATGGGTCAAACACTTATTTTCAAAATGGTGGTCATTAAATATTTTAGTTTATTACAAAATATCAATAAAATCATGTAACAAATTTCAACTTAACTTTTTATGAATTTATTACAATCACAAAATATGTCTGCACAGAGCCTTTTTTTGTCCACCATTTTATAATTATACGCTAGCACAATGTAAAAAAATTTCATTTTTATCTCATAACTCTAGAAACAGTCAACTGATTCCGACCTAATTTTGCAGTCAAGTAGTTCTATGGCAGGCCATGTAAAACTATATGGTTTAAGTGGGTCGATAGTTTATTTCCATATAAACAATTTAGCTTTATATGCTATATCTACAAAACCATGTAACAAATTTCAACTTAACATTATATACTGACAATATGTATTACAAACATAAAATGTGTCTACACAAAGGCTCTTTCTCTGCTATTTCGTAAAATAGTGTTACTGGAATAAAACGGAAAGCTTGTGTCACATTTCGGAAACATTCAACCGATTCTTCCCAAATTTTGCATGCAGGTAGTACCATAGTAGGCCATGTAAACTTACATGTTTTGAGTGGGTCAGGCAGTTTTTAAAATTGCATTAATATAAGTAATTTAAATTACACAAGCATCGTTTTCCCACCTTTTTGTAAGACAGTGCGAGGTGATTAAATGTAGCTTTTATGCCCTATTTCAGAAACCAATTAACTGATTTCCATCTAGTTTTACTCAGGAGTAGAGCTACAGTAGGCTACGTGAAGTTACATGAGTGAAGTGACTCAAATAGTTGTATTTGAAATGACAGCCTTGTAAATATTTCGGGTTAGGAAACCCTGTCTACCAAAACATTAGACTGATTACAACTGAAGTTGATCCTCCTCGTCCTACCTCTGTATTGCAGTTGGTTTACGAGGAGTTCTGGGTTTTAGTGCAGGGTAAGATGTTTGTATTTGTAATTCTTATTGGTGTTACATATGTTTCTGCTTCCATCTCTAATGATCTGTCACCAAAGCGTTAAGGTCTACCTACCATCTATGCTTTTAAAAACTTAATCAAAATTATTTTCTTCTATGTAGTTATTAGTTATATTGGTAACTTCTTGTTATTTTTCAACTTGTTCCTTTTTTTTTTACACTATTGATCTACTTCTAAGAATCTTCATCTCATATGCCTGCAATTTTCTTTTCTTTTTTTGTCGTAATAGTGCATGATTTAAGCACTAGATTCACATTTTAGTTTGCTTTTTTTTTACTCAGCTCCATGTAAAAGTGTAAATTGCAAATCATTTTGTGGTTAACTGTTGTGTTGCTGCAAACTTAATGTGTTCAAGCTCCTAGTGACAACCATATAAATATCTTGATTTATTTACAATTAGAATGTTGTATTCAGGAACTGAGGCACGCAGACCGGCAGCTGTCGTTCCTGTCACCACAGTATACAATGGAGAAGACAATGGACCCAGTGGCTGAACCTCGGGAGGCAGAAGCTGAGCACAGACAGCAGGAAGAGGTTCTTAAGAGGTGAGTGATGTTAGCAAGATGTTGAACTTGCCTCGTGTCTCCAGTCGTAATAATTTAAAGGATAAGCAGCAGCTATTTTGCTTACATATTATTATTACACTTATATATCACTCCTTGCTTCTACTAAGTTAGCAAATAACATATGTAAGTTGGTTTATCCCTAGTGTACCCTAGGTCTACTTTACAATGCAATACAGCTTCTACATGGTCTTGTAATATTTTTTAATTTTTAGAAGACTAACTTAATAAAAGTACATGAGAACAAAATGACATGGCTACAAATTTTACACTGCTTTTCAGTATTTGAATAAAACTAACAATAAGTACATTAATACATTCACCAAAGAAATTGCTCATTTCCTATTCAGTGTAGTTGACACACACTGAAACTATGTAAAAATCTAAATTACATTTGAAACAAACAGTGGATGACCTGTAACGCAAACATCCTTAAACTGTGACAAAGCATCACATATCAGCTTAGTGTCTTTTGATTCTACAGAATCTCGTTTCCCGAATATCATTTCTACAGTGAAAGCGTAATCAAACTGAGGAAAATGACAGCTCAGTACGCACTTATTTTGTGATTTCGCAGTTTTTTTTAATTTTATTTTGTGACTTCAAAGAAAGTACTGTAATGTTCTATAACTAAAATGTAGTATAACTGAGAGTAAATTGAGAGAAAAGTGCTGCAGTTTTTCTCTTTCCGTCCAGTTCAGTGTTCAGTGCAAGGTGTGGCCTCAGTCTTGCTTCCATTCCTCACCTTACATGCTTGGCGAGAGAGGAAGTGGTTGCCTAGCAGTTAGCACTGTGTCCTTGCGTTCTATCCCTTGGTTGGCATGTGTCAGCTACTCTCAGTTACGCTCAGCTGTAGTTGTAGGCTCAATGTCGTTTCCTCTTTCGTACACACCTGGCGAGAGAGGAAGTGGTTGCTTACAAGATCTATAGACTACACAAGTCATCTCACTTTGCTACTTTGCTGTATTTGGCTAATTTGCTTGTGGCATATTCTGGTGATCCAAACATGGCTGTATTTCAAATAATGCACATATTTCAGTGATACACAATCACTATTTCAAAGTAACTGAGATTGTTGTGAAGGAACATTTACTCTATGATAATTGTGAATACTGTTGAGAATTTTATTTGATGCATCCTGCTTTCCTATTTATTTACTAAATAATTATGACTCATCAGCCTCGCGTAGTTCTACATAACCCAAGGAAGGGTCAGACACTGCAACATCTTTCACAAGTGTCCTTATATCACCAGTACTTGGAGGGCGATTCTAAACATGTGAATATAAGTTTGCGAAAGCTGTCGAGAAGCACCCCCCTTCCATTTCTTTCTGGCACTGAGACCCTACAAGCCATCACCTGCCTGGGGGCAAGCAGAGCACGCCCGAAAATGCATGAAGCTGAATGCCGGGCAGAGGGTAGCTACTCCCACCCTGGCCTCGCACTAGAGGGATGTCATGAGGTGACATCACACCTCCCACCCCAGCCTGGCGTGCACCTGTCCAGCAGACTATATTAGGGCATGCACGCTCAGGCGTTATTTCCTTCTCCATTAGCTCGCCTCAACACTTTGTGTGCTGGGACTCTCTACTTCTACCAAGTCTTCAGCAGCCACCAGTGGCTGTCACCACTAGCTACCAGAAGCTCCATTGTCATCTACCAGAGGCTTCTGCAGCCTCTACCACTAGTTACCAGAAGCTCCATTGACGTCTACCACCATCAGCATCTTCCAGATGCCCTCCTTCAGTAAAGCCTGCAGATATCATTACACCTTCTGCTGCTGTTCCTCCTGGTTCAGCAGCCGCCTCTACTTGCTGGTAGAGGCAACTACACCCACTGCCCTTAAAAGTAGTGGTCCTCTTTTTGTAAAGTCTCTTCCACATGCCCCTTGGTTAGAGTAGCTGCTACCAATTTATTTTCATAGCCGTGAAACTCATTCACCATCTTGGTTAGTCTAGGAGCAGGTTGCCTACACCTGTTTACAGTAGGTTACTTCCATATCACACTCTGCTTGGTTAGGAGGTAGCAGGCATCACTGTATTTATTATTCCTAATAAAGACATTTTGTTCCTTTCACTGAGAATTTCTATTCTAGAGGTATTTTGTACAATCACTAGAAATTTTATTTACCATACAATATCAACAGAGACCGGGTATTGTTACCAGTACGAACCGTAGAGTACGACTGGAGATTCCCGTCAGGAATCTGTACGTCAGACACACACACCATTTGACGGCCACCCGTTCTAGACACTTCAGTGTATAGAAAGGTAGAGTCCCAACCACTAGTAACACATCCAAGAGGGGCGAGACAGTCATCTCAGGTTGTACTGCTACCGGAGCACTCACGGTGCTGAAAGGAGTATTTGCCTGAGACTGAAGGCCTAACTACTGTTGTGACCTCACCCAATAGTGGTAGGAAGACGGCCCACATGGCTCACCGCTCTTGTTTTGTACTGCAATGGCAGGAAACTGATTAGAGCATCGAGCTTGCGCAGTTAACCACTATTGGCTGTACACTTAGCTAGGGATCTTTCTTGAGTTCACGTCGATTGGATGTATACTTAAGTATCAACAAGACCTTTTGGGAAAAGGTGAGCCATGCCTTTTGGGAAAAGGCTTGGCTCACAGAGGGGAGTGGGGGGAGGGGGGAGCAAAAGGTGGCCTATACCGCCACCAAGTGGGTGTGCATATCAGACCCCTCTGCACTTACCAGACAAGCCAAACGGGAGAGAGCTCAGATCGTCCGTCAACTGGAGAGGCCTTCCTCTCCAGTGTTTACTTTCTTGTATTTCCCTGTACACATTCACCTAGTCCAAGACTACCACCCACGTGCTCTGCTTGCAGGCACAGAGGTTATGTACAGGGCAGCCAACTCCTTGTTCTGGAGCTGAGAAGCAATGGAGTGGAACCGACGGTATTGTGTTGGTCAGCGCAGTACCAGCGTATGCCACCCTTCTCAAAGAGTCACAAGTTCCAGCCAGCCAGCAGCAGCTTCAGCTGCAGTGACCGAAGCAGTCCCTTTTAAGACAGGTACACCAAAGCGTACCAGTGTCCCAACCAGACGTATCGTAGTTCCAGCAGTGGTTATCTTTATACCCAGTCGCCAACTGACACCACCAGTACGAGTAGCAAGTCAAAAACCTAATTCAAAAAAATAACTTCTGTTATAATCCGAGCGTATCTGACCTAAAGCACATAAACCACATTGACCGTGTCTGTAGTTCTATAGGGCAACATGTATCAAGGGATTTTCTGGTATCTAACGTGGGGCCAGAGCATAGATTACTGTTAAAACCAGTATTAGGACCTGGTTAGAATGACCCTGAGAGTTAGGACTTAACTAGGATCCACTAACCAGACTTTGGGGAGTCATGAAACACTCTGTGGTGCCCAAACCACCACAATATCAGAAGCAGACTTTAAAGCAGCCGAATCTGCAACCGATAACATGGTGGACTTTGCCAACGGAAAAATGTAGCCATACCAACTGCGAGGGTACCGGCATATTCCACCACAATATCAGAAGCAGACATTAAACCAGCCGACTGCAACCGATAACATGGTGGACGTTGCCAACGAAAAATGTAGCCATACCAACTGTGAGGGTACCGGCATATTCCGCATTACATGCATGCATTACCACAAACCATTCCGCAATCTTTGCATAGGATGGGTGGACAAAGAAAGGAGTACCGAGGGACTCGAATATAGGTGTGAAGCCTGTCGGGCCCAACAAACCACCTTTTGTAACCAGGTTACGTGCCCAGGGTACGGCATCAACAGAATACGCTGTATGCTTTGTAGTGAGCCATACCACTATGCTTGCATAGGCTGGCATGATGAGAGGGTTACTGGGCCTGGACTAGTGTACAGGTGCAACATGTGTAGGCAAGCCTATGAAAACCATCCTCACCTGTTGGTTAATGTGATAGCGTTGTTCGGTTTCATTCAGCCGAGTAGATGCGTACGCTATCACATGTGGCCGGCCTCCGGCATTTTGTTGGTATAGTACCATCCTCACCAATCCCGTTCATCAAGACAGCCAAGAACAGCCCCGAGATATCCTGCCACGGGACGCAACCTGGAACCCCATGTCCTGGATTTAGCAGGTCGATCCCATGAGGACCCCATTGTATTCACCACAGAATGTGAGAGGGAGATCACGTGATCAAGGATCCTTAAAATGGTCAAAACTGGGCCCATTCCAAACCCACTTGGGTAATACCTTTTATATTTTGCATGATTAAATTAGGCAAAAATACTAAGAATTGTCTATTATTAAAAATGCCAGTTTATAAGTTATGCATAAATTACAAGCCTTTTTGCACCATAATTTAAAGCGCCTACAGTTATGTTATTTTTCCAGCCGGATGGGCCATGACTCTATATTAATTACAACATTACTGGTGCAAATACTTAACTTCTAGTCAGAGACCCCAGGCTGGCCATGTCTGGTCTGCCGAGGCCGATTTCCAACTATTTATACAAATTTCATACAATAACCGGTAGCGCGGTACCGCTAATTTTTTGTCCAATCAGAATCCATGGAAAGTTCCACCAGATTTTAATTTTTGAAATAAAACTGTCACTTATCGGAAATGGCGTCACGTGGCACATACTCTGTGCTTGCAAACTACCGTTCCGCGATGACAGCGCCACATGGCGACACCTGCGTGAATTACCAGAGTTACTCATTTTCAGAGTCGGCCAGTCCACGAACCAAGAAGGACGTGTGGTATGTATGCTAGCCGTGAATAGCCATATTGTGTTTTTCCTGCAGTCAACAAGAAATGTTTTTTATATGGAATCAAGATGGACATGGAAAATATGTTAGTCATATTATAAATCCAGTTAATATGTGTTGTTGTAGATACAGGAATATTTCTTCATACTCTCGTATATGTTTTTTAAAGTTCACAAACGCCACAAATGGTAACTTTTTGCAGTCTTCAATGTAGGCATCTTGGTCAAAATGGTACGTGAAGTTGGGCAAATTTTGCAGTAAATTGAGACAGGTGTCTCAATCCTCCCCCACCAAAGGAGAAGAGTCCAGAAGGTAAACCAGAAGAGAGGCCCGAATCTTCACCAAACTGTCCAGGCTTGGTGGAGGCCCAGATGTTCTCGAGGAAGACATCCACAGTTCGGACTGGCAGCCAAGATCACCAGCTCCACATGGACAAACCAAAGAAACGACGCCGGTATGCAGAAACATCATCCCTATCTCACTCCTCATTCATTAGGGATATGAAAATTTATGCATGACCTAGCACATCCAAATACCAATATTTATACCTCCACCCAATTACAAAATCCATATCTGGAAATACATTTTAAAAATAAATCTTACTATCTAAATGAGCATGAGCCACACTAGGATGATAGTGAGCATGAACACATATAATTCTAAATTGAGGTGAGTGCCCTGATGAAGATGAGCATAAAATGAGACAACGGACAACCGGGGGTCTTCAACATGAAGACCAATCTGTCCAAAATTTAACAAAATTACCAAGTTACTAAAACTCACAGGATGAAAAAGGATGATTGATATCATTACAGTACCCAATACCCTCTTAAACCTAGACATTACCAAAAGACACTGTTCCAGTGATACGTGCAGACAAATCCTTATTGAGATGTACTCAACGTCAGCTGCCTCTCGTGAGTCTTATTATAACTACCAGGATGATTCACATCCTCAATTAATACTGTAACTGGGGAAATAAACAGTTTTATTACAAACGGACCAGAAAATTTAGGGGCAAGTTTAGAACTGAACTTTGCAGCCTTATTACTGAGGTAATTAATGCGTCTCCAAAAATACCTTGTTTCCAGGTCGCAACTGAAAAGACCCAGTATTATACGTGGTCCTAGAAGCAAGTTTACTATGGTACCTTTTGAGGTTCTAAGTTGCCTCATCCCAAACCTCCTCCAAATTATTTTTATCTACAGTCTCCCAGCAGAACTCATTTAATCCTCAGGCATTAATCAAGGGGTGGAACAGACTCCTACCAAAGAAAATTTCTGCGGACACCTTTTTGGTGGCACTACTAACTACATTATTAAAGGCCAAAGAAAGTCTGTAAAGGGCAATGTCCCACTCCTCATGGGAACCTACTTGAAAACCTCTTAATGCAGCTTTTAGATTTTGGTTATAGCGCTCTACTACATTTACCTTTGGATAGTAAGGAGTAGTCTGAATCATTTTTATTCGTCATGAAAATGCTAAATTCTTCATTTCAAGTGGAGCAAAACAGGTGGCATTATCGGTTACTATATGAACTGGGGACTCAAAGATAGGAAAAAGTCTTTGACTGAGTATCTTGCGAATTTCAGCTGATTTCATAGAACGGGGGGGGGGGGGGAAAGAAAACAAATTTACTGAAACTATCTACGGCCTCTAGGATTGAAGTTAAACCGGATTTTGTGCAGGGCAAGGGACCAAAGACATCTAAATACAATCTTTCCCAAGGAAACTTGGCTACCATAGCACTATATGGACTTACTATTTTCGCATTACGGGGGTTTGGCCCTTTGACAATTTTCACATTCTTTAACCAGACATTTGACTTCCTTGACAAGCCCCGGCCAAAAAAAACATCTTCCGGATACGTGAAACTGTTTCGTCTTGTCCCAAATATCTGTCAAAATAAGATTTATGAAAATACTGAAAATTGGGCCCACGCAAAACTTTGGGTACAAAGGAAGTAAATTTTTGAGATTTAGGATCCACAAACCCGATGAGACCTTTTCGGATTTCATAGTGTCCTTTCCCTACATCAATATCAGCCTTAATGCTGATGCTCTCTGGGTCTATTTTCTAATGATACTGGAATTTTAAATATGCCTGTGGAAATTCTTGGAGTACCTGAGTTTGTTCCTTTATGGATACCACATTACCTTGACTTACAGAACTATCACTAGTATTACTACCTAAAACATCCACTATTTCCTCAGTACCAGAACATTACTGGTTTTATTTTCTGCAAGGTGCAAGGACAATGACTTCTTTAGATTTTACAACATGGTTTTGAAATTCTTTTAAAGAAAAACCCTTGGTCTCCCTTCCGGTTGCTGAATTAGGGTTATCCACGTAAAACTCCTCTGCATCAAACATGCGAGAGAGGGCATCAGCCACTCCATTGTCAGAACCCTTAATATGCTGGTTTATTAATCTGTAAAAACCTACTCTGTGCCTGATTATCTCTGAACAGCTCGAATTCTCCACTCTCAAGGTAATCGCTAAACCTTTCCATCCCAAATAGGCCGGCCAACACTTCTTTTTCATATGCTGTAAATCTTTGTTCAGGTGGTGTCAGGAGTCTGCTGACATAGGTAACAGGCAACAGATCATCACCATTCCTTTGACATAAAACAGCACCAAGTGCTTTTGAGCTTGCATTCACCTGCAATACGAAAGGTTTATCGAAAAGAGGCAGCTTTAAAACAGGAGGGGTGGCTAGTGTCTCTTTAAGCATGCAAAAAGCATGTTTTTGGTCCTCACCCCAAGAGAACTCTAGACCATTAAGTTTTAAGGTGTTTAAAGGCTCAGCAATATTTGTGAATTGTGGGATGAATTTGGAGTAAAACCCCACCATATCCAAGAAATGACTAACGCCGCACAAGTTCTTTGGCACCAGAAATTTCACTACTGGCCTTATCTTTTCTGGGTCCATCAAAAGTTGTCCATTAGATATTACAAAACCCAGGTACCGAACGTAGGTCTTGGCCCATGTACACTTATCTGGGTTTTCTGTAAGGCCTGATTCACGCAAAGCAATTAAGAAGAATCTCAAATGTTCTACACGTTCACTAAAGGTCTCACTGTATACACATACATCATCAATGTAGGTGAACAGGAACTTATATTGGCGTTTACCCAGGACCTGAAAACGAATCTGAGACATATCCTGCAGTCCACAATTTACACCCATGGGAAGCCTTTTCCATTGGAACTGCCCCCACGGGGTAACAAAAGCTAAAGCACTACAGGTCTCAGGGTGAAGGTCGCACTGAAAGAAAGCTGAATTTAAATCAATGACCTAAAAATACTTGGCCTTTCGCACATGCTGAAACACTGTCTCAATGGTTGGTAAGTGGTACTGGTCAACATAGATTTTCTGGTTCATCTTTCTGTAATCACAGATTACCCAATACTTTCCTGGTTCCTTTTTAGGAACGAGGAAAGCAGGGCTGTAATAATTACTATCAGAAAGTTCCACGATATCTTCCTGCTGTAACTCTTCAACCATTTCTCAAAAAGCCTTCAGCTGCGGAGGAGCAACTCGGTACAGCACTGAGGATACAGGTTCCTGATCTTTTAACTTTAAAATGATAGGATGCTTGTTGTAATGCCCTAATTTAAAAGTTACTATATCTGAAAATTCTCTTTGCAAAGCTATCAACTGCTCTTCCAGTTTGTTCTTTATCTTTAAATTGTACTGTCTGTAAATGAAAATAAAAACGTTTAGAAGAAATACTAACTGACTGGGTGGGACAAAATGCAA
The DNA here is from genome assembly GCA_029891345.1 of Dryococelus australis. Taxonomy (NCBI): domain Eukaryota; kingdom Metazoa; phylum Arthropoda; class Insecta; order Phasmatodea; family Phasmatidae; genus Dryococelus; species Dryococelus australis. The sequence goes on along the minus strand of CM056994.1, from coordinate 65,206,128 downwards.
AGAGCAATTCCCCCTTTGTTACATTAATGCTGGCTTGTCTCTTTCCCAAGAAATCCACTCCAAGCAATAAGTCATGACTTAACCTCGGTAATATTCGAAACTGAAATTTCCACGTAAAGATGTCAATCTTAATTTTTAGAACAGCAACACCATTAGAATTAATGACACCCCCATTAGCTAGAGAGAATCCCACTGCTACACTTTTCTACACTTTTAATAAGCCTTTTAGGTAAATTTTTGAATAAGAAATTACAAAATTCATGACTAATTAATGAACACGAGGCACCCCGAGTCCAGAAGGGTAGCTACTACAACCTGGTCATCAATGACCACTGGCACGCACAACAATCCATACCTCCACTCATACTCTAAACTATTTACCGAATGATCTGCTACGGTTGGTTTTTTTCCGTCAAGGGACATTTCGTCTTTATATGCCCGTTCTGTTTACAAAAGAAACATATTATTTCCTTAGAACGATCCTCTCTTCCTACATTTTCCCTCACATTTCCTGTTTGAGAGTACCAGATACGGGTTTTAACACTTCCTTTATTCAGATAATTTGTTGGGGTCACTGCAAACATCGACTTTTTATGATAACAGTCTTCTGCATTATGGTTATTTTTACCACAGATTGTGCACCTTTTAGATGATACTATCTTTCCTACTTCCTTTCCTACAGTCCTTGATTCATGCCCGGTATGTTCTAAGGAACAATCACTTTGAGTACGTTCAACATCAATAACTAATGGCAATAATTCTGGCATAGATGTTGGCTTGCTGGCAAAGGCGAAAAAACTACTATTCTTTGGAAGCAAATTGTGAAACATAATCTGGTTAAAATAGTCCTCAGAACAAGGATACCCTAAAACACCAACTAATCTACCATCTCTTGCACAAACTCCTGCATGGTTGGTTAGGAAATTGTTTCTTTTCTAATAATTTGAGTCTTGAGATTTGCTACAGACACCTCACTAACCACTTGGTCTATACATGACTTTGTTAACTGTGTGGCTTACCAGTTTTCCTCCCTAGCCTTACAAAAGATAGGCTGTAATACCTCAGGTACCCTAAATGAGACAGCTGCATATAACACTTGCCTAGGGCAAAAATTTAGAGCCAAGATGGAATTTCGAGCAACAAAGAATTGCACAACCAAGGATAAATTAGCATTTATTAATCGTGGAATTCGAGCTGAGAGCTCTGGAAGTAAATGCCTCAAAGATTTTACAAATGGACGGACCTCACACAAGCTGACTCCCGCTATGCTAATCGCTGACTCCCCACGTCTCACAAGAGCGCATGCCGTTTTCTTGAGGTCATCAATGCTGTCGCCTTCGGTAACCTCCTCTCCAGCCTCATGAAGCATCTGTTCGAGCACTGGCTTACTAAGTGGTTGAATCCAACCTGTAGACATTTTCAAGATTAATATCAACAGGAAAGTTAAAGAAAAATCTCCTAAACCACTGGAACAAACTATCTTGTCATATATATTAAAAAAAAAAAAAATATATATATATATATAAAATCTCAAATTTCATTTTAAAGGAGTGTAAACCTGCAACTTGTCCTGAAAAATCTACAATTACTGAAAGGAGAAAAAAGAACATTTTACTTGGACTCATTTACTTTGTTCAAAAATATTTTAAACATTGTTCACAATACTATCATTCATCATCATAAATTATAAGGAAAGGAAAAAAAAATATTTGGTACTACAATTCATTATCACAACACAGGGGCAACTTTAAGCTAAAAGGCATCTGACTAAAAAAAACTACCTTTCATAAATACATGTGCACCACGATGCATTGCTGCTTTGCTATCTCTGAAAAATTACAATTGAAATACTATCCCAAAATTACAACAGGAAAAAAAGATACACAAATTTGCCATGGGATGTGGCTGAATGTACGTATTCTCCAATTTAAAGTGGACTATCTATGAATTACTAAAAAGTCAATGAATTTCTATGTGCGCGCCAGCACACCTGGCATCTTTTGAAAATCTTTAGAAAATTTTTATTAAGTCCACAGGGACACAAGCTATAATCATAATTTTTTTTACAACTACGCATGAGACATGGTTAATTTTAAAAGTCTCATATTTTAACAGAGTTTATTTTGAAAAATTCTAAGGTCAAAAATCATATGCACGCCAGGGTGCGATGCAACTTTCAAATCTTTTAAAGGGTTTTATTTTAACCCAACCTGATAAACTCATGATCTTGATTGTTTATAACTAATTTTAAAAGCCTCATATTTTAACAGAGATTATTTTGAAAATTACTTAAGTCAAAAATCATATACACACCAGGGTGCGATGCATCTTTCAAATCTTTAAATTTAACGCCAGCCAATCCCTAAACAATGATACTTGACAAATTTTACTACTGGCTTAAAATAGCGAAAACCTTGAAAATCATGTGAGCAAGGATCCTTAAAATGGTCAAAACTGGACCCAATCCAAACCCATTTGGGTAAAACCTTTTATCTTTTGCATGATTATTTTTTGGCAAAAATACCAAGAATGTACAATTATTAAAAATGTTGATTTATAGGCTACGCATAAATTACAAGACCTTTTGCACCATAATTTAAAGCGCTTACAATTATGTCATTTTTCTGGCCGGATGAGCCATGACTCTGTATTAATTACAACATTACTGGTGCAAATACTTAGCTTGTAGTCAGAGACCCCAGACTGGTCATGTCTGGTCTGCAGAGGCCGATTCCCAACTATTTATACAAATTTCACACAATAACCCGTAGCGGGGTACCGCTAATTTTTTTGTCCAATTAGAATCTATGGAAGGTTCCACCAGATTTTAATTTTTGAAATAAAACTGTCACTTATCGGGAATGGCGTCACCTGGCGCATGCTCTGTTCTTGCAAACTACCGTTCCGCGATGACAGCACCACACAGCGACACCTGCGTGAAACACCAAAGTTACTTGTTTTCAGTCAGCCAGTCCACAAACCAAGCAGACGTGTGGTATCTATTCTAGCCATGAATAGCTATATTGTGTCTTTCCTGCAGTCAACAAGAAACTTTTTTTTTACATGGAATCAAGATGGACGGGGAAAATATGTTAGTCATATTATAAATCCAGGTAATGTGTGTTGTTGTAGATACAGGAATATTTCTTCGTACTCTCGTATATGTTTTTTAAAGTTCACAAACGTCACAAATGGTAACTTTTGCAGTCTTCAATGTAGGCATCTTTGTCAAAATAGTACGTGAAGTTGGGCGAATTTTGCAGTAAATTGAGACAGGTGTCTCACCTTCTTGGTTTAGAGAACAGTATGGGTAGGGTTAGGTACAGAAGTAGTAGTACAGGGGTTTCTCAGCTGCTGCAAATGAGTGTAACAGAGTTCTCCTGTGGTATATCAGCTAAGTGTATAGTCCTATCTTTTTTGTCCCAGAATTCCTGTATTACTCATGAGTGCCCTCCAATTCCAACACCCAGCGGCGAATCAGATGTGTGCTGGATAGTTGGGGTGGTGACAGCAACTCAGAATTAAACTGGATGTTTCCTAGTGATAGCTTCACAGTAACATACTTTGCTATCGTGTCCAGAAGACTCTGGTCCAACTAAGACAGGTGGAACAACCACAGTACTGGGTATGAAGTTGCGACTGTGATCTTTCCTCCCCCTTGCCTGTCACAGTAACTATCTTGCTCTTATCTGAGTGTGTCTCCTGCTCCCCTTCCATGCGGGTAATGTCCTGTGAACATGGTGATTTTGGGTATGGGCTAAATGCTGGGTTTTAAATCATGTTGGTGAATGGTACTTGAGCAGGGAGGACTGGTAGTGACGATCTATCTCCAATAAGAAATCAAAGTTTGGGGAATGAGGAACTGCAGGGTTTGTTAACATGTTAATGTCTAATGCTATTCATTGGGAAGTTTTACCCATTATCCAATCAAATCAATCTCTGTACTGTTGCATGTGGGTTTGACCCATGCAAAGAGGCCTCACACATGATACGACTTTATTATATCTTTCCTCCTCTGATTACTTGCAAATAGAACCTAGGCTCTTGGGTTGAAAATCTTGAGCAAAGGTGGAAGGTATAACAAGCACTACCTTCGAACACCCCTGAGGGGCTCTCAAATAAAGTCTTATTAATCACTGATGGATGGTTGGCTGGTAGCTCAAGCTGCAGATATTGTAGTACTTGTTTGTCAGGTATAGGCAGAATATTAACTGCAGTTCTATGAGCTGGCGAACGATTTTATTTCAGTGTGGCGGATGTCATGATGACCGGGATAGACAGGTGTGACACTATGGCCATTACCCTCACTCCACTGCAGCTGCACGAGCACTGTGTGCGCAAAAGGGAGTGGTAGCGGTTGGTGGCCGAGCTAGGGCTGGTGATTGTGAATTGTAAACTGGATGTCATGTGGGCGGTATGCACACTTGCTGTGGGGCAATTAAACTCTGCTGATTTCTTCTAATGTCTGTAGATGTGATGGTAGGATTAGGTGAGGTGTGACAACAGCATTTGTGTATGGTGGTTAGAAGACATTGGTCATTGTATTACAAACCATAATTTTTGAGTAATAATATAGTTTTTAGTTTGTGAATGGTTATTTAAGCACTTTTGAAATAAACATTTGCAAAATTTTCTTGCTCCTATCTGCATATATTTTAACTGATTGCACTGACTGGAAAGCACTCAGTAATGTTGGTAATCATGGAGGAAAAATAGTTCTATGTCTTAACATTGAATAAAAAGTTCTAGGTAAACATTTGTAAATGATGATATTAGTTCTTTTGCTTTGTTTTTGTTTAATGCACTTAAGTGTAATAATTAGCAAATTTTCAGGAATATTTACCTTTATAATATAATACTTTTACAGTTTCACTTGAACAATGCATGAATAAAGTGACAATCTGAATTTTATATTAAGGGCCCATTACAGGACCTTAGTAACAGTTGGCAAGTCTGCTAAACAAATTAGTTAAAACTCAATAATATTACAATCTGCTCCAAAGAGGTGAATAGTCATTTGCAATATTAAATGTCAAATAAATAAAGCAGTTAAGTTAGACTTAGAAATTTACAGCTATTCAAATGCAAACATTTTGTTGCGATGGAATGAAATTAAACTCCACATTTTACCAAATCAATTTAACCCTGTAACCTTAAGGACCAAAATGCAAAATATGTTTGTAACTTATTCCTTCTGATTCATTGAACAATTTGAAGATCTGGTTCACAGAAAACATGAAAACTTAGGGGCAATTCCCTACCTTATATAGTGTGTCGTTTCAAAAAATTAATTTAACTTCTTTTTAGACTTGCGAGCACATACAAAAAGAAAAACATCAAATTCAGATGACTGGGATTCACTAGCAAGGGGGACTTAAAACTAATGAAAAATTAACTTCAATTAAAAATATACCCTATCTAACCGAACATTAAACTTAAAGTTGATCTAACAATACGTGATAGCTGAAGTTCCACTCCTTGACCTCGGCTCTGATCACAATGTCATTTCAGTAACAAAAAGCATTTTAACATCAATAAAAGCACACTGTTAAGGGGGGGGGGGGGGGATGAGACAGCTGAACAAGGAAATTAGCCATTTGTAGCCTGGCCGAACCACAAAAACCTAATTTCACAAGGAAGAGTGTACGTACATGAGCGAAAACTGAACAGCTGTCATGACACAGCTTCGTAGATAGAATCCATGGCAAAGCAGGGTGCACATGTAACAGCAGTCATCAAGTCACTCCTTCACATCACTCTGATTCCCAACACCACAAGCCTTTCCTCTCTACTATTTGGCCAGTGTAAGAAATTTCTAAACAACTGTGCAGCAAAATTTTTGAAACACAATTATTTAAAAAAAAAATGCATCCCTTTACCTGATGTTTGGGCATCTGTACCAGTGAAGTGTGCCAGCTATGAGGCATGCAAGCAGATCACACTAGTAATCAAGGACTGTAGCACAGTATAGTCTACATGCTGGCTATTGAGGCTTATCTTCTGAGGTTGTAATGGTCACAGCCAGCAGCATCGAAGTAAAGCCGTAGGGGAAGGAAGTACAGAATACATAGCTTAACCACTTTCACCAGGCAACAAAATGTGTGAATGGGGAGTAGCATAATGATTCAGAATTGTAGTGATTTTTAATACTAATGATTATTCTCCCTGCATGTCCTGTTTGGAAGTGAGTGGATAAAGCCTTTTTTCTGGCTGCAGGTTCCGCACGCGTGAGTGCAATCTGCTGATAGCCACTTCTGTGCTGGAAGAAGGCATCGACATCCCCAAGTGCAACCTGGTGGTGCGGTTTGACCCCCCGTCATGTTACCGGGCGTATGTGCAGTCCAAGGGGCGTGCCCGTGCACCTGGTGCCCATTATGCTTTGCTGGTGGAGCAGCCTAACACAGAGCAGCTAGTGAACCAGCTGGCACAGTACTGCGAGATTGAGAGGGTGAGGCATTATTGTTTGCCCTATTGGTTTGTAACTAAGGCATCATGAATGTCATTCTAACTGGTGGTGGAAGAAGTGCACTTTCTATATGTTAATAAGTACAGATTGTTCTTAACTTGTCAGCATGTGTTCAGGATCATTGAAAATGTACTACTTTCTTATAAAAGAATGAAAATTATTTCAGCAGATATTTTAAAGGAAATAATGCCTAACATTTTTTATTTGTCCATGCTGTTTAACAGGCATGTTTTTTTTTCTCCCACAGTGAAGTTACACGATTAAAATAATAATACATTTCAACACAGATATTTCAGATTTTGAAGTCTTGTTCTGTCTGTTTGCAGAAACATTATGCTTGAGGGTTCAGAGTTTGGCTCCCATGTGGATAAGGTCTACATTCCAGGGTCCTTACTGGTTTTACACCAGCTACAGGTGTGGTGCTCTGGTGCCTGATGAGATTTTAGATACCTGGCTTAAGTCTTGTAGTCCCCAGCAGCTGGTGGATGCTAGTTATACTAAATCAGCAGTGGCAGCACATTCAGGTTGGGCTTGAAGGGGTCGTAACCAGGATGTAGGCTATGAGAGCTTGCAGTCTTGGTAGTTGTGATTGACTGAAGTACAGTGCACTCACTGGTGATCTGATCCAAGATTGCCAGAGTGCTGGGCATGTCCTTCTGCTTTGGCAGTGTAGGAAGCATTTTGATAGCAGAGAGGCAGCTGGGTCACTCCCATATTTTCGCAAGTGGTAATCGTGCCGGACTATGCCGCTGGTCGGTGGATTTTCTCGGGGATCTTCCATTTCCCCTACCCTTGCATTCCAGCAATACTCCAATCTCACCTCATTTCACCTTCATCGGCTCTCAAGACCTAATTGTTGTTAAGAGCTGCCCAAATCTCTTATTTCAAGTCAATCTGAGAGACACTCTGAAGATGGCTGTCATAGGGCTTGGATCAGATGAAGTAGCCCATACTGATGAGCAGAAGATATCCCCTTGGGCAACACTGAGGAGATAGTAAATGCCTGCTAGACCTGTGCTTGTTCCCATAAGCAGGTGTACAAGTGTATTGGCACTAGGGAGCTGCCTGATGTATACCTGGCAGAAGCAACTGCAGTGGCTGTAGTCTTCTTCCCCTCCCTGCTTGGTATAAGGCATAAAGTGGGTAAGCTACAGTTAGCATATTAGCCTTGTTGTTTCCAAAGCCAAGTGTTGTTGCTTCTCCCCCTCCAGTCTGTGTTGCATGGTTCAGACTTCAACTGACACACACTTTCAGGCTGCTTTTTTTGTGGTGCTGCATGGCACCCGGAAGGCAAAGTACATAATCCATTGACTCCCATCCTCTTCTCCCAATGGTTCCGAATTCAGAGGAAAAGGGTTGTCGAATGTAGTTCTGATTTCTCCTCTTGTTCTTGGGTGTCCAGAGATTGCACTGATGTCCATAATTTGGATCGGATCTGACCTTTAGTGGTTTGAGTCGTGGAGAAGTCGGTGTGCAGGTTTAGGCCCATGGTTCAGTGTCTGTGGCATAATAGTAGTGTTTGTCTTGTTTTGTTTCCCATGACCAGAATGTGACTGAATGGTGGTAGACTATAATAGATAGGAGGTAGCGGGTTTGCTTAAATAGAAATTGACCTTGTATAAACAGTGGGATATCTGTGGTCATGTTTATTGCTGTTAACAAATCATATACCTGTGCCTTCGCAGATGCCAGAAGGATGTAACTAGGTGCCAGCGTAATGGACCTGGGAGGTAGGTTGTGGATGGAAAATCTCTGTTACAGGGCAAGATATCCCTGGGTGCTTAAACAGTATATAGTTTCACAAGACTAGCACAGTCACATTAAAAGTCTCAAGAGGCAAAAGCTGGTGATTGGTCAGGGACACATGTAAACAGATGCATTGATCCCCATCTGATGGCATGTGGTTTCCGCCACATAAAGGTATGACTCCAACAACTTCCTTTCTGGTTGCTGGTGCACTGCATATATACATAGTAGGGATGGGCCGATACCACATTTTTCTGATTCCCAGGTGCTAGTTATACTAAGGCAGCAATGGCCTGTAACCCAAACGTCTTTAACCAATGATAAACCAACACAGTCTCCTTCGATTCTATAGAATCACTTTTTTACAATAAAAGCTGTAATCAAACATAGAGGAAAATGATAGCTGGGTACACACTTATTTTGTATTTTCACTGTTTATTTTATTTTGCAACTTAAAGAAAATTACTGTAACGTTAAATAAATATTGTAATTAACTGATACACCCGTCTTGGCCTAGTCCAAGGAATATGTGAACTAGGCCATGACAGGTGTATCAGATACTATGGTATTTATTTTTGTGAATATTTTATATTGCAGTTGCATCAGATAATTATGGTATGTGTAGGATGTACAATAACTATAGGCCGTTCACGATAAAGTGAGCACTTTTGAAGCCCTAGTTACTTTTTTTTTTCAACCAATTTATATCCTTCTACCACTTGTTAATGTATACCTGCCAAGTGAGTAACAAACACAGTGTATACATTCACCATACCCAAAACCAAAATTCCAAGACCATAATGAAATGTATTTATTGGTTATTATGTCTGATGAAACAGCTTAAAAAATTGCTCACTTTACCATGAACGACCTTTACTCAATTTGCTCGCTCGTGCCTATCGGCACTCTCTCACAACTCTCTATCTGCTTTTATTGTACCTGATATGTATACTATAAAAGTGATTTGTGTGATAAAAATTAATTCAATGAAAAATTTTGGTGCAGCATGTAATTGTCGTATGTATTGTTTGTACACTATCTACTCAAGTTGCTCACTTGCACCTATCGGCACTTGCTCACAACTCTCAACTGGTTTTTATGTTACCTCATTTATGTACCATAAAAGTAAATGTTCCCTAAAAACACCTCAAGGTGCTCGCAGCTGTGTGAATATTATGCTATAAATAAAATATGCTATATTATGGTACACTTGTACTTGTTACACTTTTCAAAATTATAGTATATCTTCAGAACATTATGATACATTTTTAGAAATTATTGTACTCATTTCAAATGTCATGGTATGCTTCTACCATAATTGAGAAAATGGGTGTTTAAACTCTTATACTTTTTGATATTCTCATGCTATACTCGATGCTATAAATTATTGGGGGTATCGAGGTATCGTAGTATCACGGTATTGAGGGTCCCATCCGTATTCTGGGCAATAGTTAGAATTAGTAGAATTAGTTACGGCCAGTTATTTTCATAGCTACCTAGCTGTATCACTTTGTTAAATTTATGACCAGGTCTCCTTCACCTGTATACACATAGACTAACTTCCATTCAACTCTGGAATAGTTAGGAGGTAGTTTGGGCCACCGTATATAATTATTTACAGAATATATACATATTCGTTCTTACTCTGATTACTGATTTCATAGGGTAAATGTGTTAGTCCTACATAGACACCACTTGTGTCAGAGTGAAGCAGGAGACTGGGAACTTACCTCAACCAGTATGAACCATAGTGTAGGACTGTGGGCTCCCTTCATTAGGTGACACATACGTTAACAACACGGCCACCTGTACTGTGCACCTGGTGTACAGTAAGGTAGAGCCACGACCACTTGCAAGACATCCCTATGACTGATAGTCAGTCAATCCAACCTGTACTCCGTTCACCGCGTTGAACTGTGCTGGAGGGAATAAGAGTCTGGTTCTGGAGGTCTGATCCCTTTTGGACCCACGCCAAGCACCATTGACGTGCAGTCTGAGGAATTCCACCACCCATATCTACCGCACTGAATTGTGCCAGACTAAGGAGTATCGGGTATGACTCATGCTTGTTCGACTTTGACCTTGGAAGTACACCTAGCTAGTGACCATCGTCGCCTGCTTCCCTCTGTTGAGGCCAGTATTGTTTCTTTCCATATGCCATATACTCAGAGGAGTGGTGCTCAGCAGAAGGTCAAAAAGGCAGCTATCGCATCCACAGCTAAGGAGAGTTGCAACCTCATTCCAACTGCACTTTACAGCATAACCCCATGGGAATGAATGAGCTTACGCTGCCCACCAGTTGGAGAGGCCTTACCTCCCATCTCCCTCCCCATACTTGTTCCCAGCAGTTGTCAAGACCATTGGTTACCCTTTCCCGATTGTCACAGCAATCCGCAGGGGCGAGGACATACCTCTGGGAATCGCCATCCCCTGGTTCGGGGGCAGCCGGTCTAACAACCACAGCCCATCCCGGGCCCCGACCAGCATCACCAGTGTACCAGGTCCCGGTATCAAGAGTAGCAGCCATCTAAAAATGTTGCAGCTGGGACAGCAGCTCCCACAGACCACCCTCAAGCCAGGTAAACCCGTGGCAGAGTACCAACCAATCTGCCGTGACTTGACAGCGGAATCTGACTTCGTATCAAACTGACAGGCCATGCGACCTGAACTCTACACCCTCTACACAGGCCGTGTTCCGGTCCACTGGTACTAGTCACTGGCATAAATGACTAACACAAACCAGAACTGTAGATTGTTCGCGATGACCCCTCTCAGCCAAAGGCCATTGTGTGTCAACATGTTTGTTGCACAGCATCCCATTTTGTTTAGTTATGCTTTTTGTTTATTTTAATTGTGAATGGTGCAGTTAGCATAGTCAGCTGAGAAAAACAGTTGTTACACCAGGAGCATAGACCTAAGAACTTGAACATATTTGTTCTTTGTGTCAGGGGTTCAGACTCCGGAATCACCAAGTTGGTGTGATGGGTAAATGCTAAATAGTATTGTCAATGCTCGAGTGTCATTACTAGAGTCACGTAGTCTATGTTCTTCCAAGTTAACCTTTGTTTCGCTCCAGTTGTTTCAGACCTTTCTGTGTTGATATTTCTGGTTGTGTGAGTATACAATCATGTTGTCCAGTTATGCAAAGCAAAATTCCTCATTGTATGTTTCAAAGATGTAATAGTTTTAAGTAAACTTCCAATGAAGACCTCTGGCTGGGGAAAGAGGTTGGAGGAATTTTTAAGCTTAAATTGCATGCTCATAATTTTAGGGTTTTGTCATTATTTATGTTTTCTTCATTGACATTGGTAGTGAATTTGTGTAGATGAAACTCCGACATGTACATAAATAAAAAACAACTTCTAACCTTATTAAACTTTCTGGGAATTTTTTAAATAGTATTACTGTATTAGCATTACTGTAAATAATACATTACAAAACATTTTGTCTTGATGCATGATGCCCTGTGGCAAGTGAGAGGCACGTCAATACGTCTAAGTGCTTTTGTGGGTGTGTGGACAGATGCACCTGGGGGATGAGGTTTAGGACTCTAATCCTTACGTGATACCAGAGCACGTCCAGTATACAGTACTGGCCTGGTAGCTTTACAGCAGGACATGAAGTCGGGTATGGTAAGTACCACTTTGTACTTCAGTGGGTTTGCTC